>JAWNLD010000611.1:600000-920453 GCA_035041545.1 Drosophila colorata | reverse complement strand
GTGGGAACCCTAAAACCAGGGTTAGCAGATAAAAGAACTAGGAGTGGTCGCCAGTTTTAGCGCGCTCTCTGCTCTCATTTGTAGCTTTGCAGCTTACGAAAATGTAAGAAGCGTTGTGAAATGAGCTAGGCACTCTGCAACAGAATCTCGTCTCGTGAACATCATATATAACAAACTTCGATATTGTAATTGAGCCAGACCAATCATTATTGTCGTTAAACAATACTTAATTCACACTAAACTAATAATAAGAAACAAATTGTCGTTAAACAATAAATATATAATAATCAACAAACTTAACCGTTCTAAGAGAATAACTCTTTAGAACTCACAAATGGGGGCTCGTCCGGGATTGGCCTAAAATTATAATTACAAATCGAGTATTGTGAAAAGTGGATGTTCTGCAAGCGGAAGGCTGGGAAAAATTCGTTAAAAACATTTGAAGACGTGCAAAGCGGAAAGGCGCCAGCAGCAGTGCAGTACAAGTGCGAGAGAGACGGAGATAGACGCCAGACGAACAGGCGGTGAAGAAAATTTCGAGAAGCGTTCCGTATGTGCATGTGTGAAGACGTGTGCGTGTGTGCATAGACAGACACAGCACGGCAAGAATTAACGCGGCAGAGTCAGAGCGATCAACGAGTGCTGTTATTTTGCTGGTACGCAGGCGAGAGGGCCGGTGCGTAAGAAAAGGAACAGAAAAGTTGTTGTTTTGCTGGTACGCAGGCGAGAGGGCCGGTGCGTAAGAAAAGGAACAGAAAAGTTGTTGTTTTGCTGGTACGCAGGCGAGAGGGCCGGTGCGTAAGAAAAGGAACAGAAAGCTGTTGTGTTGGTGGTAAGCAGGCGAGAAGGCCGGTGCATAAGAATAACGAAGAAGAGTGCTGTTAAGTTGCGGAACGCAGGCGAGAAGGCCGGTGCGTAGTATCGACGCAAAAGAACAGACAGAAACTAACATTTGTGTTGGAGTCGGCAAGCTTGTGCGACGCATACACATTTTGGCGGAGAAGCGTGTAGTCACGGACGGTGGCACGAGCAGCTGTTAAGGCTCTGTTATTTAACATTGCGCTATAACAGCCAAATAAGCTGTTAACTAACACTAGCTATTTAATTATCTTTGGTTTCAGTAAAATTGTCGTTTAATATCACTTTTGTAAGATGGACAGAAACGAGATTTTAAGGCTTAGAGTTGAAGAGTTAAAACAAAAGCTAGCAGAGTTGCAATTGAGTACCACTGGGCTTAAAGCTGATTTACAAGCAAGACTAATCGCACACTTTAACCTTGAAGAGGATAGTGATGCTTCAGATAATGTGTCAGTTAATACGGCGCCATTAATGCTAAATCAAGAACAGGCCAGGTCATGGTTCACACTAAAAGATGTAGAAGGAAGCGTTTCTAAATTTGATGGGTCAAATGAAGCTGATATTGATCAGTGGATTTGTGAACTAGAAGAATGTGCTGATACGGTGCAGTGGAGCCAATTGCAGGTGTTTGTTTATGCGAAGCAGCTACTTGAGGGCGCTGCTAAGTCGTATATTCGTAGTCAGCGAGGTATTAGTAGCTGGGATACTCTGAAAAGGACATTGACAGATGAGTTTAGAGTCAAGGCGTCGTCAGCTGAGATTCATAGACGGTTATGTAAGCGGCAGCAAAAGAAAGGTGAGACGCTACAAGAATTTTTGTACGCTCTCATGGAAATCGCAAAACCTATAGATCTCGATGATGAAAGCCTGATAGAATATTTTGTGGAAGGTATACCGGATATAACATCAAACAAGTCGTTACTATATCAAGCAAAAACAATCAAGCAGTTGAAGGTGCATATGGAAACGTACCAAAAAGCTCGCGGTTCATATTCGTCAGCAAATAAATATGGATACTTAAAGAAAGATTTTGGGACTGGTAAAGAGTCAAAAGCAGGAAATGTGAGAAAATGCTTTAAGTGCGGCGAGGATTCTCATTTAAAGAAAGACTGCACTAAAAAAGATTTTAATTGTTTCAAGTGCGGGCAGCCAGGTCATCGCGCTGCACAGTGTCTAGCTGAGGGCCAAATGAAGCGCGAAAAATCTACAAATGTTGTGCAAGACGAGAAATTGGTGAATAAGCCGCCAAGCAATTTTACCTCTTCTGGTCTTGAGTTAAAAGATATTGTTTGTGGTAGCGTGAAGTTTCGAGGACTTGTTGACACCGGAGCAGAGTTGTGTCTCTTGCGTAGATGTGTTTTTTCGAAGTTAGGAATTGGACAGTTAAGCGGTTGCGCTAAATGTTTGACAGGTATTGGTGAAAGTCAGGTTCTGACTTTTGGGAGCTTTGTAGTATCAGTTAAGATCGACAATATTCAGATGCCAGTTGAGTTTCATGTGGTCCCGGATGAGGACATGGGGTATGATGCAATTCTGGGCAGGACCATTTTAAATATGGTAGATCTGAAGGTGACTAAGACTGGTACGGAGCTAACAAATAGAACTGAAAAGCGAAATAAAGGAGAATCTGAAGCAGTTAGCGAGGAGAAAGGTTCGTGCTATGAACTTATCGACGAATTCAGAAACATGTGCATGTTAAGTTTCGAGCAGGTTGGACAAGCTAGTGAGATGGATTTGGTTCACTTGGAGAAGACGGTCAGAATTAAGGTTGATCAGTTGGTTCGGGATTATAAGCCAATTAGAAGTCCGAGTGCTCCAATTGAAATGAAGATTATTTTAACAGACGATCTGCCAGTGTATCAACATCCAAGACGTATAGCAGCGTGTGATCAAGAAATTGTTGATAAGCAAGTGGAGGAATGGTTGGCAGAGGGAATCATTCGGCCAAGCATGTCGGAGTATGCGTCTCCAATCGTGCTGGTGGCAAAGAAAAATGGGAAAAAGCGGTTGTGCTGTGATTACCGAAAACTAAATGAAAAGGTGATCCGAGATAATTTTCCGATGCCACAAATGGACTGTGTTTTAGAAAAATTACAGGGTGCGGCAGTTTTTACTACTTTGGACTTGACAAATGGATTTTTCCATGTACCAGTCGAATCCAACTCACAGAAATATACGTCATTTGTGACACAAAAGGGGCAATATGAGTTTCTTTATGTTCCTTTCGGAATATCAAACTCACCGGCCGTGTTCACCAGATTCATTATGGCTGTTATGCGTGATTTGATTCAGGCTGGGGACGCAGTGGTTTATATGGACGATGTCATTATACCCAGCAAGGACGTAGAAAATGGTGTGGCCAAACTGACAAAAGTGCTTAACGTTGCTGAAAAAAATGGTTTACGTATAAATTGGTCAAAGTGTCAGCTACTTAAGACGAAAGTTAACTTTTTGGGATACATTGTGCAGAATGGTACCATAAAGCCAAGTGAGGAGAAGACGCAGGCAGTTGCCAATTTTCCCCTGCCTAGGGACAAAAAGGCAATTCAGCGCTTCCTAGGGCTGACATCGTATTTTCGAAAATTTGTAGAAGGCTATGCAGTGATGGCTAAGCCGTTGTCCGATATTTTGAGAAAAGATGCCAAGTTTGAATTCCTGGAGCTACAGCATATCGCATTTAAACAATTAAAGACAGCATTGATAAGTGGTCCGGTTTTAAAGTTATATAACCCTAAGTTAGAAACTGAGATTCATACAGATGCGAGTAAGTTTGGATTCGGAGGAGTGTTGCTTCAAAAGGACCCAGAAGATCGTTTGTTTCATCCTGTGCAGTACATGAGCCGTAAGACTACAGCATGCGAAGAAAAATACGATTCATACGAATTGGAAGTTTTGGCTGTCATTGGGGCTTTGGTCAAGTGGAGAGTGTATGTGCTGGGCATAAAGTTCAAGATCATAACTGATTGCAATGCGTTCACTATGACATTAAAGAAAAAGGAAGTTCCTCTGCGAGTGTCTAGATGGGCAATGTATTTGCAGGATTTTGATTTTAAAATTGAGCATCGGTCTGGTTCAAAAATGCGTCATGTCGATGCGCTAAGTCGCGTATCTTGCTTTGTGTTGACGGACAGCATTGTACATCGGTTAAGAGAAGCGCAGTTGAGGGACGAGTGGACTAAGGCTGTGTACAACATCGTAAAAGAAAGGAGCTATGAAGACTTCTATATCGATAACCAAGTTCTATTCAAAGACCCAAATCGTGAGCTTATTGTTGTACCGTACCAAATGGAAAATGAGATCATCCAAATTGCACATAGGCAGGGCCATTTTTCTGCTAAGAAAACTCAGGAACTAGTAGAGAAGAGTTACTACATACCGAAGTTGAAAGAAAAGGTCCTCCGAGTTGTAGAAAGCTGCGTAGAATGCATTATTGTAAATGCAAAGGCAGGCAAAAGAGAAGGGTATCTGACGCCTATAGATAAGGGAGATAAGCCATTATGCACTTATCACATCGATCACGTAGGGCCAATGGAACTGACAACCAAGCGTTATAACCACATACTAGTTGTCGTTGATGGATTTTCGAAATTCGTGTGGTTATACCCGACTCGTAGCACAGGGGTTGATGAAGTTGTTAGTTGTTTAGAGAGGCAGGCTACTTTGTTTGGAAATCCAGTGAGAATTATTTCTGATAGAGGTGCTGCCTTTACGTCACATGTTTTCAAAGACTATTGTGAGAAGCAGAACGTGGTACATTTGCTGATAGCGACTGGGGTACCACGCGGGAATGGTCAAGTAGAGAGGGTACACAAAATTGTGGTACCGATGCTCTCTAAGTTGAGCCATGAGAGTCCCGGAAATTGGTACAAGCACGTTGGGAGAGTTCAGCAAATCATAAATCATACGGCACCAAGAAGCACTAAGATTTCGATCCATCTTCCAATTCTTCGAACAAATTTTCCCTAATTAACTCATTAATTTCTAAGTTACTCGGCATACGCATTTCAAAACCTGTTAGAATTCGAAATGGAGAAATCTTAGTGCTTCTTGGTGCCGTATGATTTATGATTTGCTGAACTCTCCCAACGTGCTTGTACCAATTTCCGGGACTCTCATGGCTCAACTTAGAGAGCATTGGTACCACAATTTTGTGTACCCTCTCTACTTGACCATTCCCGCGTGGTACCCCAGTCGCTATCAGCAAATGTACCACGTTCTGCTTCTCACAATAGTCTTTGAAAACATGTGACGTAAAGGCAGCACCTCTATCAGAAATAATTCTCACTGGATTTCCAAACAAAGCAGCCTGCCTCTCTAAACAACTAACAACTTCATCAACCCCTGTGCTACGAGTCGGGTATAACCACACGAATTTCGAAAATCCATCAACGACAACTAGTATGTGGTTATAACGCTTGGTTGTCAGTTCCATTGGCCCTACGTGATCGATGTGATAAGTGCATAATGGCTTATCTCCCTTATCTATAGGCGTCAGATACCCTTCTCTTTTGCCTGCCTTTGCATTTACAATAATGCATTCTACGCAGCTTTCTACAACTCGGAGGACCTTTTCTTTCAACTTCGGTATGTAGTAACTCTTCTCTACTAGTTCCTGAGTTTTCTTAGCAGAAAAATGGCCCTGCCTATGTGCAATTTGGATGATCTCATTTTCCATTTGGTACGGTACAACAATAAGCTCACGATTGGGGTCTTTGAATAGAACTTGGTTATCGATATAGAAGTCTTCATAGCTCCTTTCTTTTACGATGTTGTACACAGCCTTAGTCCACTCGTCCCTCAACTGCGCTTCTCTTAACCGATGTACAATGCTGTCCGTCAACACAAAGCAAGATACGCGACTTAGCGCATCGACATGACGCATTTTTGAACCAGACCGATGCTCAATTTTAAAATCAAAATCCTGCAAATACAGTGCCCATCTAGACACTCGCAGAGGAACTTCCTTTTTCTTTAATGTCATAGTGAACGCATTGCAATCAGTTATGATCTTGAACTTTATGCCCAGCACATACACTCTCCACTTGACCAAAGCCCCAATGACAGCCAAAACTTCCAATTCGTATGAATCGTATTTTTCTTCGCATGCTGTAGTCTTACGGCTCATGTACTGCACAGGATGAAACAAACGATCTTCTGGGTCCTTTTGAAGCAACACTCCTCCGAATCCAAACTTACTCGCATCTGTATGAATCTCAGTTTCTAACTTAGGGTTATATAACTTTAAAACCGGACCACTTATCAATGCTGTCTTTAATTGTTTAAATGCGATATGCTGTAGCTCCAGGAATTCAAACTTGGCATCTTTTCTCAAAATATCGGACAACGGCTTAGCCATCACTGCATAGCCTTCTACAAATTTTCGAAAATACGATGTCAGCCCTAGGAAGCGCTGAATTGCCTTTTTGTCCCTAGGCAGGGGAAAATTGGCAACTGCCTGCGTCTTCTCCTCACTTGGCTTTATGGTACCATTCTGCACAATGTATCCCAAAAAGTTAACTTTCGTCTTTAGTAGCTGACACTTTGACCAATTTATACGTAAACCATTTTTTTCAGCAACGTTAAGCACTTTTGTCAGTTTGGCCACACCATTTTCTACGTCCTTGCTGGGTATAATGACATCGTCCATATAAACCACTGCGTCCCCAGCCTGAATCAAATCACGCATAACAGCCATAATGAATCTGGTGAACACGGCCGGTGAGTTTGATTTTCCGAAAGGAACATAAAGAAACTCATATTGCCCGTTTTGTGTCACAAATGACGTATATTTCTGTGAGTTGGATTCGACTGGTACATGGAAAAATCCATTTGTCAAGTCCAAAGTAGTAAAAACTGCCGCACCCTGTAATTTTTCTAAAACACAGTCCATTTGTGGCATCGGAAAATTATCTCGGATCACCTTTTCATTTAGTTTTCGGTAATCACAACACAACCGCTTTTTCCCATTTTTCTTTGCCACCAGCACGATTGGAGACGCATACTCCGACATGCTTGGCCGAATGATTCCCTCTGCCAACCATTCCTCCACTTGCTTATCAACAATTTCTTGATCACACGCTGCTATACGTCTTGGATGTTGATACACTGGCAGATCGTCTGTTAAAATAATCTTCATTTCAATTGGAGCACTCGGACTTCTAATTGGCTTATAATCCCGAACCAACTGATCAACCTTAATTCTGACCGTCTTCTCCAAGTGAACCAAATCCATCTCACTAGCTTGTCCAACCTGCTCGAAACTTAACATGCACATGTTTCTGAATTCGTCGATAAGTTCATAGCACGAACCTTTCTCCTCGCTAACTGCTTCAGATTCTCCTTTATTTCGCTTTTCAGTTCTATTTGTTAGCTCCGTACCAGTCTTAGTCACCTTCAGATCTACCATATTTAAAATGGTCCTGCCCAGAATTGCATCATACCCCATGTCCTCATCCGGGACCACATGAAACTCAACTGGCATCTGAATATTGTCGATCTTAACTGATACTACAAAGTTCCCAAAAGTCAGAACCTGACTTTCACCAATACCTGTCAAACATTTAGCGCAACCGCTTAACTGTCCAATTCCTAACTTCGAAAAAACACATCTACGCAAGAGACACAACTCTGCTCCGGTGTCAACAAGTCCTCGAAACTTCACGCTACCACAAACAATATCTTTTAACTCAAGACCAGAAGAGGTAAAATTGCTTGGCGGCTTATTCACCAATTTCTCGTATTGCACAACATTTGTAGATTTTTCGCGCTTCATTTGGCCCTCAGCTAGACACTGTGCAGCGCGATGACCTGGCTGCCCGCACTTGAAACAATTAAAATCTTTTTTAGTGCAGTCTTTCTTTAAATGAGAATCCTCGCCGCACTTAAAGCATTTTCTCACATTTCCTGCTTTTGACTCTTTACCAGTCCCAAAATCTTTCTTTAAGTATCCATATTTATTTGCTGACGAATATGAACCGCGAGCTTTTTGGTACGTTTCCATATGCACCTTCAACTGCTTGATTGTTTTTGCTTGATATAGTAACGACTTGTTTGATGTTATATCCGGTATACCTTCCACAAAATATTCTATCAGGCTTTCATCATCGAGACCTATAGGTTTTGCGATTTCCATGAGAGCGTACAAAAATTCTTGTAGCGTCTCTACATTTAGCGTCTATGAATCTCAGCTGACGACGCCTTGACTCTAAACTCATCTGTCAATGTCCTTTTCAGAGTATCCCAGCTACTAATACCTCGCTGACTACGAATATACGACTTAGCAGCGCCCTCAAGTAGCTGCTTCGCATAAACAAACACCTGCAATTGGCTCCACTGCACCGTATCAGCACATTCTTCTAGTTCACAAATCCACTGATCAATATCAGCTTCATTTGACCCATCAAATTTAGAAACGCTTCCTTCTACATCTTTTAGTGTGAACCATGACCTGGCCTGTTCTTGATTTAGCATTAATGGCGCCGTATTTACTGACACATTATCTGAAGCATCACTATCCTCTTCAAGGTTAAAGTGTGCGATTAGTCTTGCTTGTAAATCAGCTTTAAGCCCAGTGGTACTCAATTGCAACTCTGCTAGCTTTTGTTTTAACTCTTCAACTCTAAGCCTTAAAATCTCGTTTCTGTCCATCTTACAAAAGTGATATTAAACGACAATTTTACTGAAACCAAAGATAATTAAATAGCTAGTGTTAGTTAACAGCTTATTTGGCTGTTATAGCGCAATGTTAAATAACAGAGCCTTAACAGCTGCTCGTGCCACCGTCCGTGACTACACGCTTCTCCGCCAAAATGTGTATGCGTCGCACAAGCTTGCCGACTCCAACACAAATGTTAGTTTCTGTCTGTTCTTTTGCGTCGATACTACGCACCGGCCTTCTCGCCTGCGTTCCGCAACTTAACAGCACTCTTCTTCGTTATTCTTATGCACCGGCCTTCTAGCCTGCTTACCACCAACACAATAGCTTTCTGTTCCTTTTCTTACGCACCGGCCCTCTCGCCTGCGTACCAGCAAAACAACAAATTTTCTGTTCCTTTTCTTACGCACCGGCCCTCTTGCCTGTGTACCAGCAAAATAACAGCACTCGTTGATCGCTCTGATTCTGCCGCGTTAATTCTTGCCGTGCTGTGTCTGTCTATGCACACACGCACACGTCTTCACACATGCACATACGGAACGTTTCTCGAAATTTTCTTCACCGCCTGTTCGTCTGGCGTCTATCTCCGTCTCTCTCGCACTTGTACTGCACTGCTGCTGGCGCCTTTCCGCTTTGCACGTCTTCAAATGTTTTTAACAAATTTTTCCAGCTTTCCGCTTGCAGAACATCCACTTTTCACAATACTCGATTTGTAATTATAATTTTAGGCCAATCCCGGTTGAGCCCCCATTTGTGAGTTCTAAAGAGTTATTCTATTAGAACGGTTAAGTTTGTTGATTATTATATATTTATTGTTTAAAGACAATTTGTTTCTTATTATTAGTTTAGTGTGAATTAAGTATTGTTTAACGACAATAATGATTGGTCTGGCTCAATTACAATATCGAAGTTTGTTATATATGATGTTCACGAGACGAGATTCTGTTGCAGAGTGCCTAGCTCATTTCACAACGCTTCTTACATTTTCGTAAGCTGCAAAGCTACAAATGAGAGTAGAGAGCGCGCTAAAACTGGCGACCACTCCTAGTTCTTTTATCTGCTAACCCTGGTTTTAGGGTTCCCACATGTATGGAAAAATCAGATTTCAGGCGGCGTTCAGCTAAGATTAGGGGTCGCAAGAATGTGTGACGACCTGATTCTGCAAAGGTTATGCTTGCCTGTCCAGAATTCAATTTGCAGAAATTTGGCTTAGTGTGGTTGCTGTAAGAGTGAGATTCGCCCTTGAAATAACACAGGTAGGATCACGATCGTAACAATTTTAGTATTTATTCATGAGATACGTACAGAGGTGTTTCAGAATACTTAGTGAATAACTTCGAAAAACCTTAGTGCTGACTGCATGCGCGGCCGGGCTTCGTATCGGCCAAGAGATTGGAACCTGTTCTTTACCTTCTGGGTTGCTCTGGACGGCGTCGGCGTTGAGCCAGGCGTGGTCACGGTGTTGGGACTCGGGCCTGTCGAGCATGTCGCGCGGGTGTCGTCGATGGGCTCGGCGGACCTAGTCAGCGATCAGCGGTACTCGTCGAGTATGGTTTGTGTTATCTGGAACGGGACTGTTTGTTGCCTTCTGAGGCGTTGGGTGGGGGATGTATGACCTGGTGCTAACTAACAATTTGGTTGCGAGAAGTGAGACCCCGTCACAAGGCGGGAGAATTGAGAGAAGTATGACTTCGCCTCCAAGACACAAGAAAGATGACGAGGAGTATTACTCTGTCGGTGAGAAAGATGTAGTCAAGGAGAAGTATAGACAAGGAGTATAACTCCGTCGGTCAGACGTGTGGAGGGAAGTATAACTTCACCTCCAGTTAGAAGAGGCGTATGACTCCGTCGGAGGGACGGGCCATTGCAATCGAGATTTTAGTGTTGGGTCCTGTTATTCCCGCACCTTGATTAGCTTTTGATCCGTCTGTGAACCACTGCAGGCTCATGCGATCATTGCAAGGGTTGCTACCACCACATTCCCTACTGTCTGGAATAGGAGCCCTAAAGCCAGCCTAAAGCCAGAAGAAAAGTTCCGTGGTCTTAAGATCCGCTTTGTCGCAATTCCCTAAGCCAGGAATAGTTTTTACTAGACTAGCATGACCTATGTCTGCTGCTAGCAACCCATTTGTGAGTTTAATCCTCAGAAGGCTCAAGGATGTGGAAATGCAGTGGATTCAGTCCTAAGACTGTCTCCAGTGCTGTACGCATGACACCCCTGAGTGATAGACATACGAGCCGCTGAAGTTTGCTGCATTTTTGTTTGGCGGTAGCCTGCTGGACCTTTGGCCACCAGACGAGGACAGCGTAAATGACAGCAGGCATAACCATCATACTATACAGTCATCTGATGGCTTTGGAGTCTAAATCCCACATTTTACCGAAGAGCCGATGACATGCACACATAGCATGAGTACCTTTAGTCAACGTTTTCTCTAAGTGCGAGTTCCAGTTAAGTCTCTTATCCAGATGAACACCGAGATATTTGACCTTACTGGAGAGCTCGACGGGTGTTCCACCGATGTAGAGCTGTCCGACATCGATGTTGTACCGTTTCGTGAAGGGAACGATAATCGCCTTCTTTGGGTTTATATTGAGACCCACGTCTGTGAACCATCTTAAGGCCGTGTTAAGTGCCGTTTGCATCAATTCGTTGATGGTTAAGCCGAACTTTCCGGAGACTATTATTGCCAGGTCATTTGCATACCCAATGGTATCGATGCCTAGCTCCGATAGTTTCACCAGTAGTTCACCTATCACTAGGGACCAAAGAAGGGGAGACAGAACCCCGCCCTGTGGACACCCTTTGAGCGCTCGGATCCGGTAGTGGTGGGGTCCAGTGAAGATCTAATGTGTCTGTGCATAATCATTCTCTCTATCCAGGTAACAGAGAAGGAGAGAAGGAGGGAAATGCACATGAAACAGTAGCTCTAGCGTTTCCCGTTGATAATCTATGTAAAAAAATCTGTTTTTTTTTAGGAGCGCCACATCATTCCTTTGATTTGCCAGGCCTTCCCTCCACCAGGTCTTATATATTTATTGGACGTAGATGTACTAACGGTAGTACATTCAAGTGGCCCAACAATACCAAACAAGGGCTTGTTAACGCGCGGACCTAGGCAAAATGCCACCCACCTCCCGCCCAACCGACCGAGGGGCGCGCCGCATAACGTACGGTGACGAAATTTTTAGACTAGGTATGGAAGTAGCATTACTTATTATGTGGAAAAGATTATTATAGTTAGAACATAAGATCCGAAATGGGTTATGGTTAGCATAGTTACTATTACAGGTTTGAAGAGAAAGCGGTAAAAATTTCTAGTAATTCTGTTCGGAACTGCAAAACTAATCTGGCTAATCAATTCGGAAGAATCAATTTGCCCGTTAATTAATTTGTGTAAGAAGATTACACCAAGCATGGCTGTACGATCAGAAAGAGAAGGAAGATTTATTAGTAAAAGCCTACCAAGCTAAGAAAATTCAAATTCTTTCGACCAGCGCTTAATGAAATCTAGAACACCAAGGGCACGATTAGCAGCAGAAGAAATATGCTTGTCAAACTTAAGCTAGGGATCTAAAATGACACCCAGATCATCAACCGATTCAATACGATCAAGTTGCTTACTATTAATAAAATAATTGTTCAAGAAGGGCGTTCGCCTATAAAAAGACATTAATTTACATTTACTGCAATTAAGATTTAATAAATTTACTTTACACCTGGTTTGAAAACTGTCAAGATCAGATTGCAACCTTTGACCAGATAGAAAATTAGAAGACGTCAGGCAAAGTTTTACGTCATCAGCATAAATCAGCACCCGAGAATGACTTCTCACAGAGGGGAGGTCACTAATGAACAATAACAAAGAATTAGGTTATTTGGAAATCCCAAAAGATGAAGTTTATGCAGTAAAAGTGATTAACGGAGTCAAAAGCCTTGCTGAAGTCAGTGTAAATAACATCTGTTTGCATTTTATTTTGAAATCCCTTGATTAGGGAAGGAGGTTAAAAGCACATCTTGAAGTTGTCTTGATGCCAACTTTCGAATCCAATAAGACTTTGTACAAGTCCCACTTTGTTTTCTTTGGGTTAAAAAAAATTGGAAAGGAGTTCCGCTTGGCCTGGGAGATCAAATCTAATGTGCTTATGATCTGAAAAGTGGCCTCATCGGTAATCCTCAAATTTTTAATAAAATCTGACAAAGAACTGCTAACCAAAGTAAGGTCTAGTACCTCTTCCCTGCTTGCGTTTATAAAAGTGGGTTTGCACCCTCTATTTGAAATATCTAATTGACTACACAAAAGATATTCAAGAAGGCTTTTGTTAACATCACTACTACCCCAGATAGAGTGATGGCCGCTACAATTTCCTTCGCTCCTTCTGCCATAGCCACCTCAATGGTTGACGAAAATTGGTGCCTGGATAGAGGAAAGTGATAAGAGGAAAGTTTCTTACGCTTTTATCCAGAATTGTTGTGATGTTGGTCACCAAGGGCACCACCAAGACCACCAACTTCCTTGAATAAAGAGTTGGAGTGTGCCACTTTCAATGCCAATGGAGTGTAGTGCAGCGGACCTTGAGTGGCGCCATGCTGCAGTTAACCATTATGGTGGATGACGCGTCGCTGCAGTCACTGATTAAGTGCGGCGGAAAAGGCTGGTACTGTTTTGGAAGGACCAGACTTATCCTTAAGAACATGGCACTTAAGAAAAAGAGCAGTGCCGGTCCCTCTACGACGCTAAAGCAACTGTCGCGGTGTCGGCTGCTGCCCCAACAACAAAACCGGAACCTGGCTCGGGTCCCTCCTCTAGCTACAAAGCGTCCAATCCACCGAAGGGTGTTCGTGGGAACGACTCCCGACAAGGCAAAAGCGGTTGACTTGTCAACACTCCGAGAAGGAGAAATGAGCACAATAAAGGTGCTTCAGGCGAACCTGCACCACGCTAGAGGAGCGTCAGCCACCTTGTGCAGGATTTTCGCCGAGGAAATTAAGGTGGCTACGGCAGTAGGAGCGAAGGAAATTGTAGTGGCGTCTGCATATTTCCGTGGCGACGCCGACGACCCACCGCTGACGGAGGTTCACCGGCTCGTCGACTTCTGCCGAAGGACGAACAAACAGCTAGTCATTCGCTGTGACGCCAACGCCCATCAGACTATCTGGGGTATTAATGACGTCAACAAAAGGGGTGAGTGTCTTCTTGAATATCTTTTGTGTAGTCAATTAGATGTATCAAATAGAGGAGGCAAACCCACTTTTATAAACGCAATCAGGGAAGAAATACTAGACATCACTCTGGTTAGCAGTTCTTTGTCCGATTTCATTAAAAATTGGCGGGTTACCGATGAGGCCACTCTTTCAGATCACCAGCACATCAAATTTGATCTCCCAGGCCAAGCGGAACTCCTTTCCAATTCTTTCAACCCAAAGAAAACAAATTGGGACTTGTACAAAGTCTTAGTGGCTTCGAAAGGTGATCAACTTGCTGCCAGCTTTAACTCCACGAGGGAGATAGAATTGGCGTCAAGATAACTTGAAGCTGTGCTTTTATCCTCCTACCATGATAGTGCGGCCCGAAGACCCCATCTGGCGAAATGTGACGTTCCCTGGCAAATCAAAGGAATGGTGTCAGACGGCTCTTTAACAGGGCCAAGTCAAATATGGACTCGTGGGATACATACAGATGCTCACCCACGATACCTGGCGCACCTACTGCGAAAGTGTGGAGTCACTTACAGAAGCAGCGAGAATGCAAAAGGTATTGACCAGAGGATTATCTAATGGTGTGGCGCTTCTAAAAAAACAGATTGTTTTTACATAGAACATCAACGGGAAACGCTAGAGCTACTGTTTCAGGAGCACTTCCTAGTTCTGTTATAAGCCCGGAAAATCTCTGTAATGATGGGGATACTGAATCACCAGCTAGACGTGGTTACAGTCGGTCGGGTGTTATCTTCGACGCTGACAAGGTTAGGTGGGTCATTAAATCGTGCGCTCCCTTCAAAGCCCCGGGGGGCTGTTTCCCGGCCCTGCAGCAACACAGCCTAGAAGATATACTTAGTCCACTAATTGGTTTATCTAGGGCGGGCTTCACCTGGGGTTAAATTCCACTATCTTGGAGGGAGGTAAATGTGGTTTTTATTCCCAAGCAAGGGAACTGACCCTTGGATCAATCTAAGTCGTATAGAGCAAATAGCTTTACATCCTTTCTGCTTAAGACCGCAGAACACCTGTTGGACTTGCATATCCGGTGCAGATTGCAAGATACCAATCCCCTGTACCATACACAATTCACCTACATCAAAAGCAGATCGACAGAGGTCGCTCTACATCAGAGAGTCAGTAAGATTGAAAAGGCATTCGAGGCGAAGAAAATTGCTTTGTGTTCCTAGACGTCGAAGGGGCATTTGACAACACTGGCTATAAGTCAATAGCCCTGGCGTTAGCATCTAGGGGGGTTGACTCCTTCTCTATTACCTGGATAGAGAGAATGCTTATGTACAGAGACATTAGCTCTTCACTGGACGCCACCACTGTCCGCATCCGAGCGGTCAAAGGGTGTCCACAGGGCGGGATTCTGTCTCCCCTTCTTTGGTCCCTAGTGATAGATGAACTACTGGTGACACTATCGGAGCTAGGCATCGATACCATTGGGTATGCAGATGACCTGGCAATAGTAGTCTCCGGAAAGTTCAGCTTAACCATGAACGAATTGATGCAAACGGCCCTAAGATGGTGCACAGGTGTAGGTCTCAATATCAATCCAAAGAAGGCGATTATCGTTCCCTTCACGAAACGGTACAACATCGATGTCGGACAGCTCTACATCGGTGGATCACCCGTCGAGCTCTCCAGTGAGGTCAAATATCTCGGTGTTCATCTAGATAAGAGACTTAACTGGAACTCGCACTTAGAGAAAATGTTGACTAAAGGCGAAACTTAGGACTCCTATTCCAGACCGTAGGGAATGGGGCAATAGCAACCCTTGCAATGATCGCATGAGCCTGCAGTGGTTCACAGACGGATCAAAAATTAATCAAGGTGTTGGGGTGGGGCTCACAGGAGCCAACAAAGGAAACAACCAAAATCTCGATTGCATTGGGTACCTGGCCCAGAGTTTTTCAATCTGAGATCCACGCCATTGAGTGATGCTCCAGACATAACCTTGACAAGGGGATGAGATGAGCCTCAGATAACCAAGCAGACACTCAAGCTCTTTCCTCATGGAGTATTACCTCCAGACTGGTTGCGGATTGCTGGAATTGTCTCAAGCACCTCTCACATCGAAACAGGGTCACACTTTGTTGGGTCCCGGGACATTCCGGGATTTCTGGCAACTAAGTTGCGGATGGGCTAGCTAGCGCTGGTTCTGCAACCCCTCTTCTTGGACCTGAACCCTTTTGTGGGATAAGCTGGGCCTCTGCCAAAGAGTTTATAGAGGAATGGTCAAAGAAGGAGAGGGGAATCTACTGGTCAACGAGACCTGGGTTACGATAAGCTAATGAGCTGGTCAGCCCACATACAGGTAGAAAGACCAATAATCTTTCAAGGGCGGAACTACGGCTCTTGGTGTCCTATCTCACGAGAGGAGAGGAGGAAGTATCTATGCAGAGAATTGAGAATTGTTACTCCAGCACAGATCAGAATTTCTCGACAGGAGAGCAGATCCCTCTCCTTCATAAGGGAGGCAGAGCGTCTTTTGTCCCCGAAGGGAGCCCCTTGGCACAAAAGACCGCAATTTGGTCGCTGTGCCACTAAAATCTCTGTTGTGAGATTTTCTTACAAATAAAAATAATAATAATAATAAAGGGGGTGATCAGTAATCTACCTTTTAAATTTGGGGACTTTAGCTCTAAAACTGCGGGAGATTTAGATTTTCGCGATTTGCAGGGGCGGGGTGGCTGGGGGGCGTTTTAGTAGGCGTGGGCGGAATATTAAGTAATAATAAGTAATATTAAGTTTTATGTAAGGTCGCAATTTTTGGGGGAGGACACCAGCAATATACATACCAAATTTGATGACTCTAGCTTTAAAATTGTGAGAAATATTCACTTTTATCGATTTGCGATTTGAGGTTTTTCGACATGTTATCGATATACCGGCCTCATAGTGAGCGTGGCACCAAAATCTGAACACTCTGTCTGAAGCAGATAACTACAAGTATATATCCAAAGTTTCCAGTCTGTAGTATCAATACCGCCGAAAAAGTTGCGTTCATTCGGAGAGGCGGACGGACAATAAGACGGACATTGCACAAATCCAATATACCAGTTTCATTTCGTGAATGAGTATAAAAAACATATAAGTTAAGGAACATTCATAAATTCAAAACATTAAGAATCCTGAATTGTAAGCTAATGAAAAACCAGTGTTTTGTATAATATACATTGTCCAAAACACGATGATCAGGGGATCCAGCTCACAGGATGGCCGAGTTGTAGTAGTATTAATACATAAGCACTCATACACATAGCAATGTCTACTCAGTCATTCTCTCATTGTACTTTGTTTTAATTATGCATCTAACAAGGAAAGCTAGACAAGTACGAACACTGCTTGTCTCACTCACACATTAACATACTCTTGCACTTGTACGTTAGTCTGTAAGCATAGAAAACGATCGTGTAGAGTCTTTATTGCGCTATGGAATAAAGAAGACGCCTTTCACAGACTTGTCTATTTTAACCTGCGAATATCAATTGCATTCCACAATAATAACAACAAACTTTCAACTTAATTTCTTAATATTAATAAGGCGTCACAATACTGAACCAAGTTTGTTAGCTCTAGCTTTTCTAATTTCTGATATATGCTCAAAAACCGGGTCAAATGACCGATAAATATTGATAATAAGAAAACGTTACCGATCAATCGAAATAAACTTCATCTGCGTATGGTATACACGAACTTAAAAAGTCAAAGTTCACCTCTATAGACCTTGTTGTCTCTGTGATCGACGTGTTCATACAGACAGACGGCCATTTAGATGGACAGGGCTAATTCGACAGTGCTAGTTCTGCTGTCCAAGAATATATGTATATACTTTATGCGGTTGGAAGTTGTATTAAAATGAGTGAGTGTGCCTGAAAAATGGAAACATGTTTTTGCAAACACTTATGGTTGTGTACCCTCACCAACAGTCAATGTTAAAAAGCCTCAGAGATCATACCGAGCGCACCCTTTAAATATTTCACATTAGTTCTCTAGCTCTAGCCTAGCGCTCGCTCTCAACGATCTTGCTCTCTCTGGTCGTAAAAACGGAGTGCAAGCGCTTGGTGGGGCGCACAGAGCACGACAAATTTTGCAACCGCTTTTTTTGACCATTTGACGATGAAGTGTATAGTATGTTAAGATGCTAAACGCCGAAGAAGTTCAACTTTTTTTTTCTCGATTTATTGCCCCGTTTCATTAACCCTCTAATGCCTTATTTTTCTATCGGGCTTTAAATATAGATTATTTCATATTTTGGGTGTGAAACTCAAAAAAGCAACGAACCTAATATTTTGGGTTGGACAGAGCCAAACAAACACATTGAATCAGCCAATTCATGGCAGCTGCTGGGTGGTCTATGGGGTCGGGCATGTCTCCTTCTGTCTGTTACATACATTTGCACAAAACCATTATACCCTTTTGACCCATTTTCAATGGGTTCAGGGTATAAATACAACAATACAAACCAAAAACAAGTAAGATGGCTCTAGTCGGGTGCTGCTGACTAGGAGATACCCTGAACCCTCACACAAACGCACGCAGCAAACTGAGCACTTTACACATCGGCTGCGCTTGGCCCCACTATGGAAAATGAATTCTTGAATAACTTCTAAACTAAGATTATGATCGTTAATAAGAGCATCCAAATCTATGTACAAACCAAAGCGCAAGTCTGTAGTATTTTATTTGCGTTTTCTTGATATGCGGGGTGAATGGGGGTAGTTATCCAAAATATTCATAATCTGCGTATCCCTGACGAGCACATAAATAACTAAATTGGATGGCTCTAGCTCTTACAGTCTCCGAGATATGTCAAGAAAACCAAGTCTTTAAATCGATTTTTATCGATAATAATAAAACGGAGCAAGATATGGAAAAAAAACGATAAACTTGTGCTGCGTTTAGTTTAGGTTTCTAGCTTTTGTAGTTTCTGAGATCGCTGCTTTCATACAGACGGAAAGACTAACGGAAATCGACTCAGCTCGTCGTCCTGATCAAGAATATATATATTTTATGGCGTCGGAGATGGTTCCTTATGTCTGTTACATACATTTGCACTCCATTTCACCTTCAGACTTTAGTAAAAATAATTAATTTTCTCCAGTATGTCTATACATAATTTAATAGATAACTAAATTTCCTACTCACTAGTATTATTTTTAGCTCTGTACGATGAGACTTACTATATTTTTTCCCTTATCTAACGATAACGATCGATCAATGCGAAATTTGACTTTGAATTGAATTTGATTTTTCTAACATAAATTCATAACACATCGTAATTGATAATGTTAAAATGTGTACAATAAATGGCTTGCTGCTAATATCTGTTAGAGGGTATTAAACGTCGACCGCCATTTCAGAGATCAAGGATTGAAAGACGCGTGGGCGTGGTCGCGGTTCTGTCAGTTTTAGGAATGTTATATATTGAATCGGAATTAATTTAGCGTTCTTAAATTTTTTAATAGCGTCTTGCAAAAAGTACAGTGGACTGCAATGGTATTTAAACTTCGGCTGTCTTTTAAAAAATTTACCGAAACAGTGTATCTTTAAAACCTTTTAATATTTTTGTCACTCTGATAAGTCTTAAGTTACATGAAGTAAAGTTTTAAAATTTTTCCTTCTAACACTAGGGAATGGTCTACAAAGGATGAGTCTAATCTATACATGATCTTTGATTATGTTTGCGGAGGTGAGCTTTTCACATATCTGCGCAATGCGGGAAAGTTTACAAGTCAAACTTGTAAGTTAATCGTACACTATAAAAAAATGAAGAAATTCTAGTATTTTGTTTTCTCTCTTCAGCTAATTTCTTTGCAGCTGAAATTGTCAGCGCTCTTGAATACCTCCACTCACTGCAAATTGTTTACCGCGACCTCAAGCCTGAAAATTTGTTAATCAATCGTGATGGTCATTTGAAAATCACCGACTTCGGGTTTGCCAAAAAACTTCGCGATCGTACATGGACTTTATGCGGAACGCCCGAGTATATAGCACCTGAGATAATACAATCTAAAGGCCACAATAAGGCAGTCGATTGGTGGGCGTTGGGTATGTTCTACACCACTTAAAGTTTCATTTTAATCTTAAGCCTTGAATCCTATTGCAGGTGTACTTATCTATGAAATGCTCGTGGGGTATCCGCCTTTTTATGATGAACAACCATTTGGCATCTATGAAAAAATACTGAGCGGCAAAATTGAATGGGAACGCCACATGGATCCTATTGCTAAAGATTTAATAAAAAAATTGTTGGTGAATGATAGAACCAAGAGACTGGGTAATATGAAGGTAATTTAACTAAATAACTTTGAGAAATATTATATTAATGTTATATATGTATTCGAGGGCCGATCAATAATTCATTGCGGATTGGGGGCATGGCTGAGAAATATTAACTTTACTACAGTGTCGGCTATTAAAAGGCAACTCTCTAAATTTCAGAAAGTTAAATCGGCTCGCTTTTTTGCGGTATTTTCTGTGATCCGATCCCATTTGGCAAAGAAAATTTATCTTTTACCACGATAACGTACCAGCACATTCGCCCGCCATTGATGTGGCCAAATTGAACGTTCTACTTAATGACTATCTTCCGAACCCACCGAACTCGCCGGACCTTGATCCCTTTTATTTTCTTTTTGTGTCCCAACATGAAAAAATTCAGAGTGATCTAGTCGGGATACTAATATAATAAAATAAGATTCTTGAATAGCTTCAAAGGATATTCAAGCCACGAAATTTCTGATATCTAATTTTGTGACGAAGGAGATTCAATTTGCAGTTGGTCTTAGCCGACTCCACAGTACTCGCTCACCGTATAATAAAAGCTTAAACGAGAAGAAAACGGTTTTTTAGAAAATATAGATTTTTGTAATCTATGGTATCGAGATTGGGCGTGGCCGAATTTCTTCTGCTCGCTATTTAGGGGATGTTATTTGGAAATAGCCTTCCAAATTTGCTAACTATAGCTTGAAAATTGTGGAAGATATGGATTTTCTATCCAACCAATTTTTTGGGCGATCTCCAGTAATCTGTATGGAAACTATCTAAGTATCTAGCTGTAGAACTGAGGGAGATATATCGATCTTATCGAATTGGTACACTCCAGTGGCCGTAACCGAAAAATCTTAACACTTTATCATATACTCAGAATTTCAAGTTTCTAGCTTCAATCGTGGCGAAAAAAAGTATTTATAGTCTGCGTTTCTATACGAGCACATAATTAACTAAATTTGATGGCTTTAGTTCTTATAGTCTCCGAGATATGCCGAGAAAACCAAGTCTTAAACTCGATTTTTATTGATAATAATGAAATAGATCAAGATATCGAAAAAAAAATTATAAACTTGTACTGCGTATAGATTAGGAGAATACACAGTCGTTTAGTTTAGGTTTCTATCTTTTGTAGTTTCTGAGATCGCTGCGTTTATACAGACGGACATGGCTTAATCAACTCAGGTCGTCGTCCTGATCTAGAATATATATACTTTAAAGGGTCGGAGATGCATCCTTCTGCATACATACATTTGTACAAAACCATTATACCCTTTTTACCCATTTTCAATGGGTTCAGGGTATAACAAGTATGATGGCTCTATTCGGGTGTTCCCCGACTAGGAGATACCCCAAACCCAGCGGCGAACTGTCGTTATATACATTTAAAGCTCTTTGCATTTATACACACATTCACAAAGTCACACATACAAACGCATGCAGCAAATTGAGCACTTTAAAGATCGGTTGCGCTTGGCCCCACTATGGAAAATGACTTCTTGAATAACTTCTAAACTAAAAGTATGATCGTTATGAAATTTGTTTGCTTAATAAGAGCATCCAAATCTATTTGGTATATTCAAAATATTTGTGATCTTCCTATCCTTAACGAGAAAATATATTGTGGCTCTAGCTCTTATAATTTTTGAGATATGCTCGAAAAACCGGATCAAGAAAACCGATAAATATCGATAATAAGAACACGAGGCGGGTTATCGATAATTTTAAATAGCCTTAATCTGCCTATGGTATACACGAACTTAAAAAACAAAACTCCAATCCCTAGCTCTTATTGCAACACTTGCTGCCAATTGGATTGTCAGCAATTTTGTTTATTTTTATTTATTTATTTTTGTTGTTGTTTTATATCAAAAAAATCGCAATTGAATTACTACAGACTTGCGCTTTGAATTGTACAGTGCTCTTGTTACCTCCTGAAAATTTCATGATGATTCTATTCTTAGTTTAGAAGTTATTTAAGAATTAAGTTTCCATAGTGGGGGCCAAGCGCAGCTGCTTGAGCGTATCTCAGAAACTATAAGAGCCAGAGGCACTTGGTTAAGGCTTTTATAGAAAATGTACTATAGTACAATAAGAATGCAAATCGGTTAAGAAACTCACACGTGGTGGCAAGCGCCAAGCGCCAAGCGCAGACTTTTTCTGCATGCGTGTTCACACATACATTCATACATATGTATATGCACACTCATATGCGTGAGCTCTTTTTCGAATTCTAATGCGATTGTTTGTGCATGTGTGCTATTATTTTAACTCTTGACGAAGACAATTAAAATGCTGCTGTAGCTCTTTTTTTTTTTAACTTGACACACTTATTGGTCCAAGTGCAACTTAATGCTGGGATATCAGCGATTTGAAATATTCTAGAGCAACAAAATGGGGAAAAATTGATATTTGGCATGCAAACTCTCAAAAAGCCTTCGCAGATCAACTGCAACCAACATTTAAAAGATATAGTTTCCTATTTTGTGAGAAATTTCACAACTACGGCATACTAAAATTTGTCTGCAAATATGAAAAGCAGTCGCGAAGCGCGAGCATTAATCTGTATTATTTTATTTTTTTTTACCAAGTGCGACTGTGGTGTCGGGTGTATGAATGCAAAGGGGCTTAATTAAGTGTATGTAACGATAGCTTTCCGCTGGGTTCAGGGTATTTGGGAGTGCCCGGCTATAGCCATCTTACTTGTTTTATAATTTTAATTTTTAAATATGCGAGGGACTTCCAACACTTTCATAGCGTCGCAATTGGGTGATGCTGGTAGAGAGGTGTAGCGATATGTGAGTAAATAAAACAACATACTTAGGAGAAGATAACTTTTGAATGGACGGGAATGTTTCGATTGCTTCAGTTGCTGTATATAAATACGTATATATACATATACAAGAGGAGATCCTCTTTGTAACTGTTTTGTTTTCCGTTTAGCCGGTTGGGCAGAGGAACAGCTTGCTTCCATGTCAAGCAAAATTATAAGTATTATGTTATATTTAGAAATAATAAAACAACTTACCTGTCAATCTTCATTTTTACCTCACTTGGCAGCACCTCCACGCCCAGTGTCTCCAATATGGTGGCCGAAGCGTGTCCATTTCGCGCACAATCAAAACTCATCCGTTGCTTATTTCAAACCAATAAAAAGCACAAAAAAATAGCTATATACTAGAACTGCCAAATGTTAACAGCTAGAATCAAAATGCAACCCTGCCAATATTTTCGCAGAAGCGGCCACAGCGAACTATCGGCCCGCTTGATACACACACAAGCTCGTGTATTTCTTAGTTGCGGTAGTGGCCCCGGTCTAAACATCCTATAACAGGTTTATTGCCAGGTGTAGTGTTCATCCTCGCGGGCTTCAGACTTCCTCTGTCCTGACTGAGTATATGTAGATTTCAGAAAGTGCACTCCTAACTATGCTCTTGCTAGCTCGCCGGCTTATGTCGGGATTCGGTGTACTCTCTATAAATAAGGTATACTCGCACGCAACGCAGACATAATATTTGAGTGCACATATTAGACGTAATAGAAGGCTACAAAAAAAAACTATTTCCCGACTAGGTTAATATTCTGTAATCGTGACTGTTTGATTTAGGGATCTCAGGTGAGTCTCCATGATCTTTAGCCTCCCTGCCTGCGCGTATAACGAAGCAAGTTGTTGCGCCTCTTTATTAACCGTATCATCTACTCCTTCTACTACTCCGGTGCTCACCATGATCTACTCATTACGAATGAAAAAGTAATTTAGTACACTATAAATTTAGTTCAAATTATGAACATAATTATAAATCCCACAACTCTTTGTTGGGGTTCAGCTTCAAGCATTTTCTTCTTTTTAGTTAACAATTTAAATTGATAAATGTTCGAAAGATTATATTCACGTGGCTATATCGACGTATATAAAAACAAAAGGTGTATATATATATATATATATATATATACATAGATATATATATGCATATATTGGTGAAAACGGAAATAATTATAAGTTCAAAAAAAGTTGTCACCATTTTGTCATATACACTTACATACTCCTCGTTGTCGATGAGCTCATGGAGGATGAGATGATGCTGTGGACGAAGTCGTATATGCACACATAAGAAAATAGTTATGTTAAAAAATTAATAATTCCAAAACGTACGCATACGATATCCTTTCCTCTTACAAATTAATTAAATGAATTATAAACTAAAATCTAACAGAAAACATTTCTCTCACACATAAGCATCGTTAAAGTTCCTGAGTCTCGGTTTTATGAATCGCTCGAGACAGCCAGATGGTCTAAATCAAAGGTTAATTACGTTAATTCATTTGTTTTTTCGTCTTTTTAATAAACTTAAGATTTGGGAGATATCGGTTTTTGCTCAGTACTCAATTAACGTCAAGATTGCCGTGGTTGCTTTCAACCACAAGTCTATCCGACAGCGACGGCAGTGGCCACCCCTGGCCACGAGCACAACTCGACCAGCCAGACACGGTGGGCTCAGGTCGTGTGGTCGAAGATCCAAAATGAACGCTTCCAATGTCCTCGGATCTATCTCAGCCAACACAGCTTATCACTGAACCAATCACCCTATTGGATAAACGTAAAATATAGCACAAGAACACTTTCAATCCTGTTAACATACCTGGTCACCTATTTAAATTATCTCCCACGACGAAATTAGTATTATTTATCTTTTTCTTTTAAAAGGTGGCTTTTGAGCATTTTTTTTTTATGCATCTGCACTACTTGCTCTCACTACAGCTAAGCTTAGGCGCCAGGTCTTAACGGAACAATGGCCTGATTTGACGTCTAGACACTCAAACCTACTCTAAAAAGCTAACCACGGGCAGATAATCTTAAGCCAATGAGTTAATTATAAGATAATATTAAGCTCAAATTAATAACTCTAAAGCTTATTTGAAAGCTAACCTGAATTAAAGCTTCAAACTAGAGCTTTAAGGGTACTGTTCGATCTTTACAGTTTTATAGCTACTATTCAAAACTAACGTTTTGAAACGTTCTGTTGTCTACTACTAAATGTAAAAAAAAATGCCTATTCCTATTAATTTGCCTATATACGGCCACTACACAGGGTGTTAGCATGGTTGTGTGATCTTTTTATATAATTTGTAGCGTTTCTGATTATTTCGTCTTAAACATAGGGAATGTTTAGGTCTATATTGATGTCATAATTGCTCACATACCAAGGAGCACCAGTCATAACGTCATAGACTAGTCTCTTTGCAAGATTTCAATATTGGAATGGGTTGCTGTTCCCCTAAGTTGCATGGCATATGTCCATACCGGTTTCACAATTTCTTTGTAAAGTCGAATTTTATTTTCTAAACTAAGTTAAGAATGTCGTTCTAATAGTCAGTTAATTTGTTTAGTTTTTGCTTTGAGCTGCATTTGTTTGGAGATTATGTGGGCCCTGCAAGTAAGCCTACGGTCCAAGTGTAATCCCAGATATTTTACTGCCTCGTTAGCTGGTATGGTGGAGCCATTTAATATCACTGGAGGACAATTTCCTTGTCTTTACGCAATCGTTGTTTCAACAGATTTCTGTGCATTGACTATCCTCCAATTATTCAACCGATGTTCCACCATACGAAGTTCTTCTTGCAAGTGGTGTGATGCATCGCCTGGAGTCATGCTCTTAGCAATGATTGCGATATCAGCATAAGTTGCTACCTCGACTTTAGTGCTAACAGGTATGTCGGCCGTAAAAATTATAATTATGTTCAGCATTAATGCCACACAGTTTCTTTGACATTAATTATAATTTTATATAGTAAAAATCGATGGCACTGCTCAATAGTTCCGTGACCTCTTCTGAATCCAAATTGGTGTTCGGGTATGATGTTGAGATTCATCAAAACAGGTAGCATTCTTCTTAGAAGTATTTTTGCAAATACTTTGAGAACGTTACCACCAAACTAATGAGGCGGTATGAGGACGTGCAACCTTCCGTTTTTTTGTTGTTTAGGGAGTATAATTACATCAGCGCATTTCCATTAATTTTAAAAGTAGTCTAGTCTAAGCATAACTCCATCAATTTTATCATATCCAGGTGATTTGAAATAGGTATGTCGTATTGCAAAATTTATCTGACAGGGCAAGTCTAAAAAGTTGTACACCATAGATGCTGTTTCTGCATCATATTCCGGATTTGCAATTTTGAGTGCACAAAAGCCTCAGTTGTCTTCCAAAGCCTAAATTCAATGTCGGCTGTAAATGGGCTAAGATTCCATAGGTAATTTGCTGTCGATTCATTTTTAATTTCCCATAATCTCCTTTTTAAATCCCTGGCCGCCGATTTAAACCTCCGTTCATCAATCGAACTTCGAGTTATTTGCCATATTTTCCGTAGTTTTCTTTTGTCTACAAAACGCCTTCTTAGTTCTTTGGTAAGAAATGAATGCCTTGGTTTATTTTCGTTTAGTTGTGGTGAGTTCATAAATCCGGCTGGATGAATATAATTTGTGAGTGTTTCAATTGCAGAGTCAACTTCATCTCCTAACTTCAGATATATGGCAAGGCTAATTCGATTATCAAGCCAGTTTTGAAAAGCATTTATATCGGTTTCTGACGTGATAATTTTGTACGGTCTCTCCTTGTATGGTTTCTCCTTAAATTGCACAAATGATCCATAAATCATGATGATTGGTGAGTGATCAGGGCTCGAATTAGAGCTCTTTTCGATTCGAAAACTATGTTGCGATAATTCAGAGTAGACTGCAAAATTCAGCTGATTATGTATTTTTCGGGGATCTCTAGGCCAGTTGTTGGCTTGCCGGTAGATAGTGTTGAGTAGCTATTGTTATAAATACATTTGAAGAGTTCAGAACTTTTTGGGTTGACAATCTTTGACCTCCACAATGGATGCTTGGCGTTGTAATTTCGCACCTTTTAATATTATTGGACTATATGTGCTAACGGCAGTACATACAAGTGGCCCAACGCGCGGACCCAGTCAGAATGTCACCCACCTCCCGCCCAACTAACCGAGAGCGCGTCGCATAACGTGCAGTGACGAAAATCGCGAACAATTAGAAAGATGACATAACAATAGAGTTTTTAGACTAGGTATGGAAGTAGCATTACTTATTATAGGGAAAAGATTACTAAAGTTGGAACTTAAGATCCGAAATAGGTTATGGTTAGCATAGTTACTATTACAGGTTTGAAGAGAAACCGGTAAAAAGTTTCTAGTAATTCTGTTCGGAATTGCAAAACTACTCTGCCTGATCAATTCGGAAGAATCAATTTGCCATTTAACTAATTTGTTTAAGAAGATTACACCAAGCATGGTTCTACGATCAGAAAGAGAAGGAAGATTTATTAGTAAAAGTCTACCAAGATAAGAAGGCATGCGAGAATTAGGATTCCAGTGACAACCCCGGAGGGCAAAGAGCAGAAATTGTTTTTGTACGGATACAATTCTGTCCTGATGAACCTAGTATTGGGGACACCAAATACAAGATCCATACTCAAGAATTGGACGGACAAGTGAAGTATATAGATTTTTAGTAACGTAAGGATCGTCAAATTCTTTCGACCAGCGCTTAATGAAACCCAGGACACCAATGGCTCGAAATCCAATTAGTTCCGGCAATATTGAAATCACCCAGAACAACAAGAAAATCACGATTAGAAAGCACAGGGGAGACAGAATGTATATATTCTTTTATAATTACTAATGTATGTATTCTTTTAGAATTCCGTGATCTGGCTAGAATTCTTAACAACAAATACTGCTGAAATGTTCGGCCGAAACACTGAAATTTCCCGAGTATATGCGAATTTGAATTTTTCCACCGTAATATTGGCTTGCGATTTGGCCAGAATAAAGGCCTTGACATCATCAGATGCAATAGAAGAGGCAAGCCTAGAAACAACGATTTTTTTTTTTGGTGGAACACCTACAATAGCCATATTAGGAATCACGGCAGTAGGTACTGGCGGAGCTATAGCCTTGGTTGATAGACCATTTGATATAGTCGGTATATTAGCACTGGAGTGTTGATCAGGATAACGTTTGCTCGCAGCTGGCAATTTTTATTGTAGCAGACATACATAATTGTTATTTATTTAATTTTGTTTTTTGTTAAGGGATAAAAAACAATAAAATTAAACAAACAAAAAATCACTGAACAAAAAAACTGCAGAACAAAGTATAAAAACAAAAGATAGGCACACTAGGGTTTAAATAATTTGAGACATTGAAATATACATACAACAACAACGTTAGAAAGATATAAATGGCGTGGGCGCTACGACCGAAACAAGCATAACAGAATCAAAACAAGAGCAAAAACCAAAAAAAGACCACGACCAACACCAACAACAATATTAGTAGCGTTGAGAGCGCGAGTAGAGAACAGAAAATATGACAAGAGCGAAAATGCAAAAACAAAATAGGCAGGCAACAATGCAATTGCACAGGTCAACCAATATGTATGCGCTGCAGATTGTTGTTGTATTTAAACTCTTTTTAAATAATTTATTTAAGTGCTGCCAATTAAAGTCCAACTGTGTGTTTTACACACCCGATGTATCACACAGTCACAACACTAAATATGGCAAAAAATGCACAGGTTAATCTTTATCTGTTTAATAAGATTTGCTATTGAAGTGGAGCGTTTCGGAAATTAACATTTACCAATGTTGTTTGTTTTTATACCCTGAACCCATTGAAAATGGGTAAGAAAGGTATAATGGTTTTGTGCAAATGTATGTAACAGACAGGAGGAGGTCCGTCCGTCTGTATGAACGCGTCGATCTCGGAAACTATAAGAGCTGTAGGCTTCAACTTTTCGGCTAAGCGAGTTCGAATCTCGCTGTGTGAACGGAGATTTCCTACTGTTTTTATACCCCCAACCCATTGAAAATGGATAATAAGGGTATACAGGTTTTATGCAAATGTATGTAACAGGCAGAAGGAGGCATCTCCGACCCCATAAAGTATATATGTTCTTGATCAATAACACTAGCCGAGTCCGTCTGTCCGTCCGTCTGTATGAACGCGTCGATTTCAGAGACTACGCAATTGTAGTCTCTGAAATCGAGAGCTGAACTTGGACTTTTTAGATTCGTATATATTATAACTTGCCCGTATTCTTATAATCAGTGTTTATCGGTTTTTTGACTCGGTTTTTTGAGCATATCTCAAAAACTATTAGAGCTAGCTCTTTTTCGAATTCGAATGCGATTGTTTGTGCATTGTTCGAAAAAGAGCTTACCTATATGAATGTACATATACATATGTATGTATGTGTGCACACGCATGCAGAAAACGTCTACGCTTGGCGCTGGTGTGTTCACTGTACTGAAGGTCTCATGAAGCCTTTGTATAAATTATTTTAACTGTCCGTGGAGTTATATACTTTTCCTAGCATTTGGAAAGTATTATTTATTATTCGTATCCTTAAAAAAAGTGACCAAGTTCAATGCTTACTACTATAGAGGTATTTCTAAGTTGCCTGCAATTCCTAAGATTTTTGAGAAATTGATTACTTCTTAACTGCACCATCTTTGTAGATTTATAATTCACCCTGTCAGCATGGGTTGGTAAAATATAACTTATTGGGATTCGCGTCTTTTAATATCAAGGGATTTAAGAAAAATAATAAAATAGAAACAAATGTTATTTACAATTCAGTAAAGGGATTTCCAAATATTCTATGGATCTTCAATTATTTAACTCTTAGAACTAAAAAAGTTTATTTTAAAGGCTTTGTCTCTAAGCCTGTTAATGTCACTTCCGGAGTACCACAGGGAAGTCACCTTGGTCCGTTGTTATTCACATTGTTCATAAATGACCTTCCTTCTGTGATAAGTCAATCTCGTGTGCTGATGTAAGCCGATGACGTTAAAATTTGCCTGTCGTCTATCTGGTCAAAGGTTGGAAGCCGATCTTGACAGTTTTGAAACCTGGTATCAAGTAAATTTATTAAATCTTAATAATTACGTTAAACCATAACTAAAACCCGATATACTTCACTGGTCCGTCCAATTCTTGAGTATGGATCTTGTATATGGTGTCCCCAATACTTTCTTTCTTATCGTAGAATATTACTAGGTGTAATATACACAAAACAGTTAATGGGCAAATTGATTCTTCCGAATTGATCAGCCAAATTAGTTTTACAGATCCGAGCCGAATTACTAGATATTTTTTACCACTTTCTCGTCAAACATGTCATAGTAATGGTGTAATTATCCAAAATCCGAAATATTCCTGCTCTGCGTCTGCTTTACGAGAACATGAGAAGCTAAATTTGGTGGCTCTAGCTACTAGAAAATAGGCTTGGGTACTGATTATTCAAAATAACCTTGGTCTGCATATGGTATGCACGAACTTAAAAAACCAACCAGATTCCATTGGGTCCCTAATACAATACGTTAGGAAGAACAAAGCAACATGATATGCTCAGTATCCCTTTAAAGTGGTGGAACTGTACGGTTACTATTCAAATGCCGTGTTGTAGAAGGGCATGGTCAATTTGGGTTCTGCCTGTTTGCCTTTACAGCATTGACAACGGATTCAAAAACCTGTTAAATTAAGCAATAAATAAGAACAGTATTATATGATTAATTATATGAATAATAGTTTACAAGCAAAGAAATAATTTGGCTAATTTTGTATTTATGTTTCTTAATTCACCAGAATGGTGCTGATGACGTTAAGAGACATCGCTGGTTTAAGCACTTAAATTGGAATGATGTCCTCAACAAGAAACTAAAGGTGAGTTATGAAAATAGGGCTAAACATTTTAATTGTGAGGGATTTGTGTAAAAAATAAGGAAGAATTGACCATCTTATATCTCTCAGACAGGGTAGTTATGTCCGCATGTAGTTCAACCGATTGGTATTGGATTTGAAATACTGGCTCTATCATACCTTCTGTATGTTACGGTCACTACAAAAACATATACATATCACTGAGGACGGTGGTCTGCCCTAGGTGCTAGCTACGATAGTCCGATCAGACCGAATTATATGGATTATTAGATATGGAGCTATAAGTGATCCCGAAAAAAATTTACACTTTTGGAGCTGATGGGGCCGTTGGGGTCTTTTAGAAAATCGTTCAGGCATATACAAATTTATGTTTCGATTATGCTTCGAATGGTACTTCACTTCACAAATCCGATAACACGTTCAATATTTATTTGGAAATTAAATTAAATTATAGCGTTGAGATAGATTTTTCGAACTTTGTGGACTTGTTCCCTATCATAAATCAAGGTGAAAAAAAGAAAGGAAAACGGCTCCAACGATTTTATTAAATGTTTAATATGTTACAGGCTTTGCGTTTTCGCAACTTTTGGTACAATATATTTCCCAAATCTGGGATTCGTTTTTGCAAGATATTCCTTGTTTAGTGTACATACTCTTACATTAGACATTCATACGTTTCAATCTAGCCATGTCTGTCGGTCTGTCCATCTATCTGTATGAACGCGTCAATTTCAGTGACTACAAGAGCTAAAGAGCTAAACTTGAATTTTTTTATACCCTGAACTCATTGAAAATGGGTGAAAAGACTATAATGGTTTTGTGCAAATGTGTAGGGATCTTTATTGAGTTCCCTAGTTTATAAGAATCCTCCTCCGACGCAGTAAATAATTAACACCGTTTTTCATTCAATGGACAAATAATTAATGTTTTGATTTCTTAGAATAAGTTAAAACTACTGCCTCTTATTTCAAGGTTTGCAACATTCGCACGTATATATTTTCTCTTCAAGTTGAATTCTTACTCTGCCGCTTTTTCTATCAAACGCTCACACTCCTATCGATATATAAGCATCGACTAACTTGACAAAGCCAGGGCTGCCAATCCTACAATCGGCCGAGCTGATTCGTCATTCGACCCGAATGATTGAAACCACATTTACATATATTCCGAAATTGTGTTGGTCCCTAAAAGACTTTCACCACCACCAATTTTCTCAACCAAATATTTGTCACGTCTTAATTTACGCTTCAGCTTCAACCCGGCTCCAGATTGTGTGTCAACCATCTCATCTGCGCCTGTACTCTTTGTTGGATAAAGCCACACACAGACGACTACTAGCACATGATTATAATTTTTCTTGGTCATCTCCATTGGCTCAAAGTGAACAATATGATAGGTTTGCAGAGGCTCATCAGACTTGTCGATTGCATTTACATATCCTTCTTTCTTTTAATACTTAGCGTCGCTCACAATACACTATATCCAAGATTTGACGATTTTATCAACTTTTCCTGGAATAAAATATTCGCGCTCTACTAAGTCGATAGTCTTGACACCAAAATGTCCTTGGCGGTGAGCTGTGGTTATTATCCATCTTTGAAGGTATTAAAATAAATTCTCTAACCGAATCCTTTTGCAAAATGTCATACCTTAGATTATAATCGTCAGACGTACTCTACTCTAACACTTTATAAATTAATGCTGTCCATTCTTGTTTTAGGGAATCTTGCATCAACAGACTATGGACTCTACTCAAGACATCGACATGTTTTATTTTTATTCCGGAACGATGCTCGATTTCATAGTCAAAATCTTGCAAAAATAAAGCCCAGCGTGATACTTTAACAGGGACATCCTCTTTCTTCATAGTCAATTTAAATGCGCTGCAGTCAGTTATTAACTTTATCGTTTTGCCAAACAAATAAATACTATAGCGAATACTTCTAACTTGTATACTTCTTCTGCTGGCGTTGTCTCACGACTTATATACTCTACAGAGTGGAAACAATGATCTTCAGAGTCTTTCTGTAAGAGGATAGTTCCGTATCCATACATACCCGCATCGCAATGAACCTCCGTAGACGCATTCTGATTGAACTACCTCAAGACCGGTGAACAAGATAAATAGACTTTCAGCTGATTGAACGCTGCCAACTCTTCTTTATTCATTTTGAAAGACACATTTTTCTTCATCAAATTTATCAGCGGTCTAGCAACGGTAGCGAAATCTTTAACAAATCTACGAAAATGTGAAGTTAGGCCCAAATAGCTCTGAACTTGTTTCTTATCTCGTGGAACTGTAATATTATCGACTGCCGAAGTCTTTTCTTTAGATGGCCTTATTGTCGCATTCACAGGTACCCCAGAAAATTAACTTTCCGCTGTAACGCCTGACATTTTCCCTATTTTCTTCGCAAACCTGAAAGTTATGCAAGACACAACACCTTTTGTAATTTCTCAAGCCCTTCTTGCTCATAATAATGATGTCGTCCATATACAGAATTAAAGTACCGTCATTTATCAATGGTCTCAAAACTGCAAATATGTACCTCATAATCACTGCAGGGGAGTTAGATATGCCGAATGGTCCGAAACTGAATTCATATTGACCACTCTGTGTCACAAACGAGTTATAATTACGAAAAGCCTCATGTACAGGGACGTGAAAAAACCCATTTGACAAATCTAATATAAAAACCAGCCCTTTCTGTAGCTTATGTAAAACCTCGTCAATTAGAGCCATTGGAAAACTGTCACGAATTATCTTCTTATTGAGCTTTCGGTAGTCACAGCAACTAACTAGTCACAGTACTAGCATCCTTCGTTGAGACTAGCACAACAGGTGAAGCGTATTCGGAAACACTATGACGAATTATTCCCTCCTTTAACCAATCCCCGATCTGCTTATCGACTATATAATTGTCAGTGTATGGTAAGCGTCTGGGTCTTTGATGAATTGGCACTTCATACGACAATAAGATCTTCATTTCAACTAATTTCTGGTTTTAACGGCTTATAACTTTTTATCTTTTTTGCCACTTCTGACTTCAAGTTATTGTTCAAGTGAAACAAATCTACCTCTGATGAAAACTCTTCGATTATGTTTGCCGACAGTAGGTGATGAAAATGATTCGAAGTCAGCAATAACTGTACGTGAACCCAAAGAACTGGACATTTGCGGTAAACTATGATGAGTGCACTCTAGCACGTGATCATCTGTTGCAAAATAACCAGTCTCTTTATTGACTGACCTAAAAATACACCTTTTGCACCTTTTGCACTGACAAGATCAAGCATGTCACATCCAATCACACCTTCATAAAGGGTATCCTCATCGCGCACGACATGGAAATACATTTCCAGTGGAACATCGTCTAACTGAGTGGCACCACTAAACGAACCCAATGTGTAAATTTGTTTACCTCCTATTCCAATAAGAACATCTGTTTTCAAGAGGTAAATCTGCTTGTAAGCTTTTTCACTTACAGTTCAAATGTCATTGCCAGAATCAAACGATAACAAATTTAAATTTTCCTAAAAGCTCGATTAAAGACAGTCTGAGAAAGTTGCTGCATGTTCGATATTTCTTTTTTCAAATCCTTTCGTGTATCTTTTGTCTTGCATTCGTTTGCTTTATAGCTTATTGTAATACAATAAAAACATTTGATACCAGTATCTTTGCAATGGTTACTGCCACCGCATTTAAAACAACGTCTCTCGGATTTTACTAAACTATTTTCGAACTTAGCTTTTGGCTTGAACACTGAACTGGCACTTATCTTCTCAAAAATTTGAATTATTTCTCGAAACTCTTTGAAATTAGTTGCATGGTACATACAGCATTTGTTTTGCTTAGAATCTGAAATGCTCTCAATAATATACTCTATTATGCTCACCTCAACCAACTGTCATTGGTAGAGTAATCATATTATAAAAACAAAAACACCTATAAGTTAACAGAAGTCAACGCAAGTGCAAATGTAATTTGATATCACACCAGCCACAGAAGCTGACATTGCTCTGGGCCGGATGTCTTGCACAACGGCAGCGCACGAGGCGCAAGCTAAGCATTTTAGCGGCCGTTGTGAGTTGAATCCAATAGCTTAAGTCTTTTCTATTTGTATCCCTTAGCTTTAGTTTTATTTCGGTTTTTGAATGAGGCACATCTGCCCATTATTTTATCCGCGAAATTCAACTCACTCACTGAGTCTGTATTGACTAGTGTTTTAATAAGTCTTTCGTGTTAACGAAATAAACATTTTTTAAATAAAGATATACTAAACCAAAACCTCTACTGGTGTTTTAACTAAAGTATAATTAATTGGCGCCCGACGTTCAAACGATTTTATTGTGCTGTGCAAACTCAAAGCTGTGCAGTGTTAAATAAATAAAATCAAATACCCACCAGTGCAAACAACAAGCTGTGCCTGACCTACGTCAATAGTGGTCATAATAAAATTCTCTTATTACACCGAAGCCGCTGGAGCTCTTCGGGCAGCGATTTGTCACCAACCTAGCGCGCAAGCAGGCTTGGGCAGCGAAGATAATTATTGGAATAATTACGCATGGAATAATTACGCATAGACGGCAGCGGGGGACTATAGAGAGCAGTCGTGACCGCGGCGTGGGAAGCAGCACTACGTATAGAACACGCAGCCTTGTAGGAATCAATAAAATGTAAGTGGGCCATTTGGCATAAAACATTTTTAAATCTGCGTGAATTAAAACCAAAGAATTAAAGAATTAAAATAAAAAATTTATTGTAAAAAATTGCAATTTTACTCCGCACGTTGAATTAAGTTATGCTCCATTCGTCAGCAACTTCTGTTGATAATATTTATTCAATTTGCTGTGTTTCTTCTGCCCTTGAAATTTTGCTTACTTTACTACTGACAGTGTAGCCCATAAACGACGCGTTTACCCGTTACAGAGATAAAGAATCGCGGGGATCAGAGTCAGACGATTCCGCTACATTAGATAGGGAAACAGATAGACAGTCCGTTGGCTCGCTAGAAATCGCTGACGAGCAAAAAAGAGAAATGGACCCAGAGCAGCTTAAGACTGTAGTGCAGGTCGCAATAGCGAGCTCCCTAGAGGCACAAAGTGTAGTATTACAGTTGAGGGACACAGAATTGAGGAATTCTATAGACGCTCAGATACAAGCGCTATCAAACAGAATATCTGCCACTAGCATTACACCACCGCCGGTCGAAGCATTCAAGCCGGTCGAAATCAGAAACGACATCCAATGCAACGAGCCATTGGATGCCGTTAATGCTGTTTACCAGAATTTACGGGGGCACCGGAGACGTACGCCTCTTGGAGGCAAGCCGCGATAGCTGCCTATGCTATTTACAAACCGTTCGACGGCAGCTCGCGCCACTATCAAGCGGTGATAATTATTAAGAGCAAGATTAGAGGGGCAGCTGACGGTGTCTTAGGTCAGTTTGGCACAGTCATGAATTTTGATGCCATAATAAATCGTCTCGACTTTACGTACAGAGACAAGAGGGGCATTCATGTTATAGAACAGGAAATGAGCACACTCAGACAGGGCTCCTTAACACTTTTACAGTACTACGATGAGGTGGAGAAAAAGCTTACCCTCATCACTAATAAGGTTAACATGTCATATGAGCCAAACATGGCGCAAGCACTTTGCACCAAGTTTAGGGATGATGCGTTGCGTGTGTTTGTCTCAGGCCTCAAGCGTAGCCTGACGGATGTCCTCTTCGCTGCAAAGCCTAAGGACTTACCGGCGGCCCTCGCGCTAGCACAAGAGGTAGAGGCAAACCATGAGAGGTACGCTTTTGGCGCAAGTTTCGCTAAGGGCCAGGAAGATAGGGAACGAAAAATTACCCCAAGACCACAAGGCCGTCAACAAGATAGGAACCAGCAGCAGGGAGATCCGCAAGCCAGCGGCTCCAAGAATCCTCATTTCACTAGGGAGCAAAGACCACAGAACCAATCTGAACAGCAGAGTGGTGAGTGGAATGGCTCGTAGGAACCAATGGACGTCGATCCATCCTCATCAAAAATCGTTCAGCCATCACAGGCACCAGCCTATGTTAACTCTAGCGCTCCACAAGCCTATAAGAGAACAGCCACCTCTGGGCGTTCAACCGGACAGAGAAGGCAAAGGGTCAATCACACGGCTCATGAGCCAAGGGAATATGCTAACTCTACTGCAGGAGCAGAGCAGCAAATCGCCGACGACAATGGCAGCGACTATGAATCGGACATTGTCAATTTTTTCAGATGAGATTTCTCATCGACACTAGCGCTTCCAAAAATTACATCAGACCACATGGAAGTCTAAAAGGTGTGCGCCCAGTAAATTCTTCCTTTTCCACTCACTCAATTCATGGCACCTCCAACATTACACACAAGTGCCTCGTATCTTTGTTCGCCCAAATTGCCACATTCTTTTTGCTCCCTGACTTGTCGACCTTTGATGGAATTATAGGGCTCGACCTACTCACACAAGCAGGAGCTTCGCTTTGTCTTTCCTCTGACCAACTCAAATGTGGCTCAGTAACGGAACCTATTGAATTCCACAGGTGAGCGGACGTTAATTTTACCAAAGTCGATTGCGCCGACGCTCCTGATTCAATAAAGGAGACATTTCTCAAAATGTTAAAAAACAGGCGCAAAGCCTTTGCAGATCCGGAAGAAGCACTTCCATATAATACGTCAGTCGTGGCCACTATCAGGACCACTGACGAATGATCTGTTTATGTCCGATTGTATCCCTATCCAATGGGAGCAGCAGAATTTGTTAACAAAGAGATTCAGAGCCTCTTAAAAAACGGCATCATTAAAAAATCTGTTTCCCCCTATAACAACCCCATTTGGGTGGTTGACAAAAAGGGCACAGATGAGTTCGGCAACAAGAACATGCGTCTTGTAATGGATTTTCGAAAACTCAATGAGAAAACCATTGCTGATAGATACCCCATGCCTAATATTCCAATGATCCTTGCGAATCTTGGTAAGGCCAAATACTTTTTGACACTGGATTTGAAATCCGGCTACCACCAGATCACGCTAGCAGAGCGTGATCGTGAGAAAACAGCTTTCGCTGTTAACGGGGGAAAGTATGAATTTTGTCGACTTCCTTTCGGGTTGAAGAATGCAGCCAGCATCTTTCAAAGAACCGTCGACGACATACTGCGTGAGCAGATTGGCAAATCATGCTATGTTTATGTTGACGATGTCATTGTCTTCTCGCAAGATGAAGATTCCCATGTCAAACATGTGGAGTGGGTCTTGAAGAGCCTGTATGAGGCAAATATGAGAGTCTCCAAGGAGAAATCGCGCTTTTTTAAGAAAAGCGTAGGTTTTCTTGGTTTTGTAGTAACCAGCAACGGAGCCACAACAGACCCGGAAAAGGTAAAAGCAATTAAAGAGTACCCAGAACCAAAGAATGTTTTCGAAGTTAGATCATTTCTTGGTTTGGCCAGTTACTACAGGTGTTTCATCAAAGACTTTGCCTCAATAGCAAAGCCCATTTCTGATGTCCTAAAGGGTGAGAATGGGTCAGTTAGTAAGCATAGATCACGTAACATTATAGTAGAATTCTCTGATCTTCAGCGTCAGGCTTTTCATAAGCTTCGCAACATTTTGTCTTCGGAAAATGTCATGCTCCGTTACCCTGACTATAAGAAGCCGTTTGATCTAACGACAGACGCTTCAGCCTACGGCATAGGAGCAGTGCTTTCACAAGAGGGTCGCCCCATCTCAATGATTTCCAGAACATTGAGACCCCCAGAGGTGAACTACGCCACGAACGAACGGGAGCTATTAGCTATAGTTTGGGCCCTTAGCAAGCTACGTCACTACCTATATGGTGTAAAAGACATAAACATTTTCACAGACCACCAGCCGTTAACTTTTGCCGTTTCCGAATCAAACCCAAATGCCAAAATCAAAAGGTGGAAAGCGCGTATTGAGGAAACAAATGAGCGAATGTTTTATAAGCCAGGCAGGGAAAATTTAGTTGCTGATGCGCTTTCGCGACAGCAGCTCAATGCTCTAGACGTGCTTAATGCCGATTCCTGTGCGGCCACAGTCCACAGCGAGCTGTCATTAACGCACACAATTGAGTCCACTGAAAAGTCGCTCAATTGTTTTCAAAATCAAATCGTCGTTGAGGAGGCACGCGTCCCCTCAAAACGCAACTTCATTCTTTTCGGGGATAAAAGACGTCATGAAGAAAGCTTCACTGATGCCACAACCATTCTTGACCAACTCCGTGACTTAATCAATCCAAAAGCGGTAAATGCCCTCTACTGCAACCTGCACACACTAGCCCAAATTCAAGATGGCTTAGTGCGTATGTTTCCAGGTACGAAGTTTTGTCACTGCAAAAACCGTGTTGCAGATGTATTTAATATCGATGAAAGGAGGGAAATTCTCATTGCTGAACATAATAGAGCGCACAGAGCAGCTCAAGAAAATGTCAAGCAAGTCCTTTCAGAATATTATTTTCCAAAAATGGCAAAAATAGCCAAAGAAATTGCAGAGAACTGTAGAATCTGTTTAACGGCCAAGTACGACAGACATCCAAGAAAACAAGAGCTAGGGGAGACTCCAATTCCTGAGACTTCTGGCGAATTTCTGCATATTGATATTTTTTCCACAGACAAAAAGTTTTTTTTGACCTGTGTCGATAAATTTTCTAAATTTGCAGTCGTACAACCAATTCAATCGCGCACTATTGAGGACTTAAAAGTCCCTCTGCTACAGCTCATGAATTTCTTTCCGCGAGTCAAAACAATATATTGCGACAACGAACCTTCGCTGAATTCGCTGACAATCAAGTCCCTGTTATTGAACAACTACGGAGTCCAAATTGTTAATGCGCCTCCGCTGCATAGCACCTCCAATGGCCAAGTGGAGCGCTTCCATAGCACTCTAGCCGAGCTTGCGCGCTGCCTCAAGTTAGAGAAAAACATTAGTGACTCAGTTGCAATCATAATGCTGGCCACGGTAGAATATAACAAGACAATCCATTCCGTTATCAACAAGAGACCTGTTGATGCCATCCTTATACCTGCAGGTGAACCTCAGGAAGAAATAACAGCAAAACTAAAGAATGAGCAAGACACGCTCCGAGCTAGGCTGAACGCCCAGCGTCAGAATAGGATTTTTGAAGTAGGAGAAAAGGTCTTGGTAAAAAGAAACCGCAGGCTTGGCAACAAGCTCACGCCCTTGTGTGAAGAACGTGTCGTAGAGGCAGACCTCGGCACGACCGTTCTCATTGGGGGGAGGGTGGTCCATAAGGACAACCTTAAGTAGGGCGAGAGCTATAAGTTTTTTTTTGCGCCACTTGGCAATAGTTTTAAGTTTCAACATTTTGTGGATGCCGTGGATGCCGCCCTCAGAGATATGGTAGAAGCGCTTGGAGTGCATCACAGGGTAGCAAGGAGTTTGGACTTTTTAGGCACAGCCCTCAAAGTAGTTGCAGGAACACCGGACGCTAGTGACTGTGAACAGATTAAATTCACAGACTTACAATTGGTGAACTCCAACAACAGGCAGGTAGCTATAAACACGAAAGTTCAAGAGCAGATCAACCAGCTTACGTCAACCGTCAACACAATATTAAAAACTGCAAAGAAGAGTCAAGTCGAGTCTGGTCATTTGTATGAGACGCTCCTAGCGCGTAACAGAATGTTGCTGATGGAAATGCAGAATTTAATGCTCGCGGTGACCCTTGCTAAAATAAACATAATAAGCCCAAATATATTAGATCACGCGGATTTAAATTCAGTTTGGCTAGATGAACCCACAGGTACTCCAATAGCTGACCTTATAACCGTTGCGTCCGTTAAAGTGTTACAGTCCACAAACGCCCTTCACTTTATAATTAAGTTTCCAAAAATCAAAATGGCTTGCAGAAAGGTGATGCTGTATCCTGTCGCTCACGAGAATGCTGTACTACAAATCGATGATAATATTATAGCTAAATGTGGAGATCAAGTGCTCGCTCTTAAAAATTGCACTTCAACGCCTGGAGGAACCTTTTGTCAGCTATCACCTAATAGCTCTTGTGCCAGAGAGATTCATGCTGGTGGTTCGGCAAGCTGTCAGATACAGCCGAGTCATCTGGACCCGATAACATGGGTAGATGACGGAATTCTGATCATCAACAATCGGCCTGCTACAGTTTGCATTGACAACGGCTCTGAGACTTGGGTTCACGGAACGAATCTCATCACGTTCAACAAGTGGGCTCGAATCAACGAGACCAAATATCTGAATCTCAACAGTGTTCAGAGCAAGTTCCCCGGCATTGCAGCATCTCCCCTTCTGAACGTCACCGGTCACCAGGACGTACTAAGTCTCCCTTACCTTCATCGTTTGAATGAACGTAACTTGGAGATCATTAAAGAAGTCAAAGACGAAATCGGAAGAGTCAACAGCGTTGTAATGGCCTTTTGGTTGGGAGCTGTTTGTTGCGCTATAATATGCGCCGGAATCATCTATCATCGGTACAGGAAGAACGTGGTCACAGCCAAGAGCATCAGAGAGGTGATCGCCGAGATAGGAACGGCCGAGGGCGGCCTTAACTTAAGGGGGGAGCAGTTAACAGAAGTCAACGCAAGTGCAAATGTAATTTGATATCACACCAGCCACAGAAGCTGACATTGCTCTGGGCCGGATGTCTTGCACAACGGCAGCGCACGAGGCGCAAGCTAAGCATTTTAGCGGCCGTTGTGAGTTGAATCCAATAGCTTAAGTCTTTTCTATTTGTATCCCTTAGCTTTAGTTTTATTTCGGTTTTTGAATGAGGCACATCTGCCCATTATTTTATCCGCGAAATTCAACTCACTCACTGAGTCTGAATTGACTAGTGTTTTAATAAGTCTTTCGTGTTAACGAAATAAACATTTTTTAAATAAAGATATACTAAACCAAAACCTCTACTGGAGTTTTAACTAAAGTATAATTAAAATTATAAAAAAAATAGTTGGGCATTCGGCACATCGCAAAAAGTTATTTTTGCGTGCACAGAACCTGGAGCTTTTTGCGTAAAGTATAGATCTCATGAACCAGATGAGCTATCGCAGGTTGTGCTATGTTTTTCTTCTAGTTCAAATGATACCTCTCGATCGGTGTATCACTCGATCTGATCGGACTATCGTAGCAAAACTTCAAAAGTTCGCGTATATATTGTTAGTCGCTTTTGCACACTACGTCGCGCTTAGTTATTCAGTTGTATATAATATATAATTGTATTTAACACTAATGACGTTATGTACCACTGATATCGATGATTTATCGATATTCAGCTATTAACTTAAGAATGGAAACAAGAAGAATAAAATTAATCATAGATGGTGCGTGAAATGAGCTGGCCCACAGTATTCACAAACTGAAAAAGATCAAGTTTAGCTTTCTAGCTCTTGTAGCCTCTGAGATCCACGCGTTCATACAGACGGACGGAAAGACAGGCGGACTCGGCTACTGATGCTAACCAATAATATATATAATGGGGTCAGAGATGCCTCCTTCTGCCTGTAACATACATTTGCACAAAACTATTATACCCTTTTTACCAATTTTTAATGAGTTTAGGGTATAAAATCCGATAAATACTGATATAAGAAAACGGGGTGAGTTATCGATCATTTGAATTAAACTTGATCTGCGTATGGTATACAGAAACTTAAAGTCTAAACTCAGCTCTCTAGGTGTTGTAGTGGCTGATATCAATGCGTTCATATAGACAGACGGACATACGTTCAGACTGACAGACAGACGGACATGGCTAGACTGACTCGTCTATTGCTCCTGACCAAGAATATATATATTTTATGGGTTCGGAGGTGCCTCCTTCTGTCTGTTACATACATTTGCACCATTATACCCTTTTTAACCATTTTCAGTGGGTTCATTTATAATAGTACACGAGTAGAAAATACAAAAAAAAAAACAAGTAAATTGGCTCTAGTCGGGAGTGCCCGACTAGGAGATACCCTGAACCCGGCGGTGAAATTTCTCGCTAAATTTTCAAAAAATAGGAAACTATATCTTTCAAATGTTGCAGTTGTTCTGCGAAGGCCTTTTGAGAGTGTGCATGCCAAATATAAATTTTTCCCCATTTTGTTGCTCCAGAATATTTCAAATCGTAATAATTGGGTTAAGTTTAAAAAATAAAATAAAATAAAACTTTAAATAAACAGTAAAAAAAAACTCTTTTGACCCAAGTGAGACTCGAATACGCGTCTGATAGCGCCCTAGGGCGCTGAACCAATGGGTTCAGGGTATAACACTTAAGAATGCTCTAGTCTAGAGCACCTGACTAGGAAATACCCTGACCCCAGCGGCGAGCTGTCGTTACATACATATAAACCCCATTTGCATTCATACATGTAGTCAACGAAAGTCAGCGTCTAACGCGTAGCGGCCGTCTGTTTCGATCGTCTAGTCTGTAAGTTAACATTTGTCGCTCGGGTATTAACAGAATAAAAACGAGCATGAAGGAAGTCGGTTTCTGGTGAGCTTAGCATTGGACGTAGAAAGAAAACGGAGAGAAGAAGCACAATTTGTATTTAAGTTAACAGTTATTAAACGGTTTATTCTTTATGATAAATAAAACTATAAAGTAAATCCAATCAAGGATTTTAAATTAACTACAATTGGGGGCTCGTCCAGGATTTAGGCCCAAGACAACAACAACAACGGTATAAATTGTGTTTTTATGTTCAAGTATTGATCGAGCTGCGAAAAGAAGGAGTTTTTCTCAAGGGAAGAAGTGGTCTGTGCCTAATTGTTGGAAAACCATTTTGCATTAACAAAAGGCAAAATACAGCAATAATGACAGCCACAAGTAGCAGTGCAGCCACGGCGCTTCGCTGAATATTGACGCCACGAAGGAGACAGCAAGCAGACAAAAAATGTCAAGGTTGCAAAGACGAAGTACGGCACAAAAAAGAATTTTGTGTATTAACTTCGAGATCTAAGAAGCGGCAGCGAGAAAAGGCAGAGAGAAGACGAAGCACGGCACAGAGCGGAAAACTGTGTGTATATGTCTAGGAAGCGACAGCGAGAAAAAACATAGAGACCGCAAACCGACAACGTGTGAATGGCAAACTTGTGTGTTGGAAAACGATCTGAACGATGACTCACAAAAGAGTTAGCAGCGCAGTGAGAGCAAAGCAGAGGGAAGAAAAGGCAAGTGTGCAGAACCTGCGTCTTGGCGAAAACGTTTAGTTTCGGTTCAAGAAGGCTCAGAATCGAAGGCGTGTGTGAAAAGAGAGCGGCAGAACGTTAACAACAACAAGAGTTATCGCCAGCTTAGTGCTGAGAAGAAGACAGAGGAAAGTGAGCGGCGGCAGAAATATCACCGACAAGACGAGTGAGCAGATTCCCCGTGTTAGCGAATGCGTTGCAGAATTGTAGCGACGGCGTGGATTAACAGATTAGTAATGCAGTGCAACCGAGACGACGGAGAAGTAGCGACGAGTGCTAAGAGAGGCGTAAGCAGAAGCAGGAAATCTAATTGGACTTTGACTGGTGTGATTGGTTCGGTTGATTTATGTTAAATTTCTGAATTAATATTTATATAATAATATAGTGCTAAGTTGAATTCGTATATTAACAGTTACAAGTTACAATTTATTACTGACAGCAAAGTGGGTCACTATGGCCACCAAGATTAAGAGGACGAAGATGATCAAGAGTCGGTCGCTACAGCACCAGATGTTTCAGTACAGAACGAAGCTTTAACTAATCATGGTCCTATAGCAAATAGGTCTTGGTTCACGTTGAAAGACGTCGAGGGGAGTGTCTCGCAATTCTCCGGCTCGGGAAGCCCCGACATTAGTCAAGGAGTGATGAGAGAAGCTACAGCTTTTTATATACGCTAAACAATTGTTGACAGGTGCTGCAAAATCATTTGTGCGTAGTTTAAGCGTTTTTGTATGCGTTAATGGAAATTGCTAGGCCGATTAAGTTAGATGACGCTAGTCTAATTGAGTACTTTGTGGCAGGTATTCCTGACTCTAGAACGAATAAAGCCATGTTGTACTAGGCGGAAAATATAAAGCAACTGAAATTTCAAATAGAGAATTATAAGATATCTCGCGGTGGGTCAGAGCAAAAGAACAAGACCTGGTCTCTGCGGGATAGAAGCGATCGTACAAATAGAGAATCAGCAACGGGAAAAATCAGAAAGTGTTACAAGTACGGGGACGACAATCATTTAATGAAAGATTGCACAAAGAATAACTTTAAATGTTTTAAGTGCGGACAACCAGGGCATCGTGCGGTAGATTGCCAAATGTCGGGATCAAGAAACAGAATTATTCTAATACACATGTGGTTCAGGTCCAGAGAGCTGTTTCAGAGCCGACAAGCATTTTCACTTCTTCAGGACTCGAGCTAAAGGAGATTAGATATTTGAGCATACATTTAAACAGCCTTGTTGATACAGGCGCTGATGTGTGTTTGCTGCGTAGAAAGCGTATTTTTAAAGTTCAAAAACCGCAATCTAAGTGGCCAAGAAAAATGTTTAACTGGCATCGGTGAGTGTCAGATTCTGACTATTAGAAGCCTGATAATACAAGTAACAGTTGATGAGATAGAAATGCCGGTAGAGTTTTGTGTAGCTTTGATGCTATTTTGGGAAGGACGATCCTCGAGCATGTCGACATGCAAGTTACTAAAAAAGAAACGCATTTCCAACGACGGAAAGTTAATATGGATAGTAAAAGAGAATTTGATAAACAGCAGAATGATCCATTAATAGAATCTTCATGCGCGGAGTTGTTAGATGAATTTAATGGAGTTTGCATGTTAGCGACAGATAATGTGGAAAATAAAGTTGAGGTTGACTTATCTCATCTCAGTAAGGAGTATGCCAGGGCGGTTAGAAATATGGTGAGAAATTACCAACCCAGAAGTTGATGCACCTGTTAAAATGAAAATAATACTAACCGATGATATACCAGTATTTCAGCATCCTAGGCGCTTAGAAGTCTGCGAGCAAGAAGTTGTAGACAGGCAGGTAGATGAATGGTTAAGAGCGTTTATGTTGCGGCTATAGGAAGCTCAATGAAAAAATAGTTCGAGATAACTTTCTAATGGCACAAATGGATGACATATTAGAAAAGCTTCAAGGTTCAAAAGTGTTTACCACTTTAGATTTAACTAATGGTTTCTTTTTTGTTCCTACTGACGAAGATTCGCAAAAGTATACGTCTTTCGTAACACAGGGTGGCAGTTCGAATTCTTATATGTACCATTTGGGATTTCGAACTCACCAGCGGTGTTTACTCGGTTTATAATGGCAGTCTTACGCGATGTGGTGAAAAATCATGACGCTGTTGTATACATGGACGATGTAATAATTCCGTGCAAAAATATGGAAGAGGGAGTATTAAACCTACGTAAAGTTTTGGAAGTAGCTACGCAGAATGCGTATAAATTGCGTATAAATTGGGCTAAAGGTCAGTTATTGCAGACGAAGGTAAATTTTCTGGGCTACATTATTGAAGGGAACATGATTAGGCCGAGTGACGAGAAGACCCGAGCAGTGGCCTTTTTTCTAGTGCCGAGAGATAAAGAGGCTATTCAACGTTTTCTTGGTCTGACGTCATATATTAGAAAATTTATTGAAGGTTATTCCGTCATAGCTAAGCTACTATCAGACTTGTTGCGAATGGACTCCAGGTTCGAATTTAAGGATATTCAGCAGATTGCGTTTGAGCAACTTACGGCTGCATTGACTAGCAGATCTGTTTTGCGGTTATTTAGTTCAACTTTGGAGACCGAAATACATACAGAGGCGTCGAAATGGGGCTATTTGCGGTTTTACTACAAAAAGATTTGGAAGATGGTTTGTTCCATCCAGTTCAATATATGAGTCGTAAAACCTAACTGTGCGAAGAATAGTATCCAGCTTATGTTCTCGAAGTGCTTGCGATTATTGAAGCTTTGATTAAATGGCGTGTCTATGTGATAGGAATAAAGTTCAAAGTAGTTACGGATTGTAATGCCTTTACAAGTTCAAAATAGTTACGGATTGAATTCCCTTACAATGACGATGAAAAAAAAAAGATGTTCCATTGAGAGTAGCGCGTTGGGAAATATATTTGCAAGATTTCCATTACAACATAGAACATCGGTCAGGGTCGAAGACGAGGCATGTAGATGCATAAGCCGTGTTTCTTGTTATATGCTGTCAGAAAGTATAGTTCACAGATTGAATTGTGCCTCCAATTAGAGAACGACTGGGTGAAAGTCGTACGAAATATAGTGAAAGATAGGGCATATGAGAACTATTATATTAAATGTGTTGTATAAGGACCCAAACAGAGAAAGTAAAGGGAAATTATATTGATAGCACATAATCAAGGACATTTCTCTGCTAAACGGTCACAGCACTTAGACGAAAGAAATTTTTTCATACCGAAATATCGGGAATATCGGCCCGAGTCGTTAATAGTTGTGTGCAATGCATTGTCGTCAACGAGAAATGTGGAAAGCGGCAAGTGTACTTGCAGCCAATCGATAAGGGCGATAGACCGTTATTGACCTATCACATTGACTATGTTGGATCGATGGAAATAACGAAAAAACAGTATAATTCTGTTTTTGTTGTTGTAGATGCATTCTCTAAATATGTTTGGTTGTATTCTACTCGCAGTATTGGCATAGAGGAAGAAATAAAGTCTTTGGAATTGCAGGCAGAATTGCATTCTCTAAATATGTTTGGTTGTATTCTACTCGCAGTATTGGCATAGAGGAAGTAATAAAGTCTTTGGAATTGCAGGCCACAAATTATGGGAACTCTTTGAGAATAGTTTCAGATAGAGGTGATGCATTCACTTCCAATTCGGTCAGTGAGTATTGTAAAACTCGTAATATTCAACATCTGATGATTACAACAGGCGTTCCACGTGGGAATGGCCAGCTAGAGCGCATGTACAAAATAGTGGTACCAATGTTGTCACAGTCTTGCAAATGGAGGTACTTGGTATAAACATTTTAGTAAAGTCCAGCAGATTATCAACTGTGTGCCGCGAAGTACTAGAATATTTAAAATATTAACGAGAATTGACATGCGTTTACCAAACGACCCGAACTTAAAATAGCTTATCCAGCAGTCGATTTTGAAGAGGTGGATGATGACCGTGAGAAAATTTGACAGGAAACTCGAGAAAATTGTAAAGCGATAAAGAAAGAAAGTAAAAAAGGTTTTGATTTGAAAATAAAAGTAGATAGACAATACCAGGTTAACTATATGGTGGCTATAAAACGGACTCAAAATAGGACGGAGTTAAAACAGTAGGGAAAGTATCTAGGACCGTACAAAGTGGTCAAGGTGGGAAAGCATGGAAGGTACGAGGTAGAAAGAATGGATAAAACTGAAGGACCGTATAAAACTTCCTCAGTTTCGAAATTTATAAAACAATGGATGAACCTATCCGGGACGGATTGTCCGTCCGAATGTAGCAAACGAAAGTCAGCGTCTAATGCGTAGCGGCCGTCTGTTCTGATCGTCTAGTCTGTAAGTTAACACTTGTCGCTCGGGTATTAACAAATTAAAAACGAGCGTAAAGGAAGTCGGTATTTTCGTGAGCTTAGCATTGGACGTACAAAGAAAACGGAGAGTTGAAGCACAATTTGTATTTAAGTTAACTGTTGTTAAACGGTCTTATTCTCTATAATAATAAAACTATAAACTAAATCCCATCAAGAATTATCAATAAACTACATATATATATACATACAAAGATGGCTATAGTCGGATGTCCCCGACTAGGAGATACCCTGAACCCAGCGGCGAGCTGTCGTTATATACATTTAAACCTCTTTGCATTCATACACACATTCACAAAGTCACACACACACACACACAAACGCACGCAGCAAGCTGCGCACTTTGCACATTGGCTGCGCTTGGCCCCACTATGGAAAATGAATTCTTGAATAACTTCTAAACTAAGAGTATGGTCGTTATGAAGTCTGCAGTGCTTAATATGAGCTTCCAAATCTATGTACAAACCAAAGCGCAAGTCTGTAGTACTTGATTTGATTTTTTTTATATGGGGGCGAATGGGGGAAGGTATTCAAAATACGAAATATCCATAATCTGCGTATCCTTTCCAAGAACCTATAAAAACAAATTTGGTGGCTCTTATAGTTTGATGCAGATGATATAGAAACACCGGGGTCTATTCAATCATTAGTTTACACACTTCGTGACGGTATTGGCTTTGTTAAGAAAAGGCTTACTCCTTGTATAATTATATATAGTAGATTTAATATTAATACTGATAGGAGCAATTACTTTAGTAAGCTAGTTATGCTATATTTACTTTGGAGCGACGAGAATTTAGACTTAGTGGTTAGGGATTGAGAATCATTTTGTAGTCAATATAAGGAGTTGATCGAGAGCAATCGTAGAAAATATAATAGTTTAGATGATAGTGAGCAGGATGCTCTCGACACTGCAGTTCAGGAAGAAAGAGACGAAAATAGTGACAATCAAGAGGTAGTAAATGATAGATTTAGAGTCTTAGGATTGCCTGAAATAAATCATAATATAAATAAACATAAATGATACTGATAAAATTGCAGACACAGAACATAGTAACATCCGATTAATAAAACTTCCAGATATAGTTTCAGCTGAAAGATTGGCAGATATTGTCAGATCTCTTAATTTACAACAGAAGATATACAATACACACGTTTTGCACAATGCCAAAAACAAATCCGTATTTTACGAATTTGTTGGAGGTGGAGCTGGTGTAGGCAAAAGCCGACTTATTTTAGTAATTTTTCAATCTTTGTCCATAATGGAACTGATCCAAGTTCAGCTGAAATTCTATTGTGTGCCCTAACAGGTAAAGCTGCTTTCGGAATAAGCGGATCAACACTGCATTCAATGTTTTCTCTACCAGTAAATCAATCTTTTTCAGATTTAAGGGCCTTAAGTAATGATTTAATCATGACATTGTATTCAAGGTTAATAGACCTTAAACTTATTATTATAGATGAAATATCTATCGTAGGATCCAAAATGTTTTCGCAGATGGACTCCCGTTTAAAACAAATTTTTAAAAATACTTCATTTTTCGGTGGTATTTCTGTCATAGTATTCGGGGATCTACGACAGTTATCACCAGTAGGAAATCGTTGGATTTTCGAATCCAACTCTGATGGTCCCTACAGTGTCATTTATGCGTCATCTCTGTGGGACCTTTTCAAGTATTATGAGCTCACAGAAATCATGCGACAGCGGGAGGACCAATTATTTGAACTGCTTTAAAAATGGCATCGGGTATTATGAACAACCAATGATATTAGTCTTGTCCGGTCCCGCATATGTTAGTCATCGGCTGTGCCAGATGATGCAATTTTAGAAGCCGTCAGTAGCTTTAGGTCGTCCGAAATACAGGGATTATATATGTCTCTTCTATTAAAAACCACTGCCAAATACATGGTTACGGTCAATGTAGATACAGGGGATGGGTTAGTCAATGGGGCAACAGGTATTTTAATGCAAATAGATTTACATGCGTCCAGCATTCCAAATACTTTATGGTTGACATTTTCAGAGGAAAGTGTAGGGGTTCTTGCTCGCTCGAAATGTACGCGTCGTACAGAAACTTCATGGACCCCAATTCAGAAAATAGTTAAGAGTTTTCAATATAGTAGGCAGCTTCCAATTGTACCTGCAGAAGGTATAACCATCCACAAAAGTCAGGGAGCAACGTATGGCAAAGTGGTGGTTCAGACTTGCGCTCGTATGCAGCTTGCACCAATATACTTTGCTTGTAGTAGAGCAACAACTGCTTCGGGGTTATTTATTATAGGAGATTTTGTTCCTCCTAAACATCCCAAATATGATGATAAGGTCCAAAATCAGATTAAGAAATTGCGGACTGAAAGATTACTTCGATCATATTATGATCACTTAGTTAACAGTTCCGCCCTAGATATTTTCTTTCATAATACTGAAAGCATTCACTGTCATATTGAAGACATTCGATCGGACAGGTTAATGCTTCAGTCGTCTGTTCTATGTTTCGTTGAGGCCTCAACATTCTCAAACGAAAATATCGATATCCAGGGTTTACTTTTGTTGTCCGTCAAGATTGCGAGATAATGCCTAATGCAGTGCGACCTAAAAGGGGTATCATCATTTACGTTAGGAATAATATTGTTGGCAATGTTTCATATTGCTTAAGCGGTAGAAAAATATCAGGATCAGTCGTTTTTGAATATGCCATATTTCGGTACAAGTCTATAGGTTTCTTAGTAGTTTATAAATGTCCGACTTATCCGTTAGCTTTGAAACTGTTTATAGTTACCACAGTGGAATCTCAGTTAGTATTCAGGATAGTGTAAATATTTAAATATAATATGTATGGATGTTAGTAAATTAAATGTGTATATAAAAAAATAGTTTTAAGAAACATATATAACAAAATACTTATTATAGTAAATTAGTATGTATACATAGTTTAATTTGTTTACTTTTTAATTTAGTAATTTAATCTTGCATTTGCGTCATTAATATGTACCTGGGTTCAGGGTATCTTCTATCGGGAGGGCCCGACTATAGCACTCTTACTTGTTCACAATACAATTATACCCTTTTTACCCATTTTGAATTTGTTCAGGGTAAACAAATTTGGGCATTCGAATGAATTTGAACACAATCCCTCATTCTCACACATTAACTTCATGCCTTTTGTCAGCACACACATTCACTCGAACTTTTTCGGCGTCGCATACTATATAACTCAATTCATTTTGAGCTTTATTAATTTGAAAGTAATTTTTTTGATATTCATGCAGACCTCTAGTCCATAGTAACCTGAGAGACCTCAAAATACTCTCAGTTCTCGCACTGTGTTGGTACATGGGTATTGAGCTATTGCTAAAACTTTTTCTGGGTCAGTTTCTAATAGAAACTTTCTATCTCTTTGTCGGAAATGACAAAACCTAAAATTTCTACTTGAAAAACTCACACTTGTGTAGTTGGCATTTTATATTGGCCTTTTGCGAAGTTTCGAATATAGTTTCGATATTCTTGAGGTGTGATTCCTCGCCTTTGCTGAAAATAACAATGGTATCTATATAGATGTAGCAAATTTTTACTATGTGATCTCGAAGGATATCGTCTAAGGCACGTTGAAATATGGAAGGGGCATTTTTCAACCCAAAAGGGAGTCGTGTGAACTCGAATTTTGCATTGTTAATTGAAATTAATACAGAGAAAAGCTTGTTGTTGCTCAATTGAGCAAGCACTCCGTTTATTTCGAGAATTGGGTATTTATCACCGATTGTTACTTTGTTGAGTTTCCTATAGTCAATTACTATCCTGTATTTACTTTCCTTCGAGGCGTCTAATTTGTTTGGTACATTTTTGGTATGGAATCTAAATGGTCGAAAGATACCGTCCTCTAGCAATTGAGAAATTTTATTATTGACCTCGTCTTTAAGAGACGTATGGTATTGATCAAAATTCGAATAGACTGAAGTTTCTGTATTTGTTCATCTGTGATAAGGACATTGGATATGTTTAAAAAATTTGCTATCTTGTGTTGTGTGATTTTTATATTACCACCTACCGATATGGCTTCGAAAGATTCGTCGTTTGGTATTGGGTTTAAAACTAAATTTGATTTTATGTAATTACGGTTTGAACCCGTGTCGATAAGAATTTTTAAAATTTTTCCGCCCCGCACTTTGACTTCGAAATAGGGTAGTGAGGTTCTAGTTACTCTAAAATAATTTAAATCAGAGTATTCTGTCTGTATCAGTATCAGTAAGGGTATCAGTAAGGTAATCGTATTCGAATCGTACTTGATACTCCTCAAGTGTTTCGTCATTGTCGATAGTAACTTCGTAGTTATCCAATGTTTGTTCGTATTTTGCTAATATAATGTCGGTCCCGTTATGTTCGTTTTCGTTACTCACTATGTTGAAATTTATCTGTCTTTTGTCAGGTTGTATTGGCATGTTGCCTGGGGGGCGTTTGCCAACCTCGAAGTTCGATCGGTTCATGTAATTAACAAGTTTGGTCCTAATACTAGGGACTACGTCCATAGGTTCTGGTCGTGGCAACAGTTTAGCTGCCGAAGGGCGTGGGGGTGCAGTCGGTTGTTGTTGATTAGTAGGTCTATTGTACTGGCTGAGATATATTGTTGATTATGTTGATTTTGAGGGATTCTGTTAAAAAATTTACCCTTTTGTAGCCCTTGGGGTGGTTGACGGATACCAGAATTATTCTGTATGAATTGTCTGGGCATTGGATTTGGTTTTTGCCCTGATGGAAGGCCATAGACTGTGCTCTGTTGTTTGCATGATTGGATCTGAAACTTTGATATTCGATCTTAAGGCACAAATGCAAAGCTTGTGGTAGGTCAGTTGTATCCAAAGCTTTATCTCGATAATGAATAAGTGACAAGTGTTTATAAAGTACTTGGTGGAATTCGTCTACGGACGGGTTGGTAGTCTGCATGATTGTTGTCATTTGATATTCTAACGTGTTTAAGTCGCGTTTGTCGGCATAATGCAGAGTTAGGCATTTTGAAATGGCACCCCAATCGAGAGGAACATTGTATGATTCCAAAACTATGTCGGCATTTCCAGATATTTTGTTTCGTAAGGTATTCAATATACCGAAATATGTTGGAGTGCCTTAAAGGGACGCATAGTTTCCTAAGACTCTATCTACTCCCTTTTTCCATGAATTAAACTGAGAATAGTCTCCCGAAAATTCACGGATGAATTTCACTACGTCCGGAACCCTATCTAAGTCAGCTAGGTTGACTCGATGTTCTGGGTAAATTTCTTGTGTTATTAATTTGTCTGACTATGTTTGGTACTTGTTCATTAATAGCTTGGGTAACAACATTGCCACTGAGGATTATCAATTCTTCTCTATTTTCCATGTTTTTATGCTGTAAATATTCTTGCTGTCTCTGAATTTGTCTTTGTTGCTGTCGTAACTGTCGGTCGGCTTCCTATTCTTGTTCTTCTATGTTAAGTACAGGAGGTATAACGAGATTATTCTGGTTTGCCATTAACTGTGTTATTCAAAAGTTTTGGTGTTTTTTTTTAATTATCAATATAAATAAATGTAAATGCATAAATGTAAATCGGAGAACAGAAATAAAAGTAGAAATACCTGAAATAGATAATTGGAAAAAATATATAAACATTCAAAATTACATTTTTAGCTTATATGCCGTTTTATTTAATATTGAACTGAGAAATTAGTTTTGATATTTATATTTGCCAATTTACTGAGAGAGAATGCTATTTGTACTTATATAAAATGTATTACATTTCTTTTAGTTATATGGCACCACAATAACAAATATATTTTCACTAGTTGGTTTAACAATGTTGCCCACTAAGCTTGGTGTTTGGTTAGTAAACACACACTAACCAAACACTAAGCTTAGTGGGTAATTATACCCAGAACCCATTGGAAATGGGTAAAAAATGTATAATGGTTTTGTGCAAATGTAAATAACAGGCAGAAGGAGACATCTCCGATCCCATAAAGTGTATATATTCTTGATCAGCATCACTAGCCGAGTCGATCTAGCCATGTCCGTCTGTCTGTCCATCCGTCTGTAAGAACGCGTCGATTTCACAGACTACAAGGGCTAGAGAGCTGAGCTTAGACTCGTAATATTTATATTAATATTAATATTTATATATTAATATTTATTCGAAATATTTATAATCTGCGTATCCTTTACGAGCACATATTAAATTAATTTGATGGCTCTAGCTCTTATAGTCTCCGAGATATGCCAAGAAAACCATTTTTATTTATAATTATGAAAAGGAGCAAGATATCGAATTCTATCAATTTTTTGAGGGAAGTCACCAGCAATCTATATATCAAATTTGGTGGCCCCTGATACGACTGAAACCCTGAAGGCCTCGTTCTGGATCTGATGCAATCCTGAGATCTCACTAAAACGCCTCCAGCGTCGCGCAAAAAAAAAGGAAATGCATATAAGTCCCACAGTTTTTGAGCTAGAGTCACCATATTTGGAATATATATTACTGGAAAGCTCCCCCAAACATCAAAGTTTTTCGGCCGCGCCCCCTCCGGCCCCCGTATACCTGAAAGCACATATCGGTAACAGGTATATTCTTCCCACAATTGTAAAGCTAGAGCCACCAAACTTGGTAAATAGATTGCTGCTGACATCCCCCGCCCACTAGAACACCCCCAGCCACCCCACACCACGAATCGCGAAAGCCAATATCGTACACATTTTTAGAGCTAGAGTCCCCAAATTTGGATAGTAGATTACTGGTCACTCCCTTTAAAGATTGGCAAAAACAACTTCCAGACACGCCCAAAGTGGTTCAAAGGAGTGATAGCACTCAAAGAATCTATTGTAAGAAGTTGCTTTAAGAAACACAGAAGTTATTAAAGTAAACGTTTGGTAACATTTGACCAATTTGACAATCCAATTGGCAGCAAGTGCTGCAATAAGAGCTAGGGATTAAAGTTTAGTTTTTTAAGTTCGTGTATGCCATAGGCACATTAAGGCCATTTAAAATAATTTTCGGGTCGATATTTAGAGGAGGTTATCAGAAAACTACCAAATTTGGTGACTCTAACTCAAAAATGCTGGGAGATATAGATTTTCGCGGCTTACCCGCCTCAAGATATAAGAAATTTATCAATTTGCCAAGTGGGCGTATCCAAAACATTTTTTCATCATCACTAATCTGTGTCAAAACTGTATGTATCTAGCTTTAAAACTGAGGGAGATATACCAATTTTATAGAATTTCCACGCCCACATTAGACATGTGATTATTACAAGAAGTTATCAGACATTTGTCTAAACATATTTAAATAGCGATCTTTAAAGAAGGTGACAAGTTATCTACCTTCCAAGTTTGGTGTCTCTAGCCTCTAGAAGATATAGATTTTCGCAACTTGCGGGGCCATGAGTGGACGTGGCTGAAAATTGATTTTCTGTATGTATGAATGCAAAGGGGTTTAAATGTTGGAGCCAAAACTCGCAGCTGGGTTAAGGGTATCTCCTAGTCATGCGTTCCCGACTGGAACTTTCTTAATTGTTATATATGGGGCATATGGTGCATATTAAAGCAAATTTGGTGGATCAAAACCGATATATATCGATAATAAGACATCAGCGCGGGTTATTGATAATTTTAAATAAACTTGATACGCAAATGGTATACATGAACTTAAAAAACCCAAGGTTAAACTCTCTAGCTTTTGTAGTCTCTGAGATCGACGCGTCAATACCGACAGGATACGGCTAGATTGACTCTGCTAGTGATGCTGACCAAGAATATACACAAAATAGCACAAAAATTATGTAATGTAGATTGCTGGTGACCTCCCTCCATGCCCAGTAGAACTTCCTCCAGCCACCCCGCCCCACGAATCGCGAAAGCCTATATCTTCCACAGTTTTAGAGACCCCAATATATCTATGTCATTCGGCTAATATAGAAACTTTCGATCAGAGACAGAGAAGTGAAAAGATATCTTGAAGAAAACCGAGCAATAAGTTTCACAAATAGATATTAAAACATAGAAAATAGGCCTACTCGAAAATCATTGCTAGAAACTACGCTTCTTCTAGTCGCGAACTATCGACTATTCACATTGATTTGTTTACATACGAACATAAAAATAAAATTGTTTAAAAATCATAGCAAGTTCTTGTAGAATGCGAGCTTATGTATATATTTATCTATCTAAGATCGCACAAGGGCATGCTGCAGTTTATGTTATTAATAATCGAATGTGTGTTTATTGCAGCCACCGATTTTACCCGATGTCAATCATGATGGGGATACAACCAATTTTGATGATTATCCCGAAAAGGATTGGAAACTCAACACAGCAATAGACCAAAAAGATTTGCAGTTATTTAATGATTTTTAAATGTAACAAACATTAATACAATATATACAAAAAAGTATATTTTTTAAATTTATATGACTGTCTGTGCCGAAAAGTTAAATTATTTAATGAAATAAAACTAGTGCTAAAAAAGTATTGCGAAGCAATGTCATGACATCTTACAATAATATAATAATAATAATATAATAATCATAAAGGATCATACATAAATATATGTTATAATCAAATAACATATAGATAGGGTTGACACTCATTTTCTGCGTGGCAGGTCCCACAGCGAAATGTGACCTGAAAATTTGTTACTTGAAATTTGTGCAATGATTTTTATACCCTGAACCCATTGAAAGGGTAATAAGGGAATAATGGTTTTGTGGAAATGTATGCAACAGGCAGATGGAGGCATTTTCGACCCCGTAAAGTATATATATTCTTGATCAGCGACACAATTCGAGTCGATTAAGCCCTGTCCGTCTGTCTGCTCGTCCGTCTGTATGAACGTGTCGATTTCCGAGAGGACAAGGGCTAAAGAGCTGAACTTGGCCTTTTTAGGTTCGTATATATCATATGCAGATTACGTTTTTTTTTTTCAAATTATCGATAATTTTCCCCGTTTTTTTTTATAATCAGTGTTGACCCGGTTTTTTGGGCATATCTCAGAAACTATAAGAGCTAGAATCACCAAATTTGGTTTAATATATTCTCATAAACGTTAAGCAGACTATGAATATTTCGGATTTTGGATACCACCCCCATTCGTCTCCCATATAAAAGAAATCAAAAAATTAAAATCAAGTACTACAGATTTGCGTTTTGGTTTATACACAGATTTAAATGCTCCTGTTACATCCTAAAAATTTCAAACGATCCTAGATCTTATTTTTGAAGTCATTTGAGACTATCCATAGTGGGGGCCAAGCGCAGCTGCTTGAGTATATCTCAGAAACTACAAGAGCAGGAGCCATCAAATTTTGTTTAATATGATCTTATAAAGGATTTGAATATTTTAGATTTTGGATACCTCCCCCCATCTTCCCCAATTAACAGGAAACACATTTGTAATTGCAAGTACAGCCACAATTCGTACTAATTAGGCTGCTTGTCAATATATTAATGATCTATAGTACAATAAGAATGCATTAAATTTAATTTAATCAAAATCGATTAAGGAACACAGAAGTTATTAAAGAAAATGTATTTGTATATCGGCAAACTACGTGGTGGCACGCGAAGGCGTTTTCTGCATGCGTCTGCACACATGCATACATACGAATTCTAATGCGATTGTTTGTGCATGTGTGCTATAGATTTTGATAAAGACGGTTAGAATGCTGCTGTAGCTCGGTGGTAGACGCGAGCTAGAATCTCGATGTGTCAACGGAGATTTCCTACAGCTTTTTTTTTAATTAACACACTTATTGGTCCAAGTGCTACTTAATGCTAGGACATTGACGATTTGAAATATACTGGAGCAACAAAATGGGGAGAAAAGTTTTTGCAAATCAACTGCAACAAACATTTAAAATATATAGTTTGTGAACATTTTGCGAGAAATTTCACAACTACGGCATACTAAAATTTGTGTGCAAATATTAAAAGCCATCCCAAACCGCGAGCATTAATTATTTTTATCTTATTTTACTAAGTGCGGCTGTGGAGTCATGTGTATGAATGCAGAGGGGTTTAATTAAATGGATGTAACGACAGCACGCCGCTGGGTTCAGGGTATCTCATAGTCGGGAGTGCCCGACGAGAGCCATCTTACTTGTTTTCGTAATGATTGTTGGTGAAGGTACCTAAAAGCGCGTCCGCTTGCAAGGAAAGTGTCTCGGTATAAGCATACACACACATTTATTCATATATGTACACGTACATATGTATATAATTTTTTGTGGTATTGTACCCACGGCTTTTTGATGTTTTCTTGGCCGCTTATGCGATCTGATATTTTGAAGGTCTTGTGCATATTTATTTATTATTTTATTATTGACTTCGTCTTTAAGAGACATATGGTATTGATCAAATTTCGAATAGACTGTAGTTTCTGTATTTGTTCATCTGTGTTCAGTAACATTATTAGTATAAGTGAGTTTATCTTGCGGTTTTGGAAGTAATTCTTGAGTAGATTTTGTAATGGTAACTTTTGTTTTTCGGTTGAATGATCTATACGAGGGCTTATATTTTTTAATGCTTCAATCTTTTTTGTCTTTGAATGGGATGGTGAACTAGTTATTAACCAACATACAATTTTTATCAGGGTATATTATTGTTTTTAACTTTTTTAAGCTATCATTGCATAAAATGACATTAAATGATTTTAATGTAGGGAGCAAGACAAAGACATTTGATAAGGACATTGGATATGTTTAAAAAATTTGCTATCTTGTGTTGTGTTATTTTTATATTACCACCTACCGATATGGCTTCGAAAGATTCGTCGTTTGGTATTGGGTTTGAAACTAAATTTGATTTTATGTAATTACGGTTTGAGCCCGTGTCGATAAGAATTTTTAAAATTTTTCCGCCCCGCACTTTGACTTCGAAATAGGGTAGTGAGGTTCTAGTTACTCTAAAATAATTTAAATCAGAGTATTCTGTCTGTATCAGTATCAGTAAGGGTATCAGTAAGGTAATCGTATTCGAATCGTACTTGATACTCCTCAAGTGTTTCGTCATTGTCGATAGTAACTTCGTAGTTATCCAATGTTTGTTCGTATTTTGCTAATATAATGTCGGTCCCGTTATGTTCGTTTTCGTTACTCACTATGTTGAAATTTATCTGTCTTTTGTCAGGTTGTATTGGCATGTTGCCTGGGGGGCGTTTGCCAACCTCGAAGTTCGATCGGTTCATGTAATTAACATGTTTGGTCCTAATACTAGGGACTACGTCCATAGGTTCTGGTCGTGGCAACGGTTTAGCTGCCGAAGGGCGTGGGGGTGCAGTCGGTTGTTGTTGATTAGTAGGTCTATTGTACTGGCTGAGATATATTGTTGATTATGTTGATTTTGAGGGAGTTCTGTTAAAAAATTGACCCTTTTGTAGCCCTTGGGGTGGTTGACGGATACCAGAATTATTCTGTATGAATTGTCTGGGCATTGGATTTGGTTTTTGCCCTGATGGAAGGCCATAGACTGTGCTCTGTTGTTTGCATGATTGGATCTGAAACTTTGATATTCGATCTTAAGGCACAAATGCAAAGCTTGTGGTAGGTCAGTTGTATCCAAAGCTTTATCTCGATAATGAATAAGTGACAAGTGTTTATAAAGTACTTGGTGGAATTCGTCTACGGACGGGTTGGTAGTCTGCATGATTGTTGTCATTTGATATTCTAACGTGTTTAAGTCGCGTTTGTCGGCATAATGCAGAGTTAGGCATTTTGAAATGGCACCCCAATCGAGAGGAACATTGTATGATTCCAAAACTATGTCGGCATTTCCAGATATTTTGTTTCGTAAGGTATTCAATATACCGAAATATGTTGGAGTGCCTTAAAGGGACGCATAGTTTCCTAAGACTCTATCTACTCCCTTTTTCCATGAATTAAACTGAGAATAGTCTCCCGAAAATTCACGGATGAATTTCACTACGTCCGGAACCCTATCTAAGTCAGCTAGGTTGACTCGATGTTCTGGGTAAATTTCTTGTGTTATTAATTTGTCTGACTATGTTTGGTACTTGTTCATTAATAGCTTGGGTAACAACATTGCCACTGAGGATTATCAATTCTTCTCTATTTTCCATGTTTTTATGATGTAAGTATTCTTGCTGTCTCTGAATTTGTCTTTGTTGCTGTCGTAACTGTCGGTCGGCTTCCTATTCTTGTTCTTCTATGTTAAGTACAGGAGGTATAACGAGATTATTCTGGTTTGCCATTAACTGTGTTATTCAAAAGTGCTGGTGTTTTTTTTAATTATCAATATAAATAATTTAAACAGAAATAAAAGTAGAAATACCTGAAATAGATAATTGGAAAAAATATATAAACATTCAAAATTACATTTTTAGATTATATGCCGTTTTATTTAATATTGAACTGAGAAATTATTTTTGATATTTATATTTGCCAATTTTCTGAGAGAGAATGCTATTTGTACTTATATAAAATGTATTACATTTCTTTTAGTTATTGGCACCACAATAACAAATATATTTTCACTAGTTGGTTTGACAATGTTGCCCACTAAGCTTGGTGTTTGGTTAGTGTGTGTTTATGTGTAATTATACCCTGAACCCATTGAAAATGGGTAAAAAATGTATAATGGTTTTGTGCAAATATATGTAACAGGTTGAAGGAGACATCTCCGATCCCATAAAGTGTATATATTCTTGATCAGCATCACTAGCCGAGTCGATCTAGCCATGTCCTTCTGTCTGTCCATCCGTCTGTAAGAACGCGTCGATTTCACAGACTACAAGGGCTAGAGAGCTGAGCTTGGACTTTTCAGATTCGTATATACCATACGCAGTTCAAGTTTATTTCAAATGATCGATAACTTGCCCAGTTTTCTAAAAATCATTGTTTATCGGTTTTTTGACCCGGCATAACTCAGAAACTATAATAGCTAGAGCCATCAAATTATGTTTATTATGTGCTCGTAAAGGATACGCAGATTATGAATATTTCGTATTTTGGATAACTCTCCCCATTCGCCCCCCATATAAAAAAAAAACAGCAAACAACAACGCAACACAGATTTCAATGCTCTTGTTAAGTCCTGAAAATTTCAAAACGATCTTATTCTAAGTTTAGAAGTTATTTAGGAATTAACTTTCCAAATTGGGAGCCAAGCGCCGCTGCTTGAGCATATCTCAGAAACTACTAGAGCCAGAGCCACCAAATTTCAGGCTGCTATATATATGTTCTATAGTACAATAAGAATGCATTAAAACAAATTTCATCCAAATCGGTTAAGAAACACAAAAGTTGTCAAAGAAAAGGTAGTTGTACATTGGCAAACCACGTGGTGGCAAGCGCCAAGCGCAGATGATTTCTGCATGCGTGTGCACCCATACATACATATTCTCAAGCGATTGGTTGTACGTGTGTGTCTTATCTCAGATTTTGACGGAGGCAATTCAAATGCAACTGTGGCTCAGTAGTAGAGATGTTGAACGACGCGTTATCAGACGCGGATTCGAATCTGGTTTGGGTCAACGGAGTTTTTATTACTGTTTATTTAAATTTTTATTTTTAAACTTAACATACTTATTGGTCCAAGTGTAACTTAATGCTGGGACCACGGTGATTTGATATATTCTGAAGCAACAAAATGGGGAAAAATTAGAATTTGGCATGCACACTCTCAAATGCTGTCTCAGATCAACTGCAACAAACATTTGAAAGATATAGTTTTCTAATTTGTGAAAATTTTGTGAGAAATTTCACAACTACGGCATACTAAAATGTGCCTGCAAATATTAAAAGCGACCGCGAAGCGCGAGCAATAATTTTTATTATTTTTTTTTTTATTTTATTTTACTAAGTGCGGCTGTTGTGTCGAGAGTATGAATGCAGAGGGGTTTAATCAAATTCATGTTCTTACTTGTTTTTATTTGCCTTTATTATGTTCGTGGCTTTAAATTTCACTTTATATGTGTGTGTTTTTGTTTGTTTACGTCCCACTTATTTTATAGTTTGATTCGGTTTTATTTTTAAAACTTTGATGTTTGCGTCTCACTTAATTTGTGGTTCATTGGAATTTTTTGTTTTGATTTTTTGTTTCGATTTTCTTAATCACTAGATTACGTTATGGTTATTGATGTGGCCACTCTTGCTGACTGTCCGGCTGTCTTCTCGTTTGGTCTCTCTTGATTCTTACTAGGGATCCTGCGACTAGTACCGATGCGAAAATATCTTGCGGACGAACCTTGCAGGATGTGTGGTCCACCGATTAGGGTTTCGTACAATTAAGTTCTTGTTTATTTAGTCGACAGCTAGTGATGGCGGGAGTCTTCTTCGACACAAATAGTTTAACCAACGAATGATCGCGATAGCATTTTGAAATTGAATGTGATCGAAATACGCGCTTAGAAATTGTTTTACTCTCTCGCTCGTCGTTGGTTCCTGCTCGGGCGCCAATTAAATTACAATAAATTTAATTATTAAACAAAAAAGATGGATCTAGTCGGGTGTTCCCGACTAGGAGATACCCGGACCCAGCGGCGAGCTGTCGTTACATACATTTAAAGCTCTTTGCATTCATACACACATTCACAAAACTCACACATACACAACACACAGAAACGCACGCAGCAAGCTGCGCACTTTACACATCGGCTGCGCTTGGCTCCACTATTTAAAATGAGTAAGAGTATGATCGTTATGAAATTTTCAGTGCTTAATAAGAGCATCCAAATCTATGTACAAACCAAAGCTGGGCGAATGGGGGGATGTATCCAAAATTCAAAATATTTATAGTCTGTGTATCCTTTACGAGGACATATTAAATTAATTTGATGGCTCTAGCTCTTATAGTCGCCGAGATATGCCAAGAAAACCATTTTTATCGATAATTATGAAACGGAGCAAGATATCGAATTCAATCAATTTTTGAGGGAAGTCACCAGCAATCTATATATCAAATTTGGTGGCCCCTGATACGACTGAAACCCTGAAGGCCTCGTTCTGGATCTGATGCAATCCTGAGATCTCTAACCAGGATGTAGCTCTGCTTTCTGCGTCGTTGTCACTGTCATATCACTATCTTGCGATTTATGTCCTCCATGAACGATCGCTACAAACCTGTCAAAATAAAAGACAAAGTGTTACACTAGGAGGCTGGCAAATCGATAGCATGTCGATGCACCTCAAATCGCATATTGATAAAAGGTGAATATTTAAAGCTAGAGTCCCTTAATTTGACATGTAGATTGCTGGTCACATTCCAAAAAAATTGCGTCTGACACCCATGCCACGCCCACTAAAACGCCTCCAGCGTCGCGCAAAAAAAAAGGAAATGCATATATGTCCCACAGTTTTTGAGCTAGAGTCACCATATTTGGAATATATATTACTGGAAAGCTCCCCCAAACATCAAAGTTTTTCGGCCGCGCCCCCTCCGTCCCCCGTATACCTGAAAGCACATATCGGTAACAGGTATATTCTTCCCACAATTGTAAAGCTAGAGCCACCAAACTTGGTAAATAGATTGCTGCTGACATCCCCCAAAAATTAGGACCTTAATACCCCGGTCACGCCCACTAGAACACCCCCAGCCACCCCACACCACGAATCGCGAAAGCCAATATCGTACACATTTTTAGAGCTAGAGTCCCCAAATTTGGATAGTAGATTGCTGGTCACTCCCTTTAAAGATTGGCAAAAACAACTTCCAGACACGCCCAAAGTGGTTCAAAGGAGTGATAGCACTCAAAGAATCTATTGTAAGAAGTTGCTTTAAGAAACACAGAAGTTATTAAAGTAAACGTCTGGTAACATTTGACCAATTTGACAATCCAATTGGCAGCAAGTGCTGCAATAAGAGCTAGGGATTAAAGTTTAGTTTTTTAAGTTCGTGTATGCCATAGGCACATTAAGGCCATTTAAAATAATTTTCGGGTCGATATTTAGAGGAGGTTATTAGAAAACTACCAAATTTGGTGACTCTAACTCAAAAATGCTGGGAGATATAGATTTTCGCGGCTTACCCGCCTCAAGATATAAGAAATTTATCAATTTGCCAAGTGGGCGTATCCAAAACATTTTTTCATCATCACTAATCTGTGTCAAAACTGTATGTATCTAGATTTAAAACTGAGGGAGATATATCGATTTTATAGAATTTCCACGCCCACATTAGACGTGTGATTATTACAAGAGGTTATCAGACATATGTCTAAACATTTTTAAATAGCGATCTTTAAAGAAGGTGACAAGTTATCTACCTTCCAAGTTTGGTGTCTCTAGCCTCTAGAAGATATAGATTTTCGCAACTTGCGGGGGCATGAGTGGACGTGGCTGAAAATTGATTTTCTGTATGTATGAATGCAAAGGGGTTTAAATGTTGGAGCCAAAACTCGCAGCTGGGCTAAGGGTATCTCCTAGTCATGCGTTCCCGACTGGAACACTCTTAATTGTTATATATGGGGCATATGGTGCATATTAAACCAAATTTGGTGGATCAAAACCGATATATATCGATAATAAGACATCAGCGCGGGTTATTGATAATTTTAAATAAACTTGATCCGCAAATGGTATACATGAACTTAAAAAACCCAAGGTTAAACTCTCAGCACAAAAATTATGTAATGTATATTGCTGGTGACCTCCCTCCATGCCCAGTAGAACTTCCTCCAGTCACCCCGCCCCCACGAATCGCGAAAGCCTATATCTTCCACAGTTTTAGAGACCCCAATATATCTATGTCATTCGGCTAATATAGAAACTTTCGATCAGAGACAGAGAAGTGAAAAGATATCTTGAAGAAAACCGAGCAATAAGTTTCACAAATAGATATTAAAACATAGAAAATAGGCCTACTCGAAAATCCTTGCTAGAAACAACGCTTCTTCTAGTTGCGAACTATCGACTATTCACATTGATTTGTTTACATACGAACATAAAAATAAAATTGTTTAAAAATCATAGCAAGTTCTTGTAGAATGCGAGCTTATATATATATTTATCTATCTAAGATCGCACAAGGGCATGCTGCAGTTTATGTTATTAATAATCGAATGTGTGTTTATTGCAGCCACCGATTTTACCCGATGTCAATCATGATGGGGATACAACCAATTTTGATGATTATCCCGAAAAGGATTGGAAACTCAACACAGCAATAGACCAAAAAGATTTGCAGATATTTAATGATTTTTAAATGTAACAAACATTAATACAATAAATAAAAATAAGTATATTTTTTAAATTTATATGACTGTCTGTGCCTTACAATATATAATCAAAAAGGATCATATATAAAAATATGTTATAATCAAATAACATATTGATAGGGTTGACACTCATTTTCTGCGTGGCAGGTCCCACAGCGAAATGTGACCTGAAAATTTGTTACTTGAAATTTGTGCAATGATTTTTATACCCTGAACCCATTGAAAGGGTAATAAGGGAATAATGGTTTTGTGGAAATGTATGCAACAGGCATCTCCGACCCCGTAAAGTATATATATTCTTGATCAGCGACACAATTCGAATCGATTAAGCCCTGTCCGTCTGTCTGTTCGTCCGTCTGTATGAACGTGTCGATTTCCGAGAGGACAAGGGCTAGAGAGCTGAACTTGGCCTTTTTAGGTTCGTGTATATCATATGCAGATTAAGTTAGTTTTTTCAAATGATCGATAACTTTCCCCGTTTTTTTTTATAATCAGTGTTGACCCGGTTTTTTGGGCATATCTCAGAAACTATAAGTGCTAGAATCACCAAATTTGGTTTAATATATTATCATAAACGTTAAGCAGACTATGAATATTTCGGATTTTGGATACCACCCCCATTCGTCTCCCATATTAAAGAAATCAAAAAATTAAAATTAAGTACTACAGATTTGCGTTTTGGTTTATACACAGATTTAAATGCTCCTGTTACATCCTGGAAATTTCAAACGATCCTAGATCTTATTTTTGAAGTCATTTGAGACTATCCATAGTGGGGGCCAAGCGCAGCTGCTTGAGTATATCTCAGAAACTACAAGAGCAGGAGCCATCAAATTTTGTTTAATATGATCTTATAAAGGATATGAATATTTTGGATTTTGGATACCTCCCCCCATCTTCCCCAATTAACAGCAAAAACATTTGTAATTGCAAGTACAGCCACAATTCGTACTAATTAGGCTGCTCGTCAATATATTAATGAACTATAGTATATATATTCTTGCACAATAAGAATGCATTAAATCTAATTTAATCAAAATCGATTAAGGAACACAGAAGTTATTAAAGAAAATGTATTTGTATATCGGCAAACTACGTGGTGGCACGCGAAGGCGTTTTCTGCATGCGTCTGCACACATGCATACATACGAATTCTAATGCGATTGTTTGTGCATGTGTGCTATAGATTTTGATAAAGACGGTTAGAATGCTGTTGTAGCTCGGTGGTAGACGCGAGCTCGAATCGCGACGTGTCAGCGGAGATTTCCTACAGCTTTTTTTTTTTAATTAACACACTTATTGGTCCAAGTGCTACTTAATGCTAGGACATTGACGATTTGAAATATACTGGAGCAACAAAAAGCCCACCCGCTTTTAGGTACCCTCACCAACAATCATTACTAAAAATCCCAAGTATTCATGCCAAAGTGGCGAATCCTTTATATATTTCACATAACTCCCCAAAAGAAAGGGAAGTCTGCTTGTCTTCAGAAAATTGAAAAAAATTAATTTTTGGCGCATTTCTGCTTGTGCTTCAAGAATTACACAAGTACAGATACATACATACTCTGAGACCACTGAGGGCAGGCCCAGGCAATGCTCTGTAGTTTGAGAGAGCAAGTTCCACAGAACTTCGCTATCTCGACCGATCTTCACAAAGCAAACTGCATGCTTATTCTCTTGCTTTGCTTCCCCTCTCTGGCTGTGAGCGAAATGAGGACCCCAACAAAGCCGAAGTCGATGTGGGACCTGCCACCCAGAAAGTGAGTGTCACATTTTTTTGTTTGAGATGACCCAGGTATATGTTATTTGATTGGTGCTTTCTAAAAACATTTTGCAAAGTGATTTTATGACATCTAATAGACACCAAAATTTATAGTATTTTACCCTGAACCCATTGAAAATGGGTAAAAAGGGTATAATGGTTTTGTGCAAATGTATGAAACATACAGAAGGAGGCATTTCCGACCTTATAAGGTATATATATTCTTGGTCTGCATCACTAGCCGAGTCGATCCAGCCATGTCCGTCTGTCCGTCCGTCTGTCTGTCAGTCCGTCCGTCTGACCGTCCGTCCGTCCGTCTGTATGAACACAGCGATCTCGAAAACTACAAAAGCTAGAGACCTAAACTTTTCGACTATAGATTCGCCATCCATATCAAAAAAAGCAAATCAAATACTACAGACTTGCGCTTTAGTTTGTACATAGATTAGGATGCTCTTATTAAGCACTGTAAAGTGCGCAGCTTGCTGCGTAATGCAAAGATATTTAAATGAATGTAACGACAGTTGGCTGCTGGGTTCAGGGTATCGTCTAGGCACACCCGACGAGAGCCATCTTACTTGTTATATATTAAATGAGTTTTAACCCAAAATTACATATGTGTTTAGCTTGTGACATATGTTATTACTATGTTTAATTATTTTATGTTCAAGTGCAAACAAATCACAAATTGTTTAACAATAACCAATAAGAAAATGAACTTAAAGAAATCAATGTGAGAATAAAGCGATAAAGTGATGCTTATAAACACATGGAAAGTTTTTCCGAAAAACTAAAAACACAACTGCAATGAACTTTTGCATAGATCTTAAACAAACAACAAAAAAACAAGATTGCAATTTCGAATATATACTCATGTCTATCCGCGTCAGATAAAGTGTCTGGATTTTTCGGCTACGCCCATTGAGTGCGTGGCAGTTCGATAAAATCTCCGTCGGTTTTAAAGCTAGATACATTTATTTTTAGAAAAATTACCTTTGACCGTCTCTCAAGAGTACACAAAAAAATCTTGTGGAGGTATGGTAAATCGGTAAAATCCATATATCTTGGGGGCGGGAAATCCATATCTCCTACAATATTAGAGCTAGAGTCATCAAATTTGGCAGGCAGTTTTCTGATGACTTCTCTTTCGACCACGCCCACTCCCGCACGCACAAAGTAAGCTGTTATTATATAGTGAACGAGTATTGGGCATTGTTATACCCTAAACCCATTGCAAATGGGTAAAAAGAGTTTAATGATTTTGTGCAAAAGTATGTAATAGGCAGAAGGAAGCATCTCCGACCCCATTAAGTATTTATATTCTTGATTAGGATCAGCCCAGTCGATCTAGAAATGTCCGGCTGTCGATCCGTCCGTCTGTATGAATGTGGCGATAGAGTTATAAGAGCTAGAGACTTTAACTTTTAAAATATCAACTCAACCATGGGACGCGCGGATTAAGTTTATTTCAGATGATCAATTAACCTCACCGATTTCCAAAAATCGATAAAAATCTACAATAACGTCAAATATTTAAAGCTTATTTCGTAGATTATGATAGCTCATCTGGTACATGAGATATATAGCTACAAACGATTCCAAAAAAAAATTTAAATTTTTGGAGCAGATGGGGCAGTTGAGGGCTTTCAGAAATTCGGTCAGGCATTTGAAAATTATTGTTTCGAATACGCATCGAATGGATAATTCGTTCAGTAGTTAAATTAGTTAAATACATTTTTTTGTGTTTCTGAAAAGTTGATGTTAATTTCTGTATAAATTTTCGCGTATGACAGCGTTTTCATTTTTGCAAGATATGCCTTGTTTAGTGTACATATCCTAAAATGTTAAATTTGAGATTCATACGTTTGCGTTGGAAAAATAACAAGAGCTGCCAGTTGGTTTTTTTTTTTTTTTTGTATTTGTTTTTTGATAATGAGGGCAATTATTAGTTTAAATAAATTTAGCTGTTTCTTTGTGCATAACTGTATTAACGAAGTGCGATAACTGATTTTGATTCACTTTAAAAAAAATAAATCAGTTGACGGAATGGGTTCTGATTTAGTCAAACTTATATTCTGTTTGAAATTTAGCGAGTAATCGAACATTCCAATGGTTTGTTTTACGAATAATAATTGAAATTTTATATGAAAAATGTCAAAATAAAGCTAAACATTTTCCCTCCTGTATATTTATAATATTTATTATCATTATAATAGATATTATATTTATTATATCAGCTCTAATTTCACTTTGAATATCTATATTACAAGATAACTTTTTGAGAGCGGACTCTGCAGCTTTGTTTTGAATTTGTATTGAACAGCTGATTGTATTTGTTTTCCAAAAGTTGAAATCAAATAAAAATTTAATCAAAATCGGTTGATGGAATTAAAAATTATAAATTCTTAGTGAAAAATTTAAAAAAATACATATTATGGCATGCGCTTTACCATATTAATCTGTAAACGGGGTGGCGTGCAGCTAAGATTGGAAATATGTGCTCTGGTATGTATTAATATTCCCCATTACCATGATTAAAAAAAGGTTGCCAAATCCCCAACTGAACCCTCTTCGATGGTGTCGACGAGGCAACGGGTTTCCAGTTTTCTGTGAACACAGGAAAGATCCGGCTAAGTTCGCCCTGCGACGAAACTGTGTTAGCACCCGTCAATGGTGTGGCACAGATGAGTACTCGGATAACATGGTTGGTAGTAGGGCAGTGGTGAGGTCCAGAGACCATGGGGTCACACCACCCCCCAAAGCCAGGGTGTTATACGACCCATAGACAAAACTCCACCGGGAGTGCAGAGGTCTTCGCACCTCAAGTGTCAGTCAAGGCAACCACAGTACGTACGGACGTAAGGGGTGGGAAAACGGTGCCCGGCGCCGCGAAAGCAGCGGGCCAGCCGTCAGTAGTTGCCAGCAGTAAGCCCACTGCTGCACCGAGGAGAACGCTACCTCCCATACCGGAACCCGGACAGCCTGGCGGTCCTGGTGATCCGCTCAGGCAAGACCTAAGCGGAGCAGGCCGCAAATGGTATCTCAGGTATCTGGGGAGGGGCATGCGTCCGGAAAGAGAAGGGCGTTGGAGCACAGGGCCAAAACTGTGTCCCCCGTGGCGAGCTATTATAATAATTATTATTATTATTTTTGTATCTTTCACTTTTCCTGAAAATGTTGTATGTAATTTAAATTAAACTTACATCTAAATTTATATTTCCACTACTAACACCTTCCTATTTAGCTGTAGGTTATAATAAAGTCACTGACAATAATTAGCTGTGATTGGGGCATAGCTGGCCGGACTGGCAAATAAAATACCCTCACCGTGTCGGTGATGTTATCAGAAATCAGAAACAGACCCCCGCAAACAGCTGGTGCTCGCATCAGCTTACTCTCCGGGAGATGAAGCAGCAGCGCCGCCCGCCGAGGTGCAATCTCTGGTGGGGTACTGCAACAGCAATAGACTGCCACTGCTGATGGGATGCGACGCCAACGCACACAACATAGTTTGGGGCAGCACAGACTACAATAGCAGGGGTGAGTACCTGCTTAATTATATTCTGGAGATGGACCTTACCTTCTTCAATCTGGGGTAAGAACCCACTTTCATAACTAAGAACAGGGCCGAAGTGCTAGACATAACCTTCGGCAATGAGGGATTCTTCAGATTGGTACAAGACTGGAGGGTCTCTTATGAACCCTCAATGTCGGACCATAGGATCATGCTATTCAACATTAAGGAAGCCACAACGTTCCGCAAAAAAATCATTAATCCTAAAGCAGGAAAAGGAAAGCAGGCTGGCAACTCTATCAGTCTCTCTCACTCTAGGATTTAATCTGAGTAGGCTAAACGAACTGAAGAAAGTAAGATCTGCGTAGGAGTTGAACTTATAACGGATGGTCTTAGCGAGACTATAACAGACGCCTACCACGTATGCTGTCAAGAGAGGGAGATAATCTCCAAAAAAGACAACCCGTGGTGGATAAGAAATGGATAGACTTCAAGTAGAAGACGACTGTTTAATGCACCAATGAGAAGCCGTGTAAAATGGGATAAATACACTTTAAAACTTACAGAGTACAACAAAAAGATAGATAATCGCAAACGATCCCATGTAACTTTTGTAGTAGAGCAGGCACCACAGGCAGCAGGAATTTTTAAAAATATTTCGAACGACAGGGGCACCTCAAAAGTCTGCCTTCACAAAACAGATGGGTGTGGAGGAGAAGGTGACAATTCTGCCACAAACTCATATTCCCATGTGCAGAACCATAGCTGCGTTCGGAACTGACTTCCTTCCAGCTCAACACCTTAGAAAAGTTAGTGGACCATCCACTGCACTTTAAACAACACCGATATTGAACTGGCAGATCAACAGAGACTGCGCTAGTAGAAATCACAAGCACTCTCAAAAATCAGCGGAAGGCAAAAAAGTGGCCCTCTGTGCCTTCATGGATATTGAGGATGCCTTTGATAACACAGCACATGATGTAGTAGTCAGGGCACTCCAAAAAAGGAATGTCGACCTAGACCTAACAAGATGGCTGGGAAAACTTTTAGAGACCAGAATAGAGGAGGTGACAGTTAGCACCACAACAGTCGGGCCTCTCTGTACCAGGGGATGTCCGCAAGGGGGGGGGACCTACTATTACCCCTACTGTAGAGTCTGGTAGTGGACGAGCTCCTTCATAAGCCCACAGACAATGGCATAGAATGTCAGGGATATGCTGACGACATAATCATTATCTGCAAAGGGAAATTTAAGCACACCTTATGTGACAGGATTGCGTTAGGACTGTGCGTAAGTCTAGAGTGGTGCAGGTCTGTAGGACTGAACATAAATCCAGCTAAAACAATAATTGTGGCCTTTACAAATCGGTACAAGCTTAACTCACTTGTAGCAGTCAGAATTGGCAATGTGACAATACCACTCCCCACGGAAGTCAAGTATCTGGGAGTCATCCTTGATCAAAGATTGAAATGGAAGTCTCACACCGAACAAGTTATCAAAAAAGCCACTCTCGCTCTGATGAGCTGTAGAGCCCTTTCTGGTAAAATGTTGGGATTATCTCTAAAATTTGAATGTGTATGTATGTAGCAATGGTTTGGCCCATTGTTAGTTACGGCGCTGCGGTATGGGCGGATCACACAGAGCTGGAATGCTTGAAGAAGCAACTGGGTAAGCTCCAGAGGCTTGCGTGTACATGCATTTCAGGCGCGATGCGCATCTGTCCGTCAACAGTGCTGGACGTTCTACTTGGGCTACCACTCATACATATCCACATCAATCAGGTTGCGAAAACATAGCATATTAGAGTCATAAAAGGGGGTCTATCTAAGACAAACGCCAGCGGACTGGGACTGCTGGCGCAATACCCGCAAGATGAATCAGAGCCCAAATATAGGTCTTCAGAGTAGAGCTTAGTAGCTAACATGCCTATCATGTGAAAACACATGCAATATGGTGGTATACAGACGGATCGCTCACAGAAAATGGTGCAGGAGCTGGGGTCTGTGGACCCAGAGTCCGATACCACGAATCATTAATGAAATTTGCAAACATTTTCCATACACGCTATAAACAGGTGTGCCTCATCGAAAGAGGGTACACCCATAAAGACATAGCAATTTTCTCGGACGGCCAAGCAGCAATAAAAGCGCTAACTGCTTATAAAGTCGTATCTGAGCTTGTCTGGCAATGCCTAGGGTCCCTGAACAGCTAGGCGAGACCAACAGGGTGACCATCTATAGTGCTTCAGGATACGCTGGGAATCCACGGAATAGGTAGCAGACGAACTAGCCAGAAAGGGGGCGAGTTTTTGTGGAATAGGACCAAGCATACTGAAGCAAAGTATTCGATCAGAGGCACGACGTGATTGCGAAAAATACTGGCAAACGTCACGGGGTGCAAGACAAAGTAAGAAACTGTTAGGCAGTTATAACAAGATACGAACCGATGAATGTCTGAATATAAGCAAAAACTCACTTTGTATTATCTCGGGCTTTCTGACAGGCTACGCAAGCACCTACACAAGCTGAGGATTGTGGAGAACGGCATTTGTAGACTGTGTCTGGAGGGTGACGAAACACCGGAATATATCCTAGAGGTATATCCAGGAGCATTCAGGTCAATACTGTCTCAGCTGGGGGGCGAGACTCTTAGCACAAGAAAAATTAGATCTCTTAAGCCAGGAAAAATCATTGCATTTTTGCAAGAGTTGAGACTGGATAAGGAGTTACAATTCACTAGAGAGAGGCACAATAGACCCCGCAGGTCGCAGTACACTAGACTCTATCAATAATAATACCATGATCAATCCCACATTACTTGGTTAATATTTTTTTTTTTATAATTTGGAATTCATCATATAAATAATTGAATATCCTTCGTCACAAAATTTTATATCAGATATTTATGGTCTGGAATTTGCTTTCGCCCTAGATTGTTACCTCGTGTAGAGGTGTATTTATTTTATATTATATTCTGCAAATAGCTTACATAAAGTTACCAACTATTTGTGTCTAAATCACGCCATGTTAATAATTTATTTCATTCTTAAAGTTGTTTGGAGATATAAACCTGTTTTGTTTCATAAATTGTACATTTATTTTACTTTAATTTAAGCTTATTTTTAAATACAAAATCGTGAGAGGCAAACAAAAATTCGAAGAAAAACCACAGCGCTCTGCTGTATGTGACGAAAGCGACAACGAAACTGACAACTGAAATTTTTCAAAAAACACTGAGTCTAATGCTGCTAAAATAGCATCACCCCAGGCTTCAACTTACTTGGATAAAGAGTTGAAGTGTGCCACTTTCTCGTCGAGAAAAAGTTTGTCCCGGTAGGGTCCGATAGAGGCATTGGTCTCTGAATCGGACTATGACGTCACGCTCACCGATCTCGACGACGCATCCAGCGAGAATCTCTCAGAGATCCGGTCTGACGGATGCAGGCACTCAGGTAGCACGTCTACATTTAGACACTGAGATCGCCTTTATCAAAATGACAAACCGCGAAAAGAAACTGTTCAAGGCAGTTATCGCCAAAGGGCTCCCCAGAGCAGCTGCTATAAAAGCTGCAAAGGTGCCCCCTGCTGACGCCAAGGTCAAAAGGGGTCGCTCAGACGAAAAGTTTCCGGAGCTCGGCAAAGAAACCGAAAAATATTCATTCAGAGTCGACACCGCCATCGTACAGTCGGATGGCGAGCGGTGTCATGCTCGGTTTTATCGCGACTGTTAGATCGTCACCTCTGACAGCTTTGCAATCGAGCGCAAACAAACCGGGTCCGCAGCAGCAGCGACTGGCAGCTAGCAATGCGCAAAGTACAATGAGGTACAGAGCGTCCAAGCTACCAAAGGGTGTTCGTGAGAACGACTCCCGACAAGCCAAAAGCGGTTGCCATGTCCAACATTCTGCGAAGGAGGAATGAGCACAATCAAGGTGCATCAGGCGAAGCTGCACCGCGCTAGAGGAGCGTCGGCCAATTTGTGCATCAACCTGGCTCTCCTCCAAGAACCATGGTTGATTGGTGGCCAAGTCCGAGGATTAAGTTGGGGCTCATGTAAGTTGTTATATGACTGGGTGATGACTGATGATTGGGTTGAGCGCCTCGCGCAGCTATCCTTATGGATAACAGCGTATGGCTCTTTCCTCTAACAAACTTTATCTCCAGGGACCTAGTTTCGTCTACCATTGAGGTGGCTACAGCAGAAGGAGCGAAGGAAATTGTTGTGGCGTCTGCATATTTCCCTGGCGACACCGACGACGCTCTGTCGATGGAGGTTCAGCGGCTCGTCGACTTCTGCCGAAGGACGAACAAACAGCTAGTCATTATCTGCGACGCCAACGCCCAACACACTATCTGGGGTAGAAGTGACGTCAACAAAAAGAGTGAGTGTCTTCTTGAATATCTTTTGTGTAGTCAATTAGATGAATCAAATAGAGGGTGCAAACCCACTTTTATAAACGCTATCAGGGAAGAGGTACTAGACCTCACTCTGGTTAGCAGTGCCTTGTCCGATTTCATTATAAATTGGTGGGTTACCGATAAGGCCACTCTGGTTAGCAGTTCTTTGTTCGATTTCATTAAAAATTGGCGGGTTACCGATGAGGCCACTCTTTCAGATCACCAGCACATCAGATTTGATCTCCCAGGCCAAGCGGAACTCCTTTCCAATTCTTTTAACCTAAAGAAAACCAATTGGGACTTGTACTAAGCCTTAGTGGCTTCGAAATTTGATCAACTTGCTGCCAGCTTTAACTCCACGAGGGAGATAGAATTGGCGTCAAGACAACTTCAAGATGTGCTTTTAACCTCCTACCATGATAGTGTGGCCCTAAGACACCATCAGGTGAAACGTGAGGTTCCCTGGTGGAGCGAAGGCCTGGCAAAGTAAGGAGGTCAGACGGCTCTTTAACAGGACCAAGTCAAATAGAGACTCATGGGACACATACAGATGCGCGCTCACTGAGTATAAAAGAACATTAGGCGCGCCAAACGCGATACCTGGCGCACCTACTGCGAAAGTGTGGAGTCACTTCCAGAAGCAGCGAGATTGAAAAAGGTATTGGCCAGAGTGTCATCTAATGGTGTGGGGCTCCTGAAAAGAACAGATAGTTCTTACCCACAGGATCGACCAGCTAGACATGGTAACAGTCTGTCGGGTGTTATCTTCGACGTTGACAAGGTAAGGTGGGCCATTAAATCATTCGCTCCCTTCAAAGCCTCGGGGGGCGACCAAATGTTCCCGGCCCTGCTGCAACACAGCCTAGAAGATATACTTAGTCCACTTATTGGTCTACTTAGGGTGAGCATCACTTGGGGGTACATTCCGCTATCTTGGAGGGAGGTAAACGTGGTTTTTATTCCCAAGCAAGGGAACCGTCCCTCGGATCAACTTAAGTCGTATAGACCAATTAGCCTTACATCCTTTCTACTTAAGATTGCAGATTGCAAGATACCAATCCCCTGCACCATACACAATTCGCCTACATCAAAGGCAGATCGACAGACGTTGCTCTACACCAGACAGTCAGTAAGATTGAAAAGCCATTCATTCCTAGACGTCGAAGGTTCCTTCGACAACACTGGCTATCAGTCAATAACCAAGGCGTTAGCATCTAGGGTGTTGACCCCTTCTCTATTACCTGGATCGAGAGAATGCTTATGCACAGAGACATTAGATCTTCACTGGACCCCACCACTGTCCGCATCCGAGCGGTTAACGAGTGTCCACAGGGCGGGGTTCTGTCTCCCCTTCTCTGGCCCCTAGTGATAGATGAACTAGATGACTGGTGAAACTATCGCAGCTAGGCATCGATACCATTGGGTATGCAGATGACCTGGCAATAATAGTCTCCGGAAAGTTCGGCTTAACCATCAACGAATTGATGCAAACGGCACTCAACACGGCCCTAAGATGGTGTACAGATGTGGGTCTCAATATCAACCCAAAGAAGGCGATTATCGTTCCCTTCACGAAACAGTACAACATCGATGTCGGACAGTTCTACATCGGTGGAACACCCGTCGAGCTCTCCAGTGAGGTCAAATATATCGGTGTTCATCTGGATAAGAGACTTAACTGGAACTCGCACTTAGAGAAAACGTTGACTAAAGGTACTCATGCCATGTGGGCATGTCATCGGCTCTTCGGTAAAACGTGGGGTTTAGACTCCAAAGCCATCAGATGACTGTATAGTATGATGGTTATGCCTATTGTCCGCTGCCCTCGTCTGGTAGCCAAAGGTCCTGCAGGCTACCGCCAAAAAAAAATTCAGCAAACTTCAGCGGCTCGTATGCCTATCACTCAGGGCACTGGAGACAGTCATAGGGCTGAATCCACTGCATTTGCACATCAAGAAGGTAGCTTCCTTCTGAGGATTAAACTCACATATGGGTTGCTAGCAGCAGACATAGGTCATGTTAGTCTAGTAAAAACTATTCCTGGCTTAGGGATCTGCGATAGAACGGATCTTAAGACCACGGAAATTTTCGTCGGTGCGAAATTTAGGACTCTTATTCTTCAGAAAAACCATTGCAAAGCGCTGTCCAGGCAGTGTGCATCGATTGTGGTAAGCTCTCGTCCCACTCCAACTTGTCCCTCCACATGCGCTGCAAGAGAATTTTAGCCTTGGTCAAAGTTGGCCCGATCAAGCCGAGTGGATCATAACAACGTGCAATGGTTGCCAACACCGAACGCTTCGTGTACTTGCTGTTACCAAGTTGGAGTGCAAGCCTGAATAGCAGCTCATCGCGGCGCAGCTCCCACACAAGCCCAAGCACTTGTGTAACATCGCTGCCACCGTTGAATTTAAGCATGCTCTCTCTTTCAGTTTCAGGAATGGCAATAAGAACTTCCGGATTGCTAGAGCACCACTTTCTTAAACGAAAGTTGCCCTTAGGAAGAAAGTTTGTTGTTTGCTGCATGATATCACGAACTTCATCTACTGAACTTCCGCTAGATATCATGTCATCCACGTAAAAATCCCGTAAGATGGTCTGAGAGCCTAAGGGGTATGATAAAGACTCGTCAGTGGCGAGCTGCTGCATTACGCGTATGGCCAGAAACGCTGCTGACTTAGTGCCGTATGTTACCGTATCCAATTGGTAAATTTTCAAAGTGTCTGTGGGAGAGTCACGCCATAATGTGCACTGGAGCATATTATTTGCAGCAGTGACCCGTACGTAGCGATACATTTTGCACATGTCACCAGTGAGAGCAATGGGAATTCTGCGAAAACGTATAAGCGTGTTAAATAGTTTCGTCTGAATTGTCGGACCTGACATAAGGATATTATTCAACGAAATTCCAGAAATTGTTGCTGCAGAGCCGTCGAATACAACTCCTTCATGACACAATGATGCGGCAAGAAATATTGAGACTTGTGTATATTTGCGATGGAAACATGTATCATGTGGCCCAGGTCAAGATATTCTCTGATGAAGGCAGAATATTGTTTCTTGAGACCAGGACTGCGCGAAAACTTTGATTATAAATATTCTAAGCGACGCTTAGCCTGCAGAAAGGAGCCACCTAAAGAGTTGATGCCGCGTTTGATGGGCAACCGAACTGAATATTCTCTGGAGGGCAATCGTGTGACAGCAAAGCTGAGTTTTCTGCAGTAATTGTAAGCCCAGTGCAAGCTGCTTCTATAAGCAGATCAATCCGATAAGGCTCGTTGAACGACGGATCAGCTAGTTGAATGTTCGAAGGAACATTCCAATCAGCAGTATTTACTGAATAGCCAGGAAGATTATCCGTAATTGTCTGCGCAATGACTGCAGTGATACTCGCTGCAAAATCTGAAGTCCGCGATTTTAAGTGGATTTCAGCAGAATAACCTTCCGTTGCAAAGTTGGCGTCTTCAATGCCCGAGACGGCAGTTAGACATTTGGTTTTGCGAAGCTGGAGTTGATTAGCAAATCGAGTAGTGATGAAATACATTTGCGACCTTGAGAAATGTGGACAGTCTTTCCCACGACGGCAGCTCGTTAGGGAGCGAACTCTCAATTTCAGAAGCAGCACTTATACCAATAAACAATCGGCAATTTCTTGCCAAGTTGCCAGAGTTTGCAATGCACGCAGGTGTCCTGTCCGTAGCTTGTAGCTTGCCTACCGATGAATCAGCCCATTCAAGCCCCAGCAGATCTCTGATGTGTGCCTTGAAAATAAAACGCTTATTGTCAAATCGATTTTTGAGAATATCTAACGCTATTGCATAGTTGCTGTGAGTTATTTCCAACGAGCGAATCGTGCAGAGCGCTGCCACTAAGACAGGAACGCAGGTGCTGCAAATTCTCAATAGGAGTGAGTTCGATATCATTGCCAATAACTGTGGTAAACATCGAGTAGAAGTTGGTCCACTCCGTGTAGGCGCCACTGAATTTACGCAATTGTAATTCTGGCAGTCGCGAATGATTTGCTATAAGATATACTTGCCGTGAGTCGTTCGTGCCCACTCTAAATGTAAAGCAGTGATCAGGTTCTCTACGCTTGCCAAGTTCGCCCTGAATTGTGGTCCGCAAACGCAGCAACGAATACTCAAACCTTACAGGCAACTCTCCAGAAATACTCTCGAATCTAATTTCCTCCAAATTGGTGTGTACGACGTTGAAATTGGATTTAAGCTCGTCCGCTAAATCCAATTATCCTTTTATTTCATATTCTTCCATGCTTCTTAGCCGTCCAACATCAATGTCCACTCACAAATTATCCGGGCTGCTGAAAATTAGGCGACTGCAAATAAGACGCAAAACGGCAGCCTTGTCGATTTGCCCGCTGCCACCAGCAGAGACTGTACTGGTATCAGTCTGAGGAGAAATATATACAGATCCTTCTGTACTTAATGCAGGCTAAAGAGTTGTACTTGGCTCAAACGGAATTGCAATAAAAACTGTCACAATTTAATTGCCGATCGAAATTTGCAAATTAACCTCACAGCCAAAAGAGAAAGAATTCACGTCGGTGTCACCAATGTTTGAAGATATTAAGCTTTTTTAATACCTGTTTTTTGTTTCATAAATTGAACATTTATTTTACTTTAAATTAAGCTTATTTTTAAATACAAAATCGTGAGAGGCAAACAAAAATTCGAAGAAAAACGACAGCGGTCTGCTGTATGCGACGAAACTGAATCAGAGGGTAATAAGTACAATGGCAAGCCAGCAGAGAGACAAATCAGTGATTTTCAGCGCGTAGGGTGCGATGCGTAAAAATAAGCAATTGAGTGCACTGTTTACGCTTAAGTGTTATGCTGCCGCGCAGAGCAGAAATATGCTAATTGTCTGTTTCAGCTGCTGCTGCGAACAAAGATAATGAAGATGAATGAATCTCTTGCTTATCTGAGTTTGAACAAGTGAGACCACTGCAGCCAGGTGTAACCGACAGCGGATTACTTTGTTGCATTTGCACCTAATCGGAGTGTCAACACCTAAAATAACCCGGGCAAAAAAAAAAAAAAGATTTGAAATCCAGGGTTGCAACGAAACGCCCCCTAGCGAACTGGAGGTAGCTAGAGAGGAAAAGACACAGATGAAAGAAAGGAGGGGGAATTTATAAAAGTGTTAACGGTGCGCATGCGGTCAAGGGCCGTATATATAAGGCATTTCGGTAAAATCGCGGAATTAAGAGCTAAACAAGAACAAGAAGCTGCACCGTGACTCCCGTTTTTTTTTTTGTGTCTTTGCGATTGTTATAATTTTGGCCCAAGAGCATCGCGAGTATCAGGGCCAGTTTTTTTTTTACAACTTTTCTTAACAAAAAAAAAGGAGACCCAACCGGCTGCCTTGAGGAGCCCCTGTGGCCAGCTCCCCGCCGTCACCATACGCAACCAAAGTGCTCGGAACGTTGCAAAGGAAAAACATATATATATACACATACGTATATGCATTTATATATAGTTGTATATACACTTCAGCGAACCGCCACCTGCATCCAATGCATATTGGGCAATTGAACATACGTGCTGCCTACCCCGTTTGATATTTATTAACAAAATTATTTTGCTGTTATATTTGATTTATTTATCCAAATTATTTTTCTGTTATTATTTATAAATATAATACCATAAACAATTTAGAAAAAAATCATAGAGCTGTCATTAACATTGTATGACCAGAATTCTATGCCTAGAAATCAGGCTATTATTTTACAAAATAAGGTATCGTCCTTGCTAAGTTCGATTGCAGCGGCAATAGAAATCCTATTAAGTGAGAGTGAGATGCAGGACGATATAAAAAGCCTAATAGATTTTTGCAAAGATCCATTTACCGAAATAAGATTAGAGTACAAGATGTTGCTAACTTTAACTAAATTAAATGCAGATAAAGATGCTAGTTCCTATAAAATAGATGAAAAAATCTCGAATGTTATATCGCAAGGCAATCCAACTTTGGGAATAAAGTCCTATAATATATGTGGGTTTCAAAATTTTTTATTTATTTAACGGGATTACAATAGAATTTAATTGGTAAAATAATGTTCTTCAGTGAACTTAAACTTGTACCTATTGCGACTTGCGACTTGCGACAATTCCTTGAAAAACACATCTACTCTCGACAAACTCTTACAGACGACGACTTAATTAGCTTTCGGTGATTCACGATCTCCGCGTATCGATATCTTTTATGGTCAGTGTGATCAACTCGCACCAAGGCTACACTCCTTTCAGCATATTATGCCATTCCTACATTCGGCCGTCCTGAAATTTTATTCGTCCCGAATAAATACCATTTTTCCATGAACTATTAGGGCCTTCTTGGTTACCTATTTTAGCTACACTATAGCGTCCATGATTTATTTTATCTGTAATCTTGTATGGACCATAAAACTTTGGCCTCAATTTCATTCCTGTTCCGTACTGGATCCGTTTAATCGCTACCATGTCTCCAATATTATATTCATTCTCAACTTTTCTATTTTCGTTAAAACTTTTTCTATTTTCTTGCTGAATTGTTTCGATATTTTCCTGCGCTTTCTGCCTGATGGTGCCTCGAGTACTATTTAGATCTTCAATATCTATATCTTCTAACAATATCCGCAAATCATCATCATTAGTTCTCATGTTAAGTCCTGTGAGTATTTGAAATGTCTTAAACTTTGTAATACGCGGTGGCGAGTTATTTATAATTTGCTGTACTCTATCCACATACAAATACCAAATTGATGGTTTACTTTCGCACATTTTTGAAATCATTGGGATGACAATCTTATGTATTCGTTCAACTTGATCGTTTCCCCTGGGCATGCCTGTCGTTATATGAAGTAATTGAATCCCTTCACGCTCACAATAATTTTTGAATACGTTAGATGTGAACGCTGTATCTCTATCAGTTACCAAACGTCTAGGATTCCCAAATGTGCATGCTTGCTTTTCTAACCGCATCACAACTTCCTCTGAGCCAGTTGATTTTGTTGGATATAACCAAACAAACTTAGAAAATCCATCTACAACGGCTAAGATGTGGTTATATTTCTTTTTGGTGTCTGTTAGGGGTCCAACATGGTCTATGTGAAATGTTCCGAGCGGTTCCTGGGCTTTATCGATTGGTGTCAATAAGCCATCCTTTTCCCACGCTTAGCTTCAAATATCAAACACTCCACGCAACTCTTGACTACCCTTTCCACCTTTGGCTGTGCATCTTGAATAAAATAAGTTTTCTCTAACAAATTCCTCGTCTTTTTTGAACCAAAATGTCCCTCACGATGTGCTACAGTGATGAATGCATGCATTCTGGAATTACTAGCAGCTCTCTAATCGAATCTTTGTATAAAATGTCATTCTTTACGAAGTAATCCTCATAGCTCTCGGTATTTTCCAAAACTTTCTTAACTGCCTTAATCCAAGAATCTCTGTTTTGTGCTTCTCTGAGTCTGTATTTTGACGAATCTTTATTTAAACAACAAGATAAACGGCTTAGGGCATCCACGTGTCTCATTTTGCTGCCAGCCCTATGCTCCACTTGGAAACTGTATTCTTGCAAGAACATAGCCCATCTTGCTACTCTTGCTGGTACCTCGTCCTTCTTTATTGTCATTGCAAAAGCATTGTAGTCTGTCCCGATGCTAAAGCTTATGCCTAATAAGAACACGCGCCACTTTCTGACTGCATTTACTATTGCTAAAACCTCGAGCTCGTATGAACTGTATTTCTCTTCGCATGTATTGGTTTTTCTGCTCATAAAATCGACAGGGTGAAACAGTCTATCTTCAGAGTCTTGTTGAGTGAGTAGTCCCCCAAATCGATGCTAACTGGCATCGGTGTGAACCTCTGTAATCACGCACGGATTAAACAATTTTAACACAGGCGCACTTTTACCAACAGATGCTTTAAATATTGAAAAATTCAGTACCATTTTCGTCCACTTTAATGTTTTTATTTTCCCTATCTTGTTCTCCTTACGAAGTAGACCAGTTAAAGGTTTGCCTCAATCGCATAGTCCTGCGTAGATAAGAGGTCAAACCTAAAAATCTTTCCAAAGCATTCTTTATTCCTAGAATGGGAAATTTTTCAACGGCACTAATCTTGTCTTGAGTTGGAAATATTGTGTTATTTTCTATCACATAACCCAAAAACTCAAACTTCTCACATAGACCTTACCGGCTCCTTCTAGCAGTTGTTTGCAATATATATACATTTTAATTTTAGCCCACCCAACCGTGCACGCGTCAACTTCAAACTCGGCAATCCACAGATAAGCGTCTAGATGATTGCTTCCTGAAAAAGATGATACGCTGTCTTGTACATCCCGTAGTGTAAATTTGGAAACTTCTCTTGACCTATTTCGTGCCTCTTCGTAGACACTTTCTATCTCACTTCTGTTTCCGGCTACTTGATCGTTACTTTGATCATTATTTTCTTCTTCTTCTACCTCAGCCACCTCAATATTGAAAAGTTCCAACAATTTATCTTGCAACACGATTTTCCTCATTTGTATCTTATCCCAATTCGCATAAAATTGTTCGCACGTCCATACTTGACTTAACTTGTAAACTTATAAATACCAAACTCTGGCCATGTCTGTGTGCGTGTATTTCACGCCGATGCGCAATTGTGTTTCAACCGTTAAGCCCAAAAAACGTACGGCTGCCTTGAAAAATTGTTGACCGTTGAAATTGTCCGGCCACTTCTACTTCTTTATAACATTTAAGCAATTATCGTCTAAACTCCCGATAATTAGTATATGCACTTTTTCACCGCTTTTAGCACAGGTACAACTTGTTAAGTTTATATATATATGCGTTAACGCGCACCACTGAAGACAAACAAAATTTACCAAATTCTTCCCGGACGAGCCCCAAAATTTGTGGGTTTCACAAATTGTTATTTATTTAACGGGATTTCAATAGAATTTTATTGGTAAAATAATGTTCTTCAGTGAACTTAAACTTGAACTTATTGCGACTTGCGACAATTCCTTGAAAAACACATCTACTCTCGACAAACTCTTACAGCCGACGACTTAATTAACTTTCGATGATTCACGATCTCCGCGTATTCACATCTTTTATGGTCAGTGTGACCAACTCGCATTAAGGCTACAATCCTTTCAGCATATTATGCCATTCCTACATATATAGATTCTGCCAATATCTTTTATGTTTAAAAGTATTTTCGAACCAAAACTTTTAGATTACTCAATAAAAAAAATAGAAGTAAGCTTAAAAGAGAACAAATTTTGTAACTTTTTAACTAGAGAAATATGTAAGAAAAATATCCATATGATATGTATTTTGATGACTTTGAAATTAACAACCCACTAGGTGGCCGAACATTTCAACTTTGTGGCTGTTATATTTCATTTCCTACTATGCCACCGCATTTATTTTCAAAACTAAACTATATATTTCAAGTGGCCTTCCTTTCGTCAGTATTAGTAAAAATATGTGGAAATGAGAAATCATTAGTTGAAGGGTTAAAGCTATGGGTTAGAAAAAGGTGCGGAAATAAAAACTAAATATAAAATAAGAAATGTGCATTATGTTTTAGGAATAATTGTAATTCAAACAAATTCTGTCGTGCACGCACAAGAAAGAAAAAAGAAGGAAAATTTGCCTTATTAGAAAATAATTTTAAGGAAACTGGTATTAAGGACTGTTGTATATTTAATAACATACCAAGCTTCCATGTAACCGACAATTTTTGTTTTGATATAATGCACGATATATTTGAGGGAGTCTGCTCTTATGATATATGCAACATTCTTGTTTCCTTGATCAAAACAAAGGTAATTTCTCTAAGTGATATAAGCAACAGGAAAACTTTTTCAATACGGAGAAACAGATGTTGGTAACATGTCAAGTGATCTTGAGTTTTTAAGACTACAAAATTTAAGATTGGGTATGACTGTCTTACTAATTTCTTGCCATTGTTAATTGGTGACTTAATTCCACGTAACAATGTACATTGGAACGTTTTTTTTTTAGTTTTGTTAGACATTATTGAATTACTTTTTAAGCCCGAATATATAAATGAAGACTTAATTATCTTACAGGAATAAGTTAGTAAACACCATCAAATATATATCCAACTATTTGGGGCGTTAAAGCCTAAACACCATTTTTAGTCCACTACGCAACTGCTATCAAAAAGTGCGGACCATTAAAATATATGTGCTGTATGCGCCTTAAAGCCAAACAGGAGAGCCAAAGTTTCCTATCACAGTATTACATCTAGAGTTAATCCTCCATATTCTTTAGCTATTAAATCAGGTTTAAAATTTGCAAAATTTGTACTAGATATTGAACAAGAGATTGAACCCATACTTACTTACTTGTTCCTCGTCTAATTTAATAGATTTCACAAAAGATAATCTTTTTTGTAAAATTTTAGTTAAGCCAGATATTAATTAAAAGAAAATTAAAATAGCTGATAATGTTACATACAATGAAACAATTTATAAAATTAATAATTATTTAGCCATAAAGAATATAAGTTTTGAATTACACAAAATTTTAAAGATATTAATCTTTGAAGAAAATGTATATATAGTATGTAACCAAATTAATATTAAGGATTTTGTTAGGCCTTATAAATCTTATGAGGTTGGCTGTGTATTAGATACATTTGTTAAAAAAATATTCAAGAATTTACTAGTCCTCCGCTACACCTTTACCCACTGAACAATGGTAAATCGTATGTTGGAAATAAGTACTTGTGAAAAATAAATAAAAAATATTAATGAATAAATAAAATTAGAATTTAATGTGTCTTATTTCGATGTGAAAATGGGATCGAACGATTCGAGATAAGAATTTTTGGTCACAAAAGAATGCCAATTATACTTGATTCGATATTGCTCCGTTCTCAAAATAAGCTCTGTTGGGCTTAAAAACGTACCAAACAAAGCTTGATTTAAGATTTCCGGTCTTAAAAATGTCAGCCTTGAAATGAGAATTTTGGGCTTCATTCAAGCCCAATGCGTATTACCGTACTTTTGACACTGATTGGGCTCAATTCAAGACCGAAATTCTTGCATTTTTGGTCACAAAATAAAGTCATTTATACTTGGTTCGATACTGATACGTTCTCAAAATAAGCTCTGTTGGGCTTAAAAACGTACCAAACAAAGCTTGATTTAAGATTTCCGGTCTTAAAAATGTCAGCCTTGAAATGAGAATTTTGGGCTTCATTCAAGCCCAATGCGTATTACCGTACTTTTGACACTGATTGGGCTCAATTCAAGACCGAAATTCTTGCATTTTTGGTCACAAAATAAAGTCATTTATACTTGGTTCGATACTGATACGTTCTCAAAATAAGCTCTGTTGGGCTTAAAAACGTACCAAACAAAGCTTGATTTAAGATTTCCGGTCTTAAAAATGTCAGTCTTGAAATGAGAATTTTGGGCTTGATTCAAGCCAAATGCGTATTACCGTGCTTTTGACGCTGATTGGGCTCAATTCAAGACCGAAATTCTTGACTTTTCTCTCTGTGTAAGGAAAGGCACAGCATTTGAAAAGGAAAATTTAATTTCAATAGTTAAACACGGTGGAGGAGGAGTAATGGCTTGGGGTTCAATGGCAGCGAATGATGTTGAAAATCTGACATTTATTGAATCGGCAATGGATCAAATGGGTTATATCCAAATTTTAAAAGATGATTTGGTGCAAAGTGTTTAAAAATTGGGGCTGAAAGATGAGTTGTGGTTCCAGCAGGATAATGACCCAAAACATACTGCCGTAAAGTAAAACGTAAAGCTTTGCTTGCTTTTTAACATAAAAAAGTAGTTGCGAATACCTCCCAAATCTCCCGACCTGAATCCTATTGAACATCTGTGGGACTTACTCGAGCGCAGAAATCGCCAACGCACAATTACATCCAAAACCATGCTAAAGGATGTAATATGAAGAGAATGGCAAATAAATACAGCCAATGACACCCAAAACCTGGTGGATTCGATGCCACGTCGATTCGCTGAGGTATTAAATAGAAAAGGATATCCAATTAGTTATTTGGGAATCGATAGTCATATGTTTTTGTTATGAAAAACTGTTTGTACGTAGACTTTTGTAGCTAAAGATTGCAAGTCTCACATTGGGCTTCGAAAACTTTGCAGTCGTCGCGTCTATGTGGGAATGTATTAGCAATACATTTGAGAAATCGCAGCTACGATGGAGATCCATCTGCATACTTCTCCAAGTAGGGAAAATGACTGGACTGCGAGTCCTCGTAGTCGAGTGAGCACAGCTATGCACGATCCTCTTGTTCCGTAGCTCTTTCGGGTGTGGGGGGTTCGTTTGCCATGTTTCGACCAGCACACATAAATCTAATTTTAGGATCCCTACAGAATTTATACAAGGAGCTAATCTCCAAATAAAACAATCCAGGTCAAATGTTTGACTGCGCTAAAATAACTACACACACAGTTGAATCTTTCGTTGTTGTGCTTATAAGCATTGAGTGCGAAGTCTTTGGTGGAATTTGACTATCGCATTCATTAATCTCCCTACCTAAATCTTCTGTAAATATGTTAGTGAAGATCCCCTTGAACATTTTATTCTAGGTCGTTGTCTCCAGGAAAAAAAAAAAAAAACTTTACAAAACATTTTCGAAAATTTCAACATTACAATTTTTATTTGTGCTAATATCTGATTTAATTCCATATTGTGGTTGCAACTTATTATTTAAATATAATGTCAACGGTAATTTGAATTTATCTCTGAGCATCTAGTTTTATCTTATTTTGTGTAATCGTTTTTATTTATAATTTATATTTCATTTTGTAACGCTAAAATACATACTTTAAATCATTTTATCTAAAGAAAGCGCAAAGAAAATCATAACTAAGAACCAAAAGCTTTAAGTAAAATCCTAAGTGCATTTTTGACAGAGCAAAAAATTCAAAATAATAACAAAAAATATTTAATTAAATGCGGAAACATAATTACGAGCTATGACTATATAACTTTAATATATAAAGGGCAACGTTACGGCTTTTACATGTAATCGAAAAATCAAAAACACAAAGCTAAAATGCTGTGAACAAAAACTCATATGGTAATATGGTCATAATAATTATTGACGGCATCGATTTTTATGTTGTATGTGTGATAGAAATTTTTACTCAATATATTATTTTACAAAAATTTAGTTTTTTTTCCTTAAGTTATGCAGAATTTTAATTTTTATTTAACTCAAATGGTTGCATTATTGTTAAACGCGTAAAAATTTTAGCAACCGATTATTATTTTTTTCAAAGGGTCGTATAGTGTTAACGACTTGTCAAAAATTTAATTCTTACTGGTGTTTTTGTTTTGCTGCATAAATGAATTTTTTATATTCGAACACCAACGTAAAGCTTATAACTTAAGCAGCGATAACCGAACTGACAACGGTACTTGGGTAAAGAGAATTAATTCATCTTTGCGTTGGAATACATATGTGCCAAGAAAGAAAATAGGCATCAAAACAAAAAAACTGACGTACATATTTCCTCGATGAAAGGCCTTCCAGAGTGAGGTTTTTGTTTTATTGAACTGTTCTTATGTTGTGGTTGAGCATTGTATTTCTGTGGCACACACTTGGAATTTAATTCGTATCTTTTTAATATAAGTTATGCACTTTAGATGGAAATGTGTATTATGGTTTTAGTTTCTTTTTTTGTTTTCTTTAGTTAAAGCATATAAATTACAAGAATTGGATAATCAAATCAAATATATAAAAAAAACAAGTGGGGTGCCCTCGACTAGGAGATACACTAAACCCAGCGGCGAGCTGTCGTTACATACATTTATAGGTCTTTGAATTCATACACTCATTCACAAAGTCACACATACACACACACAGAAACGGCTGCGCTCGGCCCAGCAGTTCTGGTGGTGTCAATTGACCCTCGAGGCGTGAGAGCGGTGGCCAATTGTCGCTACTATCGGTCCTCAGTGATGCAACGCCGTACCAGTCCAAATCGGACACGAGCGGGCATAGCCTTCGTTTTTTTCTGTTATTGCATTTACTTTGTTCGGTTTGTATGATCGGCTTATTCTATCGCTGCGTGGTACAAAAAATATATAGCCTTGCTCTTTACGCATATGTGTTGATCTCTTACCCCCGCATCCGACAGTATGCGGACATGTGTAAGTTAACAAAAACACAGTCCCAATAACAAGCATTGCAACGCCTCATAAGAAGTGCAACAAAATGCTGAATTGGTGTCTGTGTCATTTCCTCCACGCACCGTCCGGCAACCGCCGAAAATTCCAAGAAGAATTGCCCAACAGGCCAACAACATCAGCAGCAACGCCGCTGCCAACGCCGCTGCCGCTAAGCCACAGCTTACTAGGGCTAGAATTGATTTAAGTTTATTTAGTTGCAAATTGACTTCAAATAAAGAGGACGTAGTTCCTAAAGTTATATTTTTTTCGGCTTTTAATCAAAGTGAAAATTAACTGGCGCCCGAGCAAGGACTGACACGCGTTACAACAGAACAAAACGATTCTACGTACGCTATAGTCGGTTGACTCGAAGAACAACAAAACCAGAGCAACTCTCGTCGATTAAATTTGACGACTGGTCGAAATCGCGAAAGGCAATTGAAACTTAATTGTTTATTTGCCCATCGGTAAACAGCACATCCTGAAAGGTCCGTCCACAGGATATTCCCACGAAGATTGGTCGCAGGATCCCCAGTAGATTCCCAAAAGCTTTAAAAAGGATGAAATCCGGACCAGCAGGGGAAGTTGCCACATCATTAATATTAATGTAAGTTAGAAGCTAAGCATACATAAGAAAGATAAACAAGTGTAAAACAATAAGCAAATATCAAACCCTCCAAAGTAGAAGGAAAAAACCAGCCACTGGTTTTAAAGAAAAAAAAAACAAAACTAAAAATATACATTAAAAAAATATATATTAAGTACACAATCCTAAAAAATACCCTTAGTTTATAACGAGTTTATGGCTAACGAGAACAATTTGGTTAGGCCCCCAATAGTACCAGATCAACCACAGGTAGGCGAACATAACTTGAACAGACAGCAACAACGACATCTCGACAGACAAAACGAACATCTACAAAATAGAGGCATAGCGAATAACGCAGAACAGATAATAGCAGCTACGGTTAGCCAGATTTTGGCACAACAATTGCCAACGCTAGTAAAACAGCTAGTTAACCCTTCTAGAGAGTTTAGTGACGTAGATGACCAAAGGATAACTGACAACCATAATTTGAACGACTTGGACAGAGTACCGGACATAGTCAAAAGCCTCAGGGAATTTTCCGGTAATCCATCGGAATTTAGCTCATGGAAAAAGAGTGTATACTCTCAGTCTATGCAGCTGAAGCAGGTTCTCCGAAATACTTCGGCATATTACATACAGTGAGAAACAAGATCACTGGCAATGCTGATACGGCCCTCGAGTCGTACAATGTTCCCCTAAATTGGAGTGCCATCTCCAAATGTCTGACGCTGCACTACGCAGCCAAAGAGATATGGGAACATTAGAATATCAGATGGCAATGTTAGTGCAAGGTAACAACCAGACTGTAGAAGAATTCTACCAGGTTGTTTACAACCACTTGTCTCTGATATTAAATAAAGTAGGTTGCATGGAGTTAAGTAGGGAATCTGAAACCCTTATGACGAAGATATACCGTGATAGGGCATTAGATACTTTTATAAGAGGATTGAAAGGAGATTTATCGCGGATTCTCGGAATAAAGGAGCCCGCAGATCTTCCTTCAGCTCTTCACTATTGCCTAAAATTAGAGAATCAAAGCTATCGCACTAACGTAGCTTTGAATAGGAACCAACAACTACATGCCAGACACACAAATAGAAATGGACCACCACCTACATTACCACCCCGAACAGCTCAGTCTTCTTACGCCCAAACTTTTAGGCCACCACCTATTAACTTCAGGCCCCAACACCCAGTTCATACACCTTGGCCAACCAATACAAACTATGGACAACCAACGCACAACAATACTGGACCGACTTCACACTACCCTAACCAACGAACTTATCAGATACAACCACAACAAGTATACGTACCCAATAGACCTTCTGCACCAAAACCCCAACCACGTCCGGAGCCAATGGACGTAGACCCAAGCATCCGCACGAGGATGGTTAACTACATTAATAGACCCAATTTTGAAATAGGGAAAAGACCTCCACCACCAACGAACGCCACTGACAAAAAACAAAGAAATTTTAACATTCAAACAGGAGAAGAACAGACCGAGACCGAAAACACTGACAACTACGTGACTATGGAAGAATACACACAGGCAATGCAAAATTATGAGCAGCAAACTGAATACGAGCAGCCGTTAAACGAGTACACCCAACAAATAGAAGAAGCAAACGACGGACAGCATAACCAGTACGAACATTCAGACATCAATTTTTTAGGATAAAGAGCTCCTCTCTACCATACATAGAATGTAAGATGAGGAGCGGAAAGTTACTCAAGGTATTGATAGATACAGGATCAAATATAAATTATATCCAACCCAAATTCGTGTCCGAACCTGTTCCGAATGAAAACCCCTTTGAAGCCGTCCCAGTCGGAGGAAGCATCAAAATCACACACCACAAATTCGCTAACATTTTTTATAGAAATGATATAAAAGTAAAATTCTTTCTCTTGCCCACATTAAAGACATTTGATGCCATATTAGGCAACGATAGTCTGAAAGAATTAGATGCCGTAATCCAAAGCAGCAAGAACCTATTAATAATAAAAAACAACATTTGCATACCCATCAAACAAAAGAAAATAGAGGCAGTTAATACAGTAATACCACGAACAGATCATATGACAAACGAACAAAAAAACAGCCTAAATCGATTAGTCAAAACGCACCCAAGTCTCTTCGCCAATCCTGATGAAAAACTAACCTATACAACAAACGTAAGAGCAGAAATCCGAACCAAAACTGATTCCCCGATATATTCAAAATTCTACTAATTTCCAATGTCATTAAAAGACGAGGTACATAAACAAATTAAAGAACTTTTGGAGGACGGAATAATCCGACCCTCCCGATCCCCATACAATTCACCTGTGTGGATTGTCCCCAAAAAATTAGATGCCTCTGGGCAAAAGAAATATCGCATGGTCATAGATTACAGAAAACTAAATAAAGAAACTACTGCAGACAAATACCCTATACCCGAAATTAACGAGGTATTAGCACAGCTAGGTAACAATAAAGTATTCTCTGTCCTAGATCTGAAAAGTGGATTTCACCAAATTCCTCTCAAAGAATCAGACATAGAGAAGACAGTTCCGTTAACAACGGAAAATATGAGTTTACACGACTCCCCTTCGGACTCAAGAACGCCCCCTCAATTTTTCAGAGAGCTCTTGACGATATTCTTCGTGAGCATATTGGGAAAATATGCTCCATTTACATTTATGATAGCATTATCTTTAGCAAAGATGATGAGTCGCATGCGCGTCACCTCGACACAATATTCAGAACTCTACAAGAAGCCAACATGAAGTGTCAGTTGGACAAATGTGAGTTCTTCAAAAGTAGAGTAGAATTCCTGGGATTTGTCATCTCAGACAAAGGCATAGAAACCAACCCGAATAAGATCGAGACAATCGCAAAGTACCCACTCCCGAAAACACTCAAGGATCTAAGATCTTTCATTGGACTTGCCAGCTGCTATAGAAGATTTATAAAAGATTTCGCTAAGTTGGCAAAGCCCCTTAGCTCTCTTTTAAGAGGGGAAGATGGACGTGTGTCCAAAAACCAATCAGCAAAGAAGCTTATTAACCTCAATGAGGAAGCAATCGAAGCTTTTAAACAAATTAAAAACGCCTTGGTTTCAAAAGAGGTAATACTCCATTACCCAGACTTCAGCAAGGAATTTCATCTCACCACAGATGCATCTAACTTTGCTATTGGCGCGGTTCTATCCCAGAACCTATTTGCTTTCTCTCTAGAACACTCTCTAAAGCAGAAGAGAATTACGCCACCAATGAAAAGGAAATGTTGGCAATAAATTGGGCTCTAAAAGCTCTCAAAAATTACCTCTACGGTAAAGCAAAAGTAAAAATATACACCGCCCATCAACCCTTAACCTACTCTCTCAGCAGTTGGAACGGCAATGCAAGAATTAAAAGGTAAAAGCATACCTGGAAGAGTTCGATTATGAACTTTTTTATAAGCCAGGTAGGGATAATATTGTAGCCGACGCGCTATCACGAATCCCAGTAATCAATAACATCGGGTCAGTAGCCTCCAAATTCAACAGATATATCACCAACACTTTAGAAACTTCAAAATTAGATTCACACAGTCTCAAGTAAAAGATTAAACAAATGAAACAGAGAAAGATGAGAAAATATTGATTACACACAACCGAGCACACCGTAACGCACTAGAGAACAAAAAGCAACTGTCCGAAAATTTCTATTTCCCAAAAATGAAGCAACGAATAACATAATTAGTCCAACAGTGTCTGGTTTGTAAAGAAGAAAAGTACGACAGGCATCCTACTAACCCAAAACTAAAAGAAACACCAATCCCCGAGTACCCAGGACATACAATCCATATCGACATATACACGACAGAAAAGAACTTAGTACTAACCGCAGTAGATAAATTTTCGAAGTTAGCTCAAGGAAGAATAATCAAATCTAGGGCAATAGAAGATATAAAAAGACCACTTCATGAAATCCTTTTTTATTTTGGCGTACTGAAAGCTGTCGTAATAGACAATGACAAATCCCTCAACTCGGCCTCAATTACATTTATGATGCAGGACCAATTGGGTATCGAGGTTTTCAAGACACCACCTTACAAAAGCGCACTAAATGGTCAGGTAGAAAGATTCCATTCAACGCTATCAGACATTATGAGATGCAATAAAAGAAAACAAGAACACAGATCATTTGAAGAACTGCTTAACAAATCAATATACGACTATAACTACACCATACACTCAACAACTAACAAGAGACCATTAGACATATTCTTTGGCAGAAACGTGACCACAAACCCAGATCAGTACGAAAAAGCTAGGAAAGAGAACATTGACAGACTTAAACAGAAACAATCGACTGACATGCAGAATCATAATAAAAAACGTAACGACATACGCACCTACCTACACACCAGGTCAAGAAATATTCGTCAGAATCAACACAAGATTAGGTACCAAACTATCACCCAGATATAAAAAGGAAATAGTTAAAGAAAACAGAAACTCAACCGTAATAACAACAACAGACAAGATAGTTCATAAAAGCAATATAAAAAATATATAAAAATTACAGATTACTAATAATGATGACAGCAAAAGCAACCGAAGGACACTTGGAAATATTACACTATACAGACGCACAGACAATCACCATTTTAAAGGGAATAGGAAAATTACAGATATCAACGACTCGAATCGTTCAAGTCATAGAACTAGAACAGATTAAATCTGCATTAGACAACCTCTTATTTCATACCGAAAAAGAACTAAAAACCAACACCCTATACCACACTTTACGTCATGAAATAGCGCAAGCTATCTTTACCTTCAACACAATATCAATAAACCATTCAAGAAAGACTAGGGCAATCAACATTCTAGGCACAGCATGGAAATATGTAACCGGCAGCCCGGACAATGACGATTTGATGTTGATCACTGACAATTTAAACAAGCTGATAAGAAACGATAATAAGCAGTTTATTATAAACAGACAGTTAGAAGATCGTATTAACAAACTCACCAGAATCTCAAATGAGCTAAACAATAGCATAAGAAAATAATCGCTCCTAAGTGACGAGATAGCGATAAGTTTACAGAATCAAGTTAGGCTTATAAAGGAAGAATTAATTAATATAAAGTACGCTATACAATGGGCGAAATTAAATTTAATCAACACATTCCTACTTGGCGAAAAAGAAATAGAAATAATAAATGATAGTTTTGATAAAAGCAACATGCCAAATTTAAATATTGAAGAAATGTTAGAATTCTCAGATGTATCCATTTTGCATAATAAAAAATGGGAGAATTAAGATTCTTTCTCTGGAAGCGTTGGAAGAATTGCACATCAATAACATAGAAAACATACAAAAGCTTCAGATACACTCTACAACAAATAGAGTCGGCCTTATAACTTTGTTCACAGTTGCCATCCTTCTTACCTGTGCATTACACGTATTGAAGAGAAAAAATAAAAATATAATACTGCAACTGAACAAATAACGAGAGAGCCCCAGAAAAGAATCAACGCAAACACAAATACAAAATACAGACACTAGCAACTTCAGATTCAACAACATACCCTTCTTCTGATGATCGCTTGAGGACAAGCTTAAACCAAAGGGGGAAGAGTTAACAACAAATAAATTCACACAGTCCCAATAAGAAGCATTGCAACGCCTCATAAGAAGTGCAACAAAATGCTGAATTGGTGTCTGTGTCATTTCCTCCAGGCGCCGTCCGGCAACCGCCGAAAATTCCAAGAAGAATTGCCCAACAGGCCAACAACATCAGCAGCAACGCCGCTGCCAACGCCGCTGCCGCTAAGCCACAGCTTACTAGGGCTAGAATTGTTTTAAGTTTATTTAGTTGCAAATTGACTTCAAATAAAGAGGACGTAGTTCCTAAAGTTATATTTTTTTTCGGCTTTTAATCAAAGTGAAAATTAACTTGTATACACAACTTGTTGTTTTTGTGCAAGAAAAGAAAGGGGATAGAAGACGCGTTGCTGCGTCAAAGTTAGTTGAATTTCCAAAGTCTAAGTGAAAAGATGTGTGACGGGAGCAGCCAAATAAACAACAACAACAATAAGTACAACCAAAATGAGCAAGTAAAATATTCTAAACATAATAATGTAATATATGTACATAATAATAAATATTATTTTTTAAAGAAAAAGAGGTAAGTGCCAATTTTATTGTACTAAAAATAATAATTATTTTTTAAAGAAAAAGAGGTAAGTGCCAATTTTATTGTTCTAATAATATTTTTTTTTTTAAAAGAAAAAGAGGTAAGTGTAAATTGTGAATTAATCCCTTATTTGGATTTTATGCATGTATGAACAAATATTAGTATTTATATTGTATTTATATTTAAACTATTTCTTTTTATGTCTTTTTGTTGCAGGCAGTACATATGTTTGAATACACTATATCAGAATTTAATATGCATCGAAACGCAAAGAAAAATTAGGTCGATTTTTAATTAATTTTTAATAAATTATTTATGCCCATGATGCACTATAATCCCCCAGGGGCGCACCGCCGTCCCAATCGGCCACTCTCGTGACCCCTGGGGATGCAACGCCGTGACAATTCACCACTTGCTCGACCCTTTGGGGTACACCGCCGTACCAATAGTACCAATACTTTATGTGCCACCCGCATTACAAAAGTAATGAAAATGAATTCTTGAATAACTTCTAAACTAAGAGTATGATCGTTATGAAATTTTCAATGTCTGATATCGCGCCAGGCAACACCTCTACCACCGAGCTATAGCAGCATTTTAATGGCCTCTGTCAAAATCTGAAACACACATGCACAAACAATCGTGCAGAGGCATTCAGAAAACGTCTGCTTTTGGCGCATGCCACCAACCACGTGGTGTTAATAAACAAATACATTTACTTTAATAACTTCCGTGTTTCTTAACCGATTTGTAAATTTAATTCTTAAATGACTTCTAAACTAATAATAGGATCGTTATGAAATTTTCAGGACCTAACAAGAGCATTGAAATATGTGTACAAACTAAAGCGCAGTCTGTTGTACATGAATTTAAATTTTTATGATTTATTTTGATATGGGGGGAGATATCCAAAATCCGAAATATTTATAATCTGCGTATCCTTTACGAGAACATATTAAACCAAATTGTGGCTCTAGCTTTCATAGTTTCTGAAATATGTTCGATAAGCCGGATCAAAAAAACCGATATTTTATTTAGAAGTTTTTGAATCAGTACTAGCAGCACTTAGTAAAAGTTGAAATACCCTACTCAGGGAAGGGTGTGATAGTCGCCTAAAATTGAAAAATAATAAAAATTGGACGGCCTGCCGCAAGTGGAAACCAAGCCAAAAAGAAGAAGACGTATGTTTGTGACTTTGCTAGGCACAGCAACAGAATATGCGACAAAGTCCTACGATAGAAATAAATCGGTCCCCTTGCTTTAGGCAGTACATATTATGTCGAAGTCGGTTAAATCGAATTACAACAATTATTGGTTGTATGACCGAGTACAATATTGATAGTTGTATTTAATTATTATTAACATATCTACTTTATGCAATGAACACATATAAGTAATTACTGTGTGTATTGCTTTTCGAATCGATAAAGATTTGCTTCGTACTGACTTATATGTTTTCTTCAATCCATAAATTCTACTTTATAAAATTAAGTGAACGAAACTAATTGTTTTATTTATTTTACTTTTCAGATGAAAATGTTCGTTCATAAATCGCACTCTGGAGTATTAGGCATACAAATTGATCACAAGGAGGCAGTTGTTGTTCCGCTTCATATCCCCTAAAAATTTATAACAAAATCTATTGTAATGTTAAAATGTTGTAATATTAAAAATATAAATAATACCACAACCTTTGATGGCTTTACCAAAAATAAATTTTTTTATAGCTACCACCGAAGCAAGTGGACCTTGCCATAAAATTGGAAATATAAATAAAAATAAGTAGTGCTCTAGTCGGGAGTTTCCGACTAGGAGATACCCTGAACCGGGCCAACACACACAAAAAACACGCCACAAGCTATGAAAAATAAATTCTTCAGTGACTCCAAGTTAATCGTAAAATCTTTATCAAATTTTCAGGACATGTGTAAGAAGAGCATTTAAATGTATGTAGAAATCAAAGGTTATACTACTTGAATTTTGGCTTTTTTTAAACTTTAGGAGGTATCCAAAAAGTGAAATATTCTTAATATGTGAATGTTTTGGAAGTACATACTGAACATACTCTAGCTTTTATAGTATGCGAAATATGCTGGGTCAATCCAATGTTCGTCGGTAATAGGAAAACGGAGCGAGCTATCAACAATTTGAAATAAACTTGATGTAGAACGTATGGTATACACGAACTTACAAAACCAAGTATCTAGCTCTCATAGTCTGTCATATCGACGCGCTCATACAGACAGCCATGGCTAAACGATTTTCGGCTAGTGATGCTGATCAAGAATATATATACACTTAATTCTATTTTTATGCGGATTTGCAGTAAAGCGGCTTTCTTTTTCAACTCGTTCATGAAGTGATACTAGTTTAATGGGTTTGAGCAATGTCCGTCAAGCTGTCCGTCTATCCGGATGAACGCAACTTCTTTCGGCGCTATTGAAGATAGACTTGAACATATTACTTATAACCTTCTCTAAAGATCGCACACAAAATGTTTTGGATGCGCTCACTGGGGGTGTGGCAAATCGATAAAAATCCATTTACCTTTGAGCGGGAGCGCCCCGAAAATACAGGTCTCCCACAATTTTAGAGCTAAAGGCACAAAATTTAGTAAAAAGTATTCTGATATCCTCTAAATATAGAGCCGAAAATTTTCGGCAACGCCCAGTTCTTCCCCCACAAATTACAAAAATCTACATATTTCCAAAATAACAATACTATTTTAGACCGTGAACTAGTATCGCGTCAAGTTAGGCTTATAAAGGAAGAATTAATTAATATAAAGTACGCTATACAATGGGCGAAATTAAATTTAATCAACACATTCCTACTTGGCGAAAAAGAAATAGAAATAATAAATGATAGTTTTGATAAAAGCAACATGCCAAATTTAAATATTGAAGAAATGTTAGAATTCTCAGATGTATCCATTTTGCATAATGGAACAACTTTGTTTTATATTATTAAAATTCCAAATCTAGAAAAAACAGAATACAAAAACACAATAATAAAGCCAGTAGTGAAAGACAATAATATTATAAACTTAGAATTCAATGAATTATTTCAATGTAATAAAACCATCTATGGCCTAAATGGCAATTGTAAAAGACACCATAATATTAAAATTTATAATAAGTAAAAAATTGTAAACTTGACCACAAGTAACTGTATACCTAAGTTAGTCAGCGGAGACCAAGCGCTGTGTGGCTTTAGCAATGCAGACCATATTCCGGAGATCGAAGAAATCGACGATGGACTTATATTGGTCAACGACTTCAACGGCACTATTAAATGGCAAAAAGAGGAGAAGCACGTGAGAGGCACCTACTTGATAAATTTCTAGAACGAAACCTTGTTTATTAACAAACAAGAGTTTAGCAACTTAGAGGTCACAATCATGACCCCAGGAAATCCCACAATTCAAATAACACCAATAGAAAATGGGAGAATTAAGATTCTTTCTCTGGAAGCGTTGGAAGAATTGCACATCAATAACATAGAAAACATACAAAAGCTTCAGATACACTCTACAACAAATAGAGTCGGCCTTATAACTTTGTTCACAGTTGCCATCCTTCTTACTTGTGCATTACACGTATTGAAGAGAAAAAATAAAAACATAATACTGCAACTGAACAAATAACGAGAGAGCCCCAGAAAAGAATCAACGCAAACACAAATACAAAATACAGACACTAGCAACTTCAGATTCAACAACATACCCTTCTTCTGCTGATCGCTTGAGGACAAGCTTAAATCAAAGGGGGAAGAGTTAACAACAAATAAATTCACACAGTCCCAATAAGAAGCATTGCAACGCCTCATAAGAAGTGCAACAAAATGCTGAATTGGTGTCTGTGTCATTTCCTCCAGGCGCCGTCCGGCAACCGCCGAAAATTCCAAGAAGAATTGCCCAACAGGCCAACAACATCAGCAGCAACGCCGCTGCCAACGCCGCTGCCGCTAAGCCACAGCTTACTAGGGCTAGAATTGTTTTAAGTTTATTTAGTTGCAAATTGACTTCAAATAAAGAGGACGTAGTTCCTAAAGTTATATTTCTTTTCGGCTTTTAATCAAAGTGAAAATTAACTTGTATACACAACTTGTTGTTTTTGTGCAAGAAAAGAAAGGGGATAGAAGACGCGTTGCTGCGTCAAAATTAGTTGAATTTCCAAAGTCTAAGTGAAAAGATGTGTGACGGGAGCAGCCAAATAAACAACAACAACAATAAGTACAACCAAAATGAGCAAGTAAAATATTCTAAACATAATAATGTAATATATGTACATAATAATAAATATTATTTTTTAAAGAAAAAGAGGTAAGTGCCAATTTTATTGTACTAAAAATAATAATTATTTTTTAAGGAAAAAGAGGTAAGTGCCAATTTTATTGTTCTAATAATATTTTTTTTTTAAAGAAAAGAGGTAAGTGTAAATTGTGAATTAATCCCTTATTAGGATTTTATGCATGTATGAACAAATATTAGTATTTATATTGTATTTATATTTAAACTATTTCTTTTTATGTCTTTTTGTTGCAGGCAGTACATATGTTTGAATACACTATATCAGAATTTAATATGCATCGAAACGCAAAGAAAAATTAGGTCGATTTTTAATTAATTTTTAATAAATTATTTATGCCCATGATACACTATAATCCCCCAGGGGCGCACCGCCGTCCCAATCGGCCACTCTCGTGACCCCTGGGGATGCAACGCCGTGACAATTCACCACTTGCTCGACCCTTTGGGGTACACCGCCGTACCAATAGTACCAATACTTTATGTGCCACCCGCATTACAAAAGTAATGAAAATGAATTCTTGAATAACTTCTAAACTAAGAGTATGATCGTTATGAAATTTTCAATGTCTGATATCGCGCCAGGCAACACCTCTACCACCGAGCTATAGCAGCATTTTAATGGCCTCTGTCAAAATCTGAAACACACATGCACAAACAATCGTGCAGAGGCATTCAGAAAACGTCTGCTTTTGGCGCATGCCACCAACCACGTGGTGTTAATAAACAAATACATTTACTTTAATAACTTCCGTGTTTCTTAACCGATTTGTAAATTTAATTCTTAAATGACTTCTAAACTAATAATAGGATCGTTATGAAATTTTCAGGACCTAACAAGAGCATTGAAATATGTGTACAAACTAAAGCGCAGTCTGTAGTACATGAATTTAAATTTTTATGATTTTTTTTGATATGGGGGGAGATATCCAAAATCCGAAATATTTATAATCTGCGTATCCTTTACGAGAACATATTAAACCAAATTGTGGCTCTAGCTTTCATAGTTTCTGAAATATGTTCGATAAGCCGGATCAAAAAAACCGATATTTTATTTAGAAGTTTTTGAATCAGTACTAGCAGCACTTAGTAAAAGTTGAAATACCCTACTCAGGGAAGGGTGTGATAGTCGCCTAAAATTGAAAAATAATAAAAATTGGACGGCCTGCCGCAAGTGGAAACCAAGCCAAAAAGAAGAAGACGTATGTTTGTGACTTTGCTAGGCACAGCAACAGAATATGCGACAAAGTCCTACGATAGAAATAAATCGGTCCCCTTGCTTTAGGCAGTACATATTATGTCGAAGTCGGTTAAATCGAATTACAACAATTATTGGTTGTATGACCGAGTACAATATTGATAGTTGTATTTAATTATTATTAACATATCTACTTTATGCAATGAACACATATAAGTAATTACTGTGTGTATTGCTTTTCGAATCGATAAAGATTTGCTTCGTACTGCCTTATATGTTTTCTTCAATCCATAAATTCTACTTTATAAAATTAAGTGAACGAAACTAATTGTTTTATTTATTTTACTTTTCAGATGAAAATGTTCGTTCATAAATCGCACTCTGGAGTATTAGGCATACAAATTGATCACAAGGAGGCAGTTGTTGTTCCGCTTCATATCCCCTAAAAATTTATAACAAAATCTATTGTAATGTTAAAATGTTGTAATATTAAAAATATAAATAATACCACAACCTTTGATGGCTTTACCAAAAATAAATTTTTTTATAGCTACCACCGAAGCAAGTGGACCTTGCCATAAAATTGGAAATATAAATAAAAATAAGTAGTGCTCTAGTCGGGAGTTTCCGACTAGGAGATACCCTGAACCGGGCCAACACACACAAAAAACACGCCACAAGCTATGAAAAATAAATTCTTCAGTGACTCCAAGTTAATCGTAAAATCTTTATTAAATTTTCAGGACATGTGTAAGAAGAGCATTTAAATGTATGTAGAAATCAAAGGTTATACTACTTGAATTTTGGCTTTTTTTAAACTTTAGGAGGTATCCAAAAAGTGAAATATTCTTAATATGTGAATGTTTTGGAAGTACATACTGAACATACTCTAGCTTTTATAGTATGCGAAATATGCTGGGTCAATCCAATGTTCGTCGGTAATAGGAAAACGGAGCGAGCTATCAACAATTTGAAATAAACTTGATGTAGAACGTATGGTATACACGAACTTACAAAACCAAGTATCTAGCTCTCATAGTCTGTCATATCGACGCGCTCATACAGACAGCCATGGCTAAACGATTTTCGGCTAGTGATGCTGATCAAGAATATATATACACTTAATTCTATTTTTATGCGGATTTGCAGTAAAGCGGCTTTCTTTTTCAACTCGTTCATGAAGTGATACTAGTTTAATGGGTTTGAGCAATGTCCGTCAAGCTGTCCGTCTATCCGGATGAACGCAACTTCTTTCGGCGCTATTGAAGATAGACTTGAACATATTACTTATAACCTTCTCTAAAGATCGCACACAAAATGTTTTGGATGCGCTCACTGGGGGTGTGGCAAATCGATAAAAATCCATATACCTTTGGGCGGGAGCGCCCCGAAAATACAGGTCTCCCACAATTTTAGAGCTAAAGGCACAAAATTTAGTAAACAGTATTCTGATATCCTCTAAATATAGAGCCGAAAATTTTCGGCAACGCCCAGTTCTTCCCCCACAAATTACAAAAATCTACATATTTCCAAAATAACAATACTATTTTAGACCGTGAACTAGTATCGCGCAGTCAAGTTAGGCTTATAAAGGAAGAATTAATTAATATAAAGTACGCTATACAATGGGCGAAATTAAATTTAATCAACACATTCCTACTTGGCGAAAAAGAAATAGAAATAATAAATGATAGTTTTGATAAAAGCAACATGCCAAATTTAAATATTGAAGAAATGTTAGAATTCTCAGATGTATCCATTTTGCATAATGGAACAACTTTGTTTTATATTATTAAAATTCCAAATCTAGAAAAAACAGAATACAAAAACACAATAATAAAGCCAGTAGTGAAAGACAATAATATTATAAACTTAGAATTCAATGAATTATTTCAATGTAATAAAACCATCTATGGCCTAAATGGCAATTGTAAAAGACACCATAATATTAAAATTTGTAATAAGTCAAAAATTGTAAACTTGACCACAAGTAACTGTATACCTAAGTTAGTCAGCGGAGACCAAGCGCTGTGTGGCTTTAGCAATGCAGACCATATTCCGGAGATCGAAGAAATCGACGATGGACTTATATTGGTCAACGACTTCAACGGCACTATTAAATGGCAAAAATAGGAGAAGCACGTGAGAGGCACCTACTTGAAAAATTTCTAGAACGAAACCTTGTTTATTAACAAACAAGAGTTTAGCAACTTAGAGGTCACAATCATGACCCCAGGAAATCCCACAATTCAAATAACACCAATAGAAAATGGGAGAATTAAGATTCTTTCTCTGGAAGCGTTGGAAGAATTGCACATCAATAACATAGAAAACATGCAAAAGCTTCAGATACACTCTACAACAAATAGAGTCGGCCTTATAACTTTGTTCACAGTTGCCATCCTTCTTACTTGTGCATTACACGTATTGAAGAGAAAAAATAAAAATATAATACTGCAACTGAACAAATAACGAGAGAGCCCCAGAAAAGAATCAACGCAAACACAAATACAAAATACAGACAACTTCAGATTCAACAACATACCCTTCTTCTGATGATCGCTTGAGGACAAGCTTAAATCAAAGGGGGAAGAGTTAACAACAAATAAATTCACACAGTCCCAATAAGAAGCATTGCAACGCCTCATAAGAAGTGCAACAAAATGCTGAATTGGTGTCCTCCAGGCGCCGTCCGGCAACCGCCGAAAATTCCAAGAAGAATTGCCCAACAGGCCAACAACATCAGCAGCAACGCCGCTGCCAACGCCGCTGCCGCTAAGCCACAGCTTACTAGGGCTAGAATTGTTTTAAGTTTATTTAGTTGCAAATTGACTTCAAATAAAGAGGACGTAGTTCCTAAAGTTATATTTCTTTTCGGCTTTTAATCAAAGTGAAAATTAACTTGTATACACAACTTGTTGTTTTTGTGCAAGAAAAGAAAGGGGATAGTTGAATTTCCAAAGTCTAAGTGAAAAGATGTGTGACGGGAGCAGCCAAATAAACAACAACAACAATAAGTACAACCAAAATGAGCAAGTAAAATATTCTAAACATAATAATGTAATATATGTACATAATAATAAATATTATTTTTTAAAGAAAAAGAGGTAAGTGCCAATTTTATTGTACTAAAAATAATAATTATTTTTTAAAGAAAAAGAGGTAAGTGCCAATTTTATTGTTCTAATAATATTTTTTTTTTTTTAAAGAAAAAGAGGTAAGTGTAAATTGTGAATTAATCCCTTATTTGGATTTTATGCATGTATGAACAAATATTAGTATTTATATTGTATTTATATTTAAACTATTTCTTTTTATGTCTTTTTGTTGCAGGCAGTACATATGTTTGAATACACTATATCAGAATTTAATATGCATCGAAACGCAAAGAAAAATTAGGTCGATTTTTAATTAATTTTTAATAAATTATTTATGCCCATGATACACTATAATCCCCCAGGGGCGCACCGCCGTCCCAATCGGCCACTCTCGTGACCCCTGGGGATGCAACGCCGTGACAATTCACCACTTGCTCGACCCTTTGGGGTACACCGCCGTACCAATAGTACCAATACTTTATGTGCCACCCGCATTACAAAAGTAATGAAAATGAATTCTTGAATAACTTCTAAACTAAGAGTATGATCGTTATGAAATTTTCAATGTCTGATATCGCGCCAGGCAACACCTCTACCACCGAGCTATAGCAGCATTTTAATGGCCTCTGTCAAAATCTGAAACACACATGCACAAACAATCGTGCACAGGCATTCAGAAAACGTCTGCTTTTGGCGCATGCCACCAACCACGTGGTGTTAATAAACAAATACATTTACTTTAATAACTTCCGTGTTTCTTAACCGATTTGTAAATTTAATTCTTAAATGACTTCTAAACTAATAATAGGATCGTTATGAAATTTTCAGGACCTAACAAGAGCATTGAAATATGTGTACAAACTAAAGCGCAGTCTGTAGTACATGAATTTAAATTTTTATGATTTATTTTGATATGGGGGGAGATATCCAAAATCCGAAATATTTATAATCTGCGTATCCTTTACGAGAACATATTAAACCAAATTGTGGCTCTAGCTTTCATAGTTTCTGAAATATGTTCGATAAGCCGGATCAAAAAAACCGATATTTTATTTAGAAGTTTTTGAATCAGTACTAGCAGCACTTAGTAAAAGTTGAAATACCCTACTCAGGGAAGGGTGTGATAGTTGCCTAAAATTGAAAAATAATAAAAATTGGACGGCCTGCCGCAAGTGGAAACCAAGCCAAAAAGAAGAAGACGTATGTTTGTGACTTTGCTAGGCACAGCAACAGAATATGCGACAAAGTCCTACGATAGAAATAAATCGGTCCCCTTGCTTTAGGCAGTACATATTATGTCGAAGTCGGTTAAATCGAATTACAACAATTATTGGTTGTATGACCGAGTACAATATTGATAGTTGTATTTAATTATTATTAACATATCTACTTTATGCAATGAACACATATAAGTAATTACTGTGTGTATTGCTTTTCGAATCGATAAAGATTTGCTTCGTACTGCCTTATATGTTTTCTTCAATCCATAAATTCTACTTTATAAAATTAAGTGAACGAAACTAATTGTTTTATTTATTTTACTTTTCAGATGAAAATGTTCGTTCATAAATCGCACTCTGGAGTATTAGGCATACAAATTGATCACAAGGAGGCAGTTGTTGTTCCGCTTCATATCCCCTAAAAATTTATAACAAAATCTATTGTAATGTTAAAATGTTGTAATATTAAAAATATAAATAATACCACAACCTTTGATGGCTTTACCAAAAATAAATTTTTTTATAGCTACCACCGAAGCAAGTGGACCTTGCCATAAAATTGGAAATATAAATAAAAATAAGTAGTGCTCTAGTCGGGAGTTTCCGACTAGGAGATACCCTGAACCGGGCCAACACACACAAAAAACACGCCACAAGCTATGAAAAATAAATTCTTCAGTGACTCCAAGTTAATCGTAAAATCTTTATCAAATTTTCAGGACATGTGTAAGAAGAGCATTTAAATGTATGTAGAAATCAAAGGTTATACTACTTGAATTTTGGCTTTTTTAAACTTTAGGAGGTATCTAAAAAGTGAAATATTCTTAATATGTGAATGTTTTGGAAGTACATACTGAACATACTCTAGCTTTTATAGTATGCGAAATATGCTGGGTCAATCCAATGTTGGTCGGTAATAGGAAAACGGAGCGAGCTATCAACAATTTGAAATAAACTTGATGTAGAACGTATGGTATACACGAACTTACAAAACCAAGTATCTAGCTCTCATAGTCTGTCATATCGACGCGCTCATACAGACAGCCATGGCTAAACGATTTTCGGCTAGTGATGCTGATCAAGAATATATATACACTTAATTCTATTTTTATGCGGATTTGCAGTAAAGCGGCTTTCTTTTTCAACTCGTTCATGAAGTGATACTAGTTTAATGGGTTTGAGCAATGTCCGTCAAGCTGTCCGTCTATCCGGATGAACGCAACTTCTTTCGGCGCTATTGAAGATAGACTTGAACATATTACTTATAACCTTCTCTAAAGATCGCACACAAAATGTTTTGGATGCGCTCACTGGGGGTGTGGCAAATCGATAAAAATCCATATACCTTTGGGCGGGAGCGCCCCGAAAATACAGGTCTCCCACAATTTTAGAGCTAAAGGCACAAAATTTAGTAAAAAGTATTCTGATATCCTCTAAATATAGAGCCGAAAATTTTCGGCAACGCCCAGTTCTTCCCCCACAAATTACAAAAATCTACATATTTCCAAAATAACAATACTATTTTAGACCGTGAACTAGTATCGCGCAGTCAAGTTAGGCTTATAAAGGAAGAATTAATTAATATAAAGTACGCTATACAATGGGCGAAATTAAATTTAATCAACACATTCCTACTTGGCGAAAAAGAAATAGAAATAATAAATGATAGTTTTGATAAAAGCAACATGCCAAATTTAAATATTGAAGAAATGTTAGAATTCTCAGATGTATCCATTTTGCATAATGGAACAACTTTGTTTTATATTATTAAAATTCCAAATCTAGAAAAAACAGAATACAAAAACACAATAATAAAGCCAGTAGTGAAAGACAATAATATTATAAACTTAGAATTCAATGAATTATTTCAATGTAATAAAACCATCTATGGCCTAAATGGCAATTGTAAAAGACACCATAATATTAAAATTTGTAATAAGTCAAAAATTGTAAACTTGACCACAAGTAACTGTATACCTAAGTTAGTCAGCGGAGACCAAGCGCCGTGTGGCTTTAGCAATGCAGACCATATTCCGGAGATCGAAGAAATCGACGATGGACTTATATTGGTCAACGACTTCAACGGCACTATTAAATGGCAAAAATAGGAGAAGCACGTGAGAGGCACCTACTTGAAAAATTTCTAGAACGAAACCTTGTTTATTAACAAACAAGAGTTTAGCAACTTAGAGGTCACAATCATGACCCCAGGAAATCCCACAATTCAAATAACACCAATAGAAAATGGGAGAATTAAGATTCTTTCTCTGGAAGCGTTGGAAGAATTGCACATCAATAACATAGAAAACATGCAAAAGCTTCAGATACACTCTACAACAAATAGAGTCGGCCTTATAACTTTGTTCACAGTTGCCATCCTTCTTACTTGTGCATTACACGTATTGAAGAGAAAAAATAAAAATATAATACTGCAACTGAACAAATAACGAGAGAGCCCCAGAAAAGAATCAACGCAAACACAAATACAAAATACAGACAACTTCAGATTCAACAACATACCCTTCTTCTGATGATCGCTTGAGGACAAGCTTAAATCAAAGGGGGAAGAGTTAACAACAAATAAATTCACACAGTCCCAATAAGAAGCATTGCAACGCCTCATAAGAAGTGCAACAAAATGCTGAATTGGTGTCTGTGTCATTTCCTCCAGGCGCCGTCCGGCAACCGCCGAAAATTCCAAGAAGAATTGCCCAACAGGCCAACAACATCAGCAGCAACGCCGCTGCCAACGCCGCTGCCGCTAAGCCACAGCTTACTAGGGCTAGAATTGTTTTAAGTTTATTTAGTTGCAAATTGACTTCAAATAAAGAGGACGTAGTTCCTAAAGTTATATTTCTTTTCGGCTTTTAATCAAAGTGAAAATTAACTTGTATACACAACTTGTTGTTTTTGTGCAAGAAAAGAAAGGGGATAGAAGACGCGTTGCTGCGTCAAAATTAGTTGAATTTCCAAAGTCTAAGTGAAAAGATGTGTGACGGGAGCAGCCAAATAAACAACAACAACAATAAGTACAACCAAAATGAGCAAGTAAAATATTCTAAACATAATAATGTAATATATGTACATAATAATAAATATTATTTTTTAAAGAAAAAGAGGTAAGTGCCAATTTTATTGTACTAAAAATAATAATTATTTTTTAAAGAAAAAGAGGTAAGTGCCAATTTTATTGTTCTAATAATATTTTTTTTTTTTTTAAAGAAAAAGAGGTAAGTGTAAATTGTGAATTAATCCCTTATTTGGATTTTATGCATGTATGAACAAATATTAGTATTTATATTGTATTTATATTTAAACTATTTCTTTTTATGTCTTTTTGTTGCAGGCAGTACATATGTTTGAATACACTATATCAGAATTTAATATGCATCGAAACGCAAAGAAAAATTAGGTCGATTTTTAATTAATTTTTAATAAATTATTTATGCCCATGATACACTATAATCCCCCAGGGGCGCACCGCCGTCCCAATCGGCCACTCTCGTGACCCCTGGGGATGCAACGCCGTGACAATTCACCACTTGCTCGACCCTTTGGGGTACACCGCCGTACCAATAGTACCAATACTTTATGTGCCACCCGCATTACAAAAGTAATGAAAATGAATTCTTGAATAACTTCTAAACTAAGAGTATGATCGTTATGAAATTTTCAATGTCTGATATCGCGCCAGGCAACACCTCTACCACCGAGCTATAGCAGCATTTTAATGGCCTCTGTCAAAATCTGAAACACACATGCACAAACAATCGTGCACAGGCATTCAGAAAACGTCTGCTTTTGGCGCATGCCACCAACCACGTGGTGTTAATAAACAAATACATTTACTTTAATAACTTCCGTGTTTCTTAACCGATTTGTAAATTTAATTCTTAAATGACTTCTAAACTAATAATAGGATCGTTATGAAATTTTCAGGACCTAACAAGAGCATTGAAATATGTGTACAAACTAAAGCGCAGTCTGTAGTACATGAATTTAAATTTTTATGATTTATTTTGATATGGGGGGAGATATCCAAAATCCGAAATATTTATAATCTGCGTATCCTTTACGAGAACATATTAAACCAAATTGTGGCTCTAGCTTTCATAGTTTCTGAAATATGTTCGATAAGCCGGATCAAAAAAACCGATATTTTATTTAGAAGTTTTTGAATCAGTACTAGCAGCACTTAGTAAAAGTTGAAATACCCTACTCAGGGAAGGGTGTGATAGTCGCCTAAAATTGAAAAATAATAAAAATTGGACGGCCTGCCGCAAGTGGAAACCAAGCCAAAAAGAAGAAGACGTATGTTTGTGACTTTGCTAGGCACAGCAACAGAATATGCGACAAAGTCCTACGATAGAAATAAATCGGTCCCCTTGCTTTAGGCAGTACATATTATGTCGAAGTCGGTTAAATCGAATTACAACAATTATTGGTTGTATGACCGAGTACAATATTGATAGTTGTATTTAATTATTATTAACATATCTACTTTATGCAATGAACACATATAAGTAATTACTGTGTGTATTGCTTTTCGAATCGATAAAGATTTGCTTCGTACTGACTTATATGTTTTCTTCAATCCATAAATTCTACTTTATAAAATTAAGTGAACGAAACTAATTGTTTTATTTATTTTACTTTTCAGATGAAAATGTTCGTTCATAAATCGCACTCTGGAGTATTAGGCATACAAATTGATCACAAGGAGGCAGTTGTTGTTCCGCTTCATATCCCCTAAAAATTTATAACAAAATCTATTGTAATGTTAAAATGTTGTAATATTAAAAATATAAATAATACCACAACCTTTGATGGCTTTACCAAAAATAAATTTTTTTATAGCTACCACCGAAGCAAGTGGACCTTGCCATAAAATTGGAAATATAAATAAAAATAAGTAGTGCTCTAGTCGGGAGTTTCCGACTAGGAGATACCCTGAACCGGGCCAACACACACAAAAAACACGCCACAAGCTATGAAAAATAAATTCTTCAGTGACTCCAAGTTAATCGTAAAATCTTTATCAAATTTTCAGGACATGTGTAAGAAGAGCATTTAAATGTATGTAGAAATCAAAGGTTATACTACTTGAATTTTGGCTTTTTTTAAACTTTAGGAGGTATCCAAAAAGTGAAATATTCTTAATATGTGAATGTTTTGGAAGTACATACTGAACATACTCTAGCTTTTATAGTATGCGAAATATGCTGGGTCAATCCAATGTTCGTCGGTAATAGGAAAACGGAGCGAGCTATCAACAATTTGAAATAAACTTGATGTAGAACGTATGGTATACACGAACTTACAAAACCAAGTATCTAGCTCTCATAGTCTGTCATATCGACGCGCTCATACAGACAGCCATGGCTAAACGATTTTCGGCTAGTGATGCTGATCAAGAATATATATACACTTAATTCTATTTTTATGCGGATTTGCAGTAAAGCGGCTTTCTTTTTCAACTCGTTCATGAAGTGATACTAGTTTAATGGGTTTGAGCAATGTCCGTCAAGCTGTCCGTCTATCCGGATGAACGCAACTTCTTTCGGCGCTATTGAAGATAGACTTGAACATATTACTTATAACCTTCTCTAAAGATCGCACACAAAATGTTTTGGATGCGCTCACTGGGGGTGTGGCAAATCGATAAAAATCCATATACCTTTGGGCGGGAGCGCCCCGAAAATACAGGTCTCCCACAATTTTAGAGCTAAAGGCACAAAATTTAGTAAAAAGTATTCTGATATCCTCTAAATATAGAGCCGAAAATTTTCGGCAACGCCCAGTTCTTCCCCCACAAATTACAAAAATCTACATATTTCCAAAATAACAATACTATTTTAGACCGTGAACTAGTATCGCGCAGTCAAGTTAGGCTTATAAAGGAAGAATTAATTAATATAAAGTACGCTATACAATGGGCGAAATTAAATTTAATCAACACATTCCTACTTGGCGAAAAAGAAATAGAAATAATAAATGATAGTTTTGATAAAAGCAACATGCCAAATTTAAATATTGAAGAAATGTTAGAATTCTCAGATGTATCCATTTTGCATAATGGAACAACTTTGTTTTATATTATTAAAATTCCAAATCTAGAAAAAACAGAATACAAAAACACAATAATAAAGCCAGTAGTGAAAGACAATAATATTATAAACTTAGAATTCAATGAATTATTTCAATGTAATAAAACCATCTATGGCCTAAATGGCAATTGTAAAAGACACCATAATATTAAAATTTGTAATAAGTCAAAAATTGTAAACTTGACCACAAGTAACTGTATACCTAAGTTAGTCAGCGGAGACCAAGCGCTGTGTGGCTTTAGCAATGCAGACCATATTCCGGAGATCGAAGAAATCGACGATGGACTTATATTGGTCAACGACTTCAACGGCACTATTAAATGGCAAAAAGAGGAGAAGCACGTGAGAGGCACCTACTTGATAAATTTCTAGAACGAAACCTTGTTTATTAACAAACAAGAGTTTAGCAACTTAGAGGTCACAATCATGACCCCAGGAAATCCCACAATTCAAATAACACCAATAGAAAATGGGAGAATTAAGATTCTTTCTCTGGAAGCGTTGGAAGAATTGCACATCAATAACATAGAAAACATGCAAAAGCTTCAGATACACTCTACAACAAATAGAGTCGGCCTTATAACTTTGTTCACAGTTGCCATCCTTCTTACTTGTGCATTACACGTATTGAAGAGAAAAAATAAAAATATAATACTGCAACTGAACAAATAACGAGAGAGCCCCAGAAAAGAATCAACGCAAACACAAATACAAAATACAGACAACTTCAGATTCAACAACATACCCTTCTTCTGATGATCGCTTGAGGACAAGCTTAAATCAAAGGGGGAAGAGTTAACAACAAATAAATTCACACAGTCCCAATAAGAAGCATTGCAACGCCTCATAAGAAGTGCAACAAAATGCTGAATTGGTGTCTGTGTCATTTCCTCCAGGCGCCGTCCGGCAACCGCCGAAAATTCCAAGAAGAATTGCCCAACAGGCCAACAACATCAGCAGCAACGCCGCTGCCAACGCCGCTGCCGCTAAGCCACAGCTTACTAGGGCTAGAATTGTTTTAAGTTTATTTAGTTGCAAATTGACTTCAAATAAAGAGGACGTAGTTCCTAAAGTTATATTTCTTTTCGGTTTTTAATCAAAGTGAAAATTAACTTGTATACACAACTTGTTGTTTTTGTGCAAGAAAAGAAAGGGGATAGAAGACGCGTTGCTGCGTCAAAATTAGTTGAATTTCCAAAGTCTAAGTGAAAAGATGTGTGACGGGAGCAGCCAAATAAACAACAACAACAATAAGTACAACCAAAATGAGCAAGTAAAATATTCTAAACATAATAATGTAATATATGTACATAATAATAAATATTATTTTTTAAAGAAAAAGAGGTAAGTGCCAATTTTATTGTACTAAAAATAATAATTATTTTTTAAAGAAAAAGAGGTAAGTGCCAATTTTATTGTTCTAATAATATTTTTTTTTTTTTTAAAGAAAAAGAGGTAAGTGTAAATTGTGAATTAATCCCTTATTAGGATTTTATGCATGTATGAACAAATATTAGTATTTATATTGTATTTATATTTAAACTATTTCTTTTTATGTCTTTTTGTTGCAGGCAGTACATATGTTTGAATACACTATATCAGAATTTAATATGCATCGAAACGCAAAGAAAAATTAGGTCGATTTTTAATTAATTTTTAATAAATTATTTATGCCCATGATACACTATAATCCCCCAGGGGCGCACCGCCGTCCCAATCGGCCACTCTCGTGACCCCTGGGGATGCAACGCCGTGACAATTCACCACTTGCTCGACCCTTTGGGGTACACCGCCGTACCAATAGTACCAATACTTTATGTGCCACCCGCATTACAAAAGTAATGAAAATGAATTCTTGAATAACTTCTAAACTAAGAGTATGATCGTTATGAAATTTTCAATGTCTGATATCGCGCCAGGCAACACCTCTACCACCGAGCTATAGCAGCATTTTAATGGCCTCTGTCAAAATCTGAAACACACATGCACAAACAATCGTGCAGAGGCATTCAGAAAACGTCTGCTTTTGGCGCATGCCACCAACCACGTGGTGTTAATAAACAAATACATTTACTTTAATAACTTCCGTGTTTCTTAACCGATTTGTAAATTTAATTCTTAAATGACTTCTAAACTAATAATAGGATCGTTATGAAATTTTCAGGACCTAACAAGAGCATTGAAATATGTGTACAAACTAAAGCGCAGTCTGTAGTACATGAATTTAAATTTTTATGATTTATTTTGATATGGGGGGAGATATCCAAAATCCGAAATATTTATAATCTGCGTATCCTTTACGAGAACATATTAAACCAAATTGTGGCTCTAGCTTTCATAGTTTCTGAAATATGTTCGATAAGCCGGATCAAAAAAACCGATATTTGATTTAGAAGTTTTTGAATCAGTACTAGCAGCACTTAGTAAAAGTTGAAATACCCTACTCAGGGAAGGGTGTGATAGTCGCCTAAAATTGAAAAATAATAAAAATTGGACGGCCTGCCGCAAGTGGAAACCAAGCCAAAAAGAAGAAGACGTATGTTTGTGACTTTGCTAGGCACAGCAACAGAATATGCGACAAAGTCCTACGATAGAAATAAATCGGTCCCCTTGCTTTAGGCAGTACATATTATGTCGAAGTCGGTTAAATCGAATTACAACAATTATTGGTTGTATGACCGAGTACAATATTGATAGTTGTATTTAATTATTATTAACATATCTACTTTATGCAATGAACACATATAAGTAATTACTGTGTGTATTGCTTTTCGAATCGATAAAGATTTGCTTCGTACTGCCTTATATGTTTTCTTCAATCCATAAATTCTACTTTATAAAATTAAGTGAACGAAACTAATTGTTTTATTTATTTTACTTTTCAGATGAAAATGTTCGTTCATAAATCGCACTCTGGAGTATTAGGCATACAAATTGATCACAAGGAGGCAGTTGTTGTTCCGCTTCATATCCCCTAAAAATTTATAACAAAATCTATTGTAATGTTAAAATGTTGTAATATTAAAAATATAAATAATACCACAACCTTTGATGGCTTTACCAAAAATAAATTTTTTTATAGCTACCACCGAAGCAAGTGGACCTTGCCATAAAATTGGAAATATAAATAAAAATAAGTAGTGCTCTAGTCGGGAGTTTCCGACTAGGAGATACCCTGAACCGGGCCAACACACACAAAAAACACGCCACAAGCTATGAAAAATAAATTCTTCAGTGACTCCAAGTTAATCGTAAAATCTTTATCAAATTTTCAGGACATGTGTAAGAAGAGCATTTAAATGTATGTAGAAATCAAAGGTTATACTACTTGAATTTTGTCTTTTTTTAAACTTTAGGAGGTATCCAAAAAGTGAAATATTCTTAATATGTGAATGTTTTGGAAGTACATACTGAACATACTCTAGCTTTTATAGTATGCGAAATATGCTGGGTCAATCCAATGTTCGTCGGTAATAGGAAAACGGAGCGAGCTATCAACAATTTGAAATAAACTTGATGTAGAACGTATGGTATACACGAACTTACAAAACCAAGTATCTAGCTCTCATAGTCTGTCATATCGACGCGCTCATACAGACAGCCATGGCTAAACGATTTTCGGCTAGTGATGCTGATCAAGAATATATATACACTTAATTCTATTTTTATGCGGATTTGCAGTAAAGCGGCTTTCTTTTTCAACTCGTTCATGAAGTGATACTAGTTTAATGGGTTTGAGCAATGTCCGTCAAGCTGTCCGTCTATCCGGATGAACGCAACTTCTTTCGGCGCTATTGAAGATAGACTTGAACATATTACTTATAACCTTCTCTAAAGATCGCACACAAAATGTTTTGGATGCGCTCACTGGGGGTGTGGCAAATCGATAAAAATCCATATACCTTTGGGCGGGAGCGCCCCGAAAATACAGGTCTCCCACAATTTTAGAGCTAAAGGCACAAAATTTAGTAAAAAGTATTCTGATATCCTCTAAATATAGAGCCGAAAATTTTCGGCAACGCCCAGTTCTTCCCCCACAAATTACAAAAATCTACATATTTCCAAAATAACAATACTATTTTAGACCGTGAACTAGTATCGCGCAGTCAGTTACGCCCAACTGCAACGTACTTACTTGTTTAAATCCTGTATTTGTGCATGAAAACTCTTCTTTTGAGCGGAGAGCGCACTATTAAGTGCGGCTTTTATCAATGCCTGCCAATGCTCCTGAGACATTATCATAATTAATTCTTTCTGTTTACTTTGTAGTACTGCGCACTGGTTTTGTATGCAGTCTTTACTGTTGAAGCTTTTCAATTTTTGAAGCATATCTTGTTCTTATTTATTCAATAAAAAAAAAGAACAACAACATAATATATAAATATAAAATTTATAAGGTATCATGCTCTTATTTAATTCTTAAACACTGATTATGTTGTTGGTATTGCTGAAGTTTTTATTCTATCGCTGAAGTCGGTGAAGACTTTCTATGCTGCTTCTGCTATTGTTGTTGGAGCTCCGTTTATTCCATTGCTGCCGTCGGTGGTGACGTTTTATGCTGATTCTGATGTTGTTGAAATTTTGTCTTCTTGTCGTTGTCGTTGTATGCAGCTCAAGTAGATTTAAGTTGACTTGGGCTGCGATATTTTTCTATTGGGCGCCAATTAGGAAGTTAAGGGGTAAAATTATTTCACTAACAACTGATGATCAGCACAGAGCTCTGTTACACTAATAAAAGACCGGCGAGCTTAAGTACTGAACGCTTTAATATCCGAAAATCAACTAAACTCTAAGAACAGAATTTTTCCCTGAATTTGCTGACACCGTGACCCGTGCATGGTGTCATATATCGGCCGGCAGCGTCCGCAACTCTGTTGCCGTTCAATTCCCGCGTAAGCCGATGACGGTGCATCACAACACGCCGCTTATGCATGTTGGGCTCGCAAATCATTCTTTTATCGTGTTAATTTATATTCGAGTATACCCGCATCGTGAAGATTTTTATCTCTCAGTTTTAAAGCTAGATACCAAAAATGTTTAATGTTTAATGTACTAACAGCAGTACATTCAAGTGGCACAAAGATCCCAAGACAGGCAAGCTAACGTTTTGAGGCAAAATGCCACCGCACAACATGCGGTAACGCAGTGCGCGAACAAATAAACAGATGACATAAGAGTGGCGTTGCAATGTAGGAAATGTTGCAAATTGGATCCAAGTCCAAGTTCAGCTCTTTGGCTCTTGTAGTCGCTGAGATCGACGTGTTCACAGAGACGGACAAACAGACAGACGGAAAGGGCTAAAACAACTCGGCAAGTGATGCTGACAAAAAATATATATGCTTTGTGGGGTCGGAGATACCTCTTTTTGTCATTATAACTTTTTTACTATTATTGTTAAAAAATATATAAAAATCGATTTATCGATGTTAACAGCAGCGATTTTTTTTCCAATCTTAACTCGATAATCTTTTCTACCATATTTCGATGTACCTCGATCGATTCTTATAAATAAATCGGTATTTTGGGCATCTTTAAGACAAAGCGAAAAACACCAAAATGATCGCGAATTTTGCTGTGGTGATGTTAAAAAAAAATCGAAACATCGATGTATCGAAGTTATAACTCAATAATCTTTTTTTTCGATATATCGATCAACACGTCTATCAACACGATTTAATTTTGGATAAACATGACTACTTACTACCCATTTTCAATTGGGTTCGGGGTATGATAATTATTCAAAAAGTTTTACGTCATCGGCATCACTGCGAAAGGCAGTACGCGGTACCCCCGATATAAGCGAACTTTTCAAGTTTTGCTACGATAGTGCGATCAGATCAAGTTATTGTTTAAATAAGACGGAAAACGTACCAACTTGTGATAGCTCATCTGATTCTGAGATATGAAACTGTAAGTGATTCGGAAAAAATTTGCAAATTTATGTTTCGAATTACAGCGAAGGATTTTTAAATAAATATATAAAAAATTCCAAAGTATAATAAATAGTTGGGTGTTCGACACTTATGCCAAATGCTTCAGCTTCTGTGCACCCAAAAATAACCTTTTGCGATGTGCCAAATGCCCAACTATTTGTATACTCGACGTGAAACTAGTAAATTCGGTTTGTGTCCGTCAGTCCGTCAGTCCGGATGAACGCAACTTTATTGAAGCGAGAGACTTGAAATATATATTTGTAATTATTTGCTTCAGACAAAGTGTTAAGATCTTTGTGCCACGCCCACTACGAGGCTGCCATTTCGATAACATGTCCATACACCTCAAATCGCAAATCGAAAAATGGTGAATGTTTCCCACAATTTTAAAGCTAGAGCCACCATTTGGTATATAGATTACTGGTGACTTCCCGCAAACAATGAGACCTCAATATCCCGGTCACACCCACTAGAACGCCCGCTAGCCACAAACTGCAAAAATCTAAATTTTTTCAAGATTTCGGATTGGATTGGATTGTTTTTTCCAGTTTTACTTTGTCAAAAGGTTTTTAGTTTTGATATTTATTAATATACCCAATTACCATGCTCAAGAGTCGATCCAATTACAATTACCAATATTACTTGGCTAATAAAAAACCAGAGCACATAGTCCTGACCCCTAATCTTAGCTAAAAGCCGCCTGACATCTACTTCTTCCATACATTTCTCCGGAAACTGTCGTTCTAATATTTTGAGAATGGAACTTGGAACAAGCATAAGAGAATGAAGAGAAGTGTCGATTCAAAGTGAAATCAGATTCGATGCTGATTTAATGTATATATAACAATTACTATTAAATATACAGCAAACAAATTTTTGAACATTATTTTGACATTTTAAAAAAAAATAAAAAAATTTTGATTAGTAAAATAAACCATTGGAATGTTTGTTCACGTTTTACGGTACAACATCAAATCAAAGTCAGCTGTTATCGCCAAATTAAAAACAGAATAGATGTTTGACTAAATCAAAATCCATTCCGTCAACTGATTTATATTATTTTAAAGTAATTCAAAATAAGTTGACGCTCTCCGTTAATACGGTTGTGCACAAAGAAACAGCTCAATTAATTTAAACAAATTATTGCCGCACCGTCAAAAAACAAATACAAAACAGGTAAGACGGCTCTAGTGACCGACTAGGAGATTCCCTGAACCCAGCGAAGAGCTGTCGTTACATGCATTTAATTGTTATTATTAACATTGACAGCTTAGCTATAAAAGCTAAGCCTAAACAAACTTGTGTAATTTATATAGCATTGGCTGCACAGGCCTTCAGCTATGTTGAAGTAAATTGGATCTAATTTAATTACATTTTTAAACCCTAAACCCATTGAAAATGGGTAAAAGGGTATAATGGTATTGTGCAAATGTATGTAACAGGCAGAAGGAAGCATCTCCCACCCCATAAAGTATATATATTCTTGATCAGGACGACGAGCTGAGTCGATTTAGCCATGCCCGTCCGTCCGTCTGTCCGTCCGTCCGAGAGCTGAATTTTGACTTTTTAGATTCATATATATCAAACGCAGATCAATTTTATTTCAAATAACTTGCCCCGTTTTCTTTTAATCAGTGTTTATCGGTTTTTTGACACGGTTTAATTCAGAAACTATATGAGCTAGAGCCATCATTAGGTTTAATATGTGCTCGTAAAGGATTCGCAGATTATAAATATTTCGGATTTTGGATACCTGCCTCCATTTGCCCCCCATATCAAAAAAAAAAACGCAAATCAAATGCTACAGACTTGCGCTTTTGTACATAGATTCGGATGCTCTTATTAAACACTGAAAGTTTCATAGCGATCATACTCTTAGTTTAGAAGTTATTCAAGAATTTATTTTCCATAGTGGGGCTAAGCGCAGCCGTAAAGTGTAAAGTGCGCAGATTAGTGCAAAGTATGTAGCGACAGCTCGCCGCTGGGTTCAGGGTATCTCTTAGTCGGGGGCGCCCGACTAGTGCCATTTTACATGTTTCGTTTGTTTTAGTACTCTTCTAAATTGAGCGTTTGCCTTTTTGATTTTATTATGTTTTCCTGTGTTATGTTTTTTTGCAAAGCTCTCCAAGTTTTTGTTTTATTGTTTCTTAGTGTGGTTAGAGTTTTAGTCCACCATGGAACTATATGCTTAAACGTTTTTGCGGGTGTTTGTGGGATGCTGTAATGCACACTTTGTAAAATGATTTTACAAATGTTGGCGTTTTCCTTGTTAACGTTGTTTTTAATTTTCATCGAGCTACTGATTGCTTCCGTAAGTTTTTCAAAATGGTGCCAGTTGTCATTTTTAATTTTAAAGAGAGGTCTACTAATATTTTTGGGTATCTATTTGAGAGAATAATTTGTAACAACAAAAATGTTCTTATACAAGTATGAGTCTAAAAAAAAAATTTTACAAAACAATTTTTCAGAAGAACCATGGGAAGAGGTGTTTTCGCAGCCAAGTCAGAGGACAAATTGTCGTAGTATGTTTAAAAGAAACAACCAGCAGCCAAGAAATATCCCTACTAATCTCAACTGTCTTCCCTGGAGTCCATAGATGCACAGCGGGGGTCAGGACCCTTTGATTCCCTAGTTCTTGCGGGGTGGGGTGGGGTAGCATAAACTTAATTAATAATGCTGAAACTAAACAGAAGAAGCTATACTTCCAAACGAACTTACCAAACAAAATTAACCAAACCTAATTAAAGTCGTAATAAATGTTCGCACACACATATTGATGAGGTTCCCAAAAACTAAACAGCAGTCTGAGGTTTGTAGGATCTGGGATGCAGTTCGATCCTCGCTTTTTGTTACCCACCCAACCATGAATCTCTCATGCGAGTTTTAATAGAGATTCCCTGATGTACACGATTCTAATTCATAATTTCAATATGCCTCCCCCCATTGATGAAAACTTAAACCTTCATTTTAGATTACATTAGATTTCATTTTATTTTTCATTACGAAATTCATTTTGGTATTCCATAGTTAACATCTTTATTTATAAATTATGATTTTTTTTAATTTCAAGCTATAATATTGACTAGATTACTTGAGATTGTCAAACAAGATAATTAATTTAATATGAAAACTTAATGTAAATTAAATTAAATTAAAATTCAAGAACATTTTTCTACTTCTGTCATTCCCAGATACATATATATATATATTTCTTTTTCGTATTCCTTTATTAATACTAATTACTAACAAAGCTCGTGGCATTTGTAGGTTTGAAGAGAAAAAAAAGATCAATACTAAAAAAGAGATGTGGTAAGTGTGTGCATACTTTCATAAGGCAGAGTGAACACATCCGCAAATTAACTTTTGTTTTTTTGTTTCTATTTTTAAATTTCTATCCTAATATGAAAGTGCGTGCATACTTTTAGTTAGGATGGTTAAAGCAGTTCTCAGTCAACCGCTTCAAGTCTAGAGCTTTCGGTTTATACAGCTGAAACTTAACTTGTTATTCAATTTACATTTTTATTATCACAATCAGGATTTGTTTGTTTTTTTTTTTTTTTTTTTTTTTGATTAGCCTTCTCTTAGGCTTAGCTCAGAGAACACGACTGATTTGCTTTATCATATGCACCACAAAAAAACAAGACTTTCAGCTCCGTGCTGGTCAGGAATAATTTTCTCTATACATAAGACTTCTATAGACTTAAAGCCTGTCTCCTGCAACTTCACTATGCACACACAATTTGGTTTTTAAGAAAAATAATAATAGTGCCAGCTTTATAAACTCAGCAACTATAGACTTCTATAAAACTGACACCAGCATTATTTTCACATTATGCCATTATGAGATTTGGATTTGGAGAGATGAGGATTTTGATGAGATGGTCGTATAGATGAAATGTGGGTATTGTCCAAATGTTGAGATGCGCTAAGAGCGTCCAGGTTTCTGAGACACGTTGAGCCGCTCCAGCAGCCACTGCACGCGTGCTTCAAGCGATGACACACTGGTGACCAAAAATGTTAGCCCATAACCACAATACGCTTTTTTTTTTTTTTTTTTTCTTTTTTTAGCTAAGCACCTACTGTTCTCGGCTCAAAAAAAAAAACTAACAGCGATCTGGATGTGGGTTGATCGGATCAACCGAACATAATATAATTTTTCACTGCCAAAAAATAATATTACGATGTACGCATACCTTTTGTTGTTATTAACGCTATGCTAACATTGATTAAAGCAGGGCAGATGTTTGATGCTGCTGGATTTGTAGTATTTTCCGACACACGTGGACGTCTCGATCGTCTGGGTTACTAAAAGTCCAAATTTTTGGGCGACTGGTATGCCCCAAGGGCAACAAATATATTTGGTGGGTTTTTAAATTTTTATTTTAATTAATGTTTTTTTCCGAATTAAAAATAAACTTTCACCAACAAAAGTTGATCTTTATAGGTTTTTTTAATTTTTTTTTTCACTTTGGATATCGTTTTTCTCGGGTAGATATCAGCAAAAGAGACCTTTTGATCCCGTTCTTTGGCTTTTATACCCTTTCAAGCAGCATGGCAAGTGGAGACAACGAAGTTGGGGGTGGTTAACAAGCTTCCGTGTGGAGATCTATGCTCTATACAACCTTGTAACAGCTCAGCTTGCCTAAATCTCTCTAACAAAAGCTCAAAAAAGCTTTAGTTCGTTACAACGCAGGCGACATAATTGTCGCAAACGATCTGCGGTGGAACTTTTTCTTTAATTGGGCCGACCATTACAAATGTGAGCAAAATAGGAAAGTGATCACTACCACTTTCCATTTTGCTTCTGGTAAAAGTTCGGTTGTGCAGAATGATAGGTCTATGTTAGTAAGCGTATTGCGTGGAGTAAAATTTGTTAGAGAATTAACATTTAGTATTTTAAAGTTAGTACCGTCTAAAAATATTGCTATTATTTTCCCCCTTTTATTGCATGATGTCGAACCCCATTTCGTCTGCCAGCTATTGAAATCTCAAGTTACATATGTGCTTAGTATGTTATTTAAGTTTTTGTAAGAGAATTGGTTTGAAGGTGAAATGAATGTAGAAATTATGGTTATCTTTTTTATTGTTTCAATTTCTATTGCCAATGCTTCAAAGTCATGTCTTAAGCTTATCGCTTTATATTGTATGGATTTGTGCATTAGCAATGCGACTCCGCCAAATCTATTTGATGCTGTATTGGTAACTATATTATAGTTTATCGGTATGGGTGTGTTGATATTAGAGGTAATGTGAGTTTCTTGTAATGATATAATTTGTGGTGAATGTTCCTTAATTAAGATCAAGTGTTCACTGTAATTGTTCAAGTAGCCTTTTATGTTCCATTGAAGAATTGATATAAACATTTTGGATAAATAACGGGAAATAATTTAGTCATGTGTGTTGCGTTTATATGCAAGTCAAATTTACAGTGAAAATTTGTTTGTGTTTTAGTTAAGGTCTCAGCCCGACTGACAGAGAGGGAGAGAGGAGGTTCCTATGTTTGAACTCATTGATTTGGATTACGAGCTTTTACCCAAAATACTTTCTGAGTGACGATGAGGTTCCAAGCACAAACTGGAAACGCAACGACCAGTGTTCAAGCGCGCATATTCTGTTGCTGTGCCTTGCAAAGTGACAAACATACGTCTTCTTCTTCTTGGCTAGGTTTCTACTTTCAGCAGGCCAGCCAATTTTCATAATTTTTCAATTTTAGGCGAACAGCACACCCTTTCCCAGAGTAGGGTATTTCAACTTTTCCTAAGTGCTGCTATCAATGTGAGGGAAAATTTTAGTTCCTATTTATTTCATTACTCAATGGGTTTCAACCAAAGAGAGTCCGCAAGCTTCTCTCTCCGTCAGCCGCGCTGAGACCAAAAGCTCGATTTATTTTTAATAATTGTCACTCATTGTCTGATCTAAATCAGATTCTGAGCTGTTTGATTGAGTGTTACGTTTTTGGTTTTAGTTTTTTTTTTTTAAGGTTTTAGCTTTGGAGTTTCTTTTTAATTCGTTTAATTTACGTTTTAACATTTTTTTGGGTAATATAGAGATTTTTTTATTAACTAACTTAGAATTAGGATTACTGTATGTGTTAGCTATTTGATTGATGCTAACAATTTCGTCAAGGTCTGAGTATGATACCTGGTCCCTGACGTTGTTGTTTGTTATTAATTCATTGTTGTTGGCAACTGTTAGTTTATCTGCTTGTCCAGTTTTGACTGCTGTAGTGTGTTTTAAGCTATCATTAGCTGTTGTTGCTTAGAGTCTATGTATTTTGTCCATTCTTGTGTCTATTATTATATATTGAGTATGCAGTTTTAAGGTCGGTTTTGTGTGTGATTTGGATGGCTATTATTTCTTATTTTTCAATAAACACTGGACATTTCTTGTCGATTGAGGACTGTTTAGTGTCTGTACGCAAGTTGACGCAAGCAACTTAATTTTTACAAGATTTCATCTCATTGTGTTCGGTGTGTTGATCTAGTCAACAGATTATGCATGTTTTTTTCGCATTGCAACTTTTAGGGTGTGCCCGTATTTTAGGCAGTTGCAACAGCGCATATGCAATGGTATGTAAGGTCATATCTTTGTACGTTCATACCCAATGTATACATATTCGGGTAGTGTATGTGTCGCATATGTAAGAATTATCAGGCCTGTTTCGGTTAATTTTTCTTCCTTTTTTGTTTGTATTTTGCGTACTTCGCACACTCCGTGGACTCCCAGCTCTATGAGTATTGCCTCTTCCGCTATGTTTCTTAACTCGTTAGAGTAAATTAGGCCCTGGCTGAGTGAGTTGAGTTCAGTGACTTTTACCGATATTGTCTCGGAAAGACTTGTTAACTAAAGTAATTTGTCTGCTTGCTTTTGATCTTTAGTTTTTATCAGCAAAGCGCCGTTATGCATTGTTCTACTACGCCGGTTGATCAGATGGTTGCCCCATTGTAGGAGATTGGAAAGTCTTAATTACTTTCGTTAGTTTTACTTTAGCTCTTGTATATTACGAAGATGAGAATAAGAAGAAATTAGTGTCTAGATTTACAGAAAAACAATGGGGGAGGTATCCAAAATCCGAAATATTCATTATCTGCATATTCCTTACGAGCACATATTAAACTAAATTTGATGGCTTTAGCTTTTATAGTCTCCGAGATATGCCAAGAAAACCAAGTTTAAAAATCGAATTTTATCGATACGATGAAACGAAGAAAGATATCGAAAAAAATGATAAACTTGTACTGCGTATGGATTACGAGAATCTATAGTCGTTTAGTTTAAGGTTTTTCTAGCTTTTGTAGTTTCCGAGATCGCTGCGTTCATACAGACGGACGGACGGACAGACGGATATGGCTAAATGCACTCAGCTCGTCGTCCTGATCAAGAATATGTATACTTTATGGGGTCGGAGATGCTTCCTTCTGCCTTTTACATACGTTTGCACAAAACCATAAAAAACTGACTGGCAGCTCTGGTTATTTTTCCAACGCAAACATATGAATGCCAAATTTAATATTTAAGGATATGTACACTAAACAAGGAATATCTTTCAAATACGAATTATCAAGAATTACCAAAAGTTGCAGAAACTCAATGCCCACAACATATTAAACATATATCAACATTTTTGGCGCCGCTTTCTTTTAAACTATCAAAATATGCAATTTAAAACTTTTTTTCACCTGTACATTTTTACCTGCGTACTTTAGAACAAAAATGTTACGCCTAAAATCTCTTAAAATTGGTTTGGAAACTGTATTTTGTATGCCTGACCGAATTAATGAAAGCCTCCAACGGCCCCATCAGCTCTAAAACTGTAAATTTTTTCCGAATCGCTTACAGGTTTATATCTCATGAACCAGATGAGCTTTCACATGTTGTGCTATGTTTTTCTTCTAGTTAAACGATACCTTTCGATCGGTATATCACTCGATCTGATCGGACGATCGTAGCAAAACTTTAAAAACTTTGCACACTACGTTGTGCTTTGCCCCGAGTGCACACTACATTCTGCTGTGATCAATTTCTCACAATTTTGGGAATACCTCTATAGTTCCGAACACTAGACTTATTTTCTTTTTTTTAAGGAGATTAAAAATTTAATAAAAGATTCTTACGAAATATAACTCAACGGACAGTTTAAATAATGAATACAAATGCTTCAAAAGACCTTCAGCGCAGTACATAAGCATAAAACTTGGTAACAAGGTCCAAAAATGCAATTTGAGTCGTTTTGTATAATAAGGATAAGGCAAAGGCCAATTGATATAAGTCAATTGAAACAAGTAAAAATGTGGAATCGGGCGTAACCGACTGCACAATACTCGTTCACGGTCTTAATTATTGTTGTTATTCTGGAAAAATGTAGATTTTGTAATATGCTCTGTAAATAAAAATGTACAGAGTTTATTAAAGAAAATGTACATTTGTACATAACCGATTTTGAAGAATTTTTTTTAAATTCATACTTATTGTACTACATTTATACATTTACAATATATTGACGAGCAGCCTATTAAACCAAATTTGGTGGCTCAGGCTCATATAGTTTCTGAGATATGCTCAAACAGCTGCGCTTGACAACCACTATGGAAAGTTAATTCTTAAATAACTTCTAAACTAAGAATAGGATCGTTATGAAATTTTCAGGACGTAACAAGTGCATTGACCAAAGGGCAAGTCTGTAGTACCTTGCGGTTTTTTTTATATAAGGGCGAATGGGCGAATCTGCGTATCCTTTACGAGCACATATTCAACCAAATTTGGTGGCTCTAGCTCTTGTAGTTTCTGAGATATGCTCCAGAAATCTGTGTTTCTTAACCGATTTTGATGAATCTTAATGCAATAGATTCTTCAACTGCTATAGTATATATAAATATTCATTAGAACCAAATTTGCTGTGTCTAGGTCTCATAATCTACAAAATAAAAGCTTACAAAATTTGAGGTTGTTGTAGACTTTTATCGATGTTAGGAAAACGGTGTGTAAACTTGATCTGAGCGTGCCATAGACGAGTCTATATCCGAAAAGTCTCTATCTCTTATTGTGTTTTCGAGATCGACGCGTTCATACATACACGGACGGACGCACGGACGGACGGACGAACGGACGGACAGACAGACGGACATTGGCTTGATCGACTCGACTTATGATCCTGATCAGGAAAATATATACTTTATGGGGTCAAAGATGCTTCCTTCTGCCTGTTACAAAACCATTATACCCTTTTTAGCCATTTTCAATGGGTTCAGGGTATAAAAACTACGTTGACCCAAGCCAGATTCGAACCCGAGCCACAGTTGCATTTCAATTGGCTCCGTCAAAATCTGAGATTAGTCACACACGTACAACCAATCGCTTGAGAATTCGAAAAGGAATGTACATATACATATGTATGTATGTGTGTGTACACGCATGCAGACAACGTCTGCGCTTGGCGCTTGCCACCACGTGGTTTCCTATATACAAATAGATTTTCTTTAATAACTTCTGTGTTTCTTAACCGATTTGTATGAAATTTTAGCAATCTTATTGTACTATAGACCATTTATGTAGCAGCCTGAAACAAATTTGGTGGCTCTAGCTCATATAGTTTCTGAGATATGAACAAAAAACCGGATCAAAGAAACCGATAAATATCGATAGAAAGAAAACGGGACCCGCCCCGTCGATAATTTTAAATAGCCTTAATCTGCCTATGGTATACACGAACTTATAAAACTAAACTTTAATTCCTAGCTCTTATTGCAGCACTTGCTGCCAATTGGATTGTCAAATTTGTCAAATTTGACCACACGTTTCGCTTAATAACTCCTGCGTTTCTTAACCGATTTTAATATATCTTAATGCAATAGATTCTTCTAGTGCTATAGTATAAATAATAATTCATCCGAACTAAATTTGGTGTCTCTAAGTCTCATAATCTACGAAATAAGCTTAAAAAATTAGAGGTTGTTGTAGACTTTTATCGATTTTAGGAAAACGGTGTGGGTTATCAATCATTTGAAATAAACTTGATTTGCGCGTGGCATGAACGAGTCTATTTCCAAAAAGTTGAAGTCACTTCGTGAACGATTATAAAAATCTGTCTCCACTACCTGATTTCAATCCCGGTGTCACACGTGTGTTCGGTAAAACCTATTAAGTTGTATGGCAAGACCTTAATAATTTGAACAGAGCTGCAATTATTTATAACGGACTTGTACAAAGTTGCACTAGCACAATCACGCGACTGCACAATTCAAATTGACAACGGCTGGTTAATTACATTCGTGTTTTACTTGGAAAGCGAACATTGAGGGGTGGGACTTTTTTTATGTATAGCAAGACTGTAAACTGTTATGTTTACAGAAAACAGCTGCGCTAATAACATATGTATGTGTGTAGATGTATAAAATTAAAAAAAAAAAAATGTAATAAAAAAAAACAATAAACTTATTATTAATTCAAATGAAATGTCTTATCAGATAGTATATAACTAAAATCGTTAAAAGTAAGAGATTAGTTTAAATTTTGTTGACAAGCCCTTTATTTTCAGAATTAACGCATGCGCAATAAAACTTACCGGTTGATTCAAAAACCACAACTTTGGCACTGTATCACCCTGTGAACAACCCCTGAAATACTATATATGATAAGGCACATCATATATTCCAGCCAGCTAGAGTAGAGCTACCACCGCTAACACAAACTACTAAACACAGAAAACATTTAATGTCAATGCGAAGAGCAAACGGTTTAATGTGTCCTCTCTTTCTCTGACTCTCCCATGCAGGCAGACGACTACAAGGCTTCACAGTTACGAAAATTTAAAGAGCCTTAAGGGCGCCGTGAGCTCTGTTAGTTAGTTATTCAACGACATTCGTTTCTATCGTGTGCGTTACATTTTATAAACGGAAGAGAACCAGATACAAGTAAAACGGTGACGCCGATGAGCAAGAAAAAAATAAAATAATCTCAAGAAAGTATTTTCACTCTCCAAACGTTAGTCCGCTGTGTGTAAAAAATAAAAAAAAAAATGTTAGTGCAAATGCTTTGAAAATTGTTTTCAAAATGCGTAAAAATATGCAAATTTAATATGTTATTATATAATATATAAAAGATGTGCAAAGCAAACCACACTTGGCGGATGTCTGAGCAAATAAGGCTGCTAAAAGTAGGCAATACAAAGTAATAAATTATAGGAGCTTAGTTTTGCCCTGTGCGTGCGTATGTCTGCTAGTGTAAGTGTTAGCTGGAGTCAGTGTAGTTGTGTTGCGTATATTTTTTAACCAGTGTATTGTATTTATGATTGCAACATTTACACCAAAGTGATTTCTTCGCAGCTTAAGTCGCTAAAATGGTTTACCCAGCTCGACCTTAAAATCACCCAACCAAGGCAACATTCAGCAAGCACGGAAATAGTTCACTTTGTAAGTATCAATGTGTACAACAAATTTTCCCTAATCCACATTTTTGTTGTTGTCTCTTTTATAGATTTTTATTCATATCGATTTTCGAATAATCAAAATTACTCGCAACAAAAAAGAAAAAAAAAAAAAAAGAAAAAGAACCAATGAGAGCTAACTAGGAGACTCCTTCTAATTGACGTAAATTTTTATACTCGTTCCCGAAGTCAAACTTCTTTGTATATTGCGTTTGTGCAATATCCGTCATGAGAGACTTGAAACTTGGAATATAACTTGTAGTTATCTGCTTCAGACAAAGTGTTAAGATCTTTGTGCCACGCCCACTAGGAGGCTGGCAAATCGATAACATGTCGATACACCTCGCTCGATACAAATCGCAAATCGATAAAATGTGAATATTTCCCACAATTTTAAAGCTAGAGTAAGCAAATTTGCTATGTAGAATGCTGATAACCTGCCCCAAGATCTTTAAGAAATTTTCCGCCCACGCCCACTGAGGGCTAATGATTTCCTCCAAAGATAGCACAAAACATTTTTTGGATACGCCCACCTCGGGCGTGGCAGGCAGTTCCTGGTGACCTGGGCAATCTGGCCTGATTTGGCCGATTTTTTTATACACTGGACCATATTAAACATAAAAACGAAAAACCAAAAAAGGGCAGGGTTGCTCAAGTCGGGAGTGCCCGACTAAGAGATACCCTGAACCCAGCTGCGAGCTGTCGTTACATGCATTTAAGCCCCATTGTATTCATACACACATACACAAAATCACATATATAAACGCACGCGGCAAGCAGCACATTTTACTGAGCAGCTGCACTTGACCCTCACTATGGCAAATTAGTTCTTGAATATTTTTCTAAACTAAGAGTATGACTTTATGAAATTTTAGGACTTAACAAGAGCTCTATTATATTTCTGAGATATGCTTGAAAAACCGGGTCAATAAACCGATAAATACTGATAATAAGAAAAAGGTGTTACCTATCGATTATTTGAAATAAACTTAATCTGCGTATGGTATACATGAATTTAAAAAGTCCAAGTTCAGCTCCTTAGCTATTGTAGTGGCTGTGATCGAAGCGTTCATACAGACGGTGGGACAGACAGACGGACGGACAGACGGACATGGCTTAATCGACTCGGCCAGTGCTGCTCACCAAGAATATATACATTTTATGTCTGTTACATACAAACAATTATACCCTATTACCCACTTTCAATATGGTCAGGGTATTACATAAAAATAACAACAAAAACATGTTAAATAATAGCCGTCGGATGCAACCGTAATACTCTGTAAAAAGCAGTGAACTTCAACCGACAATTTTTGAATATATCAATTTGTGAGTATTATACGCGGTCCGTTGCCGCTACTTGATTACCTTGATTATTAAATTATATTATCAGTAGTGCACCATGTCAAATTTAGTGGCTCTAGCTTTAACTCTGGGAGATATAGATTCGTTCGGGAAGTTATCAATAAATTGATCAACTTGGCTACTTTATTTCTTAAATAGTGGAAAATGTTGGTTTTACTGATTTGCAAAGCTTGTGGTTTTGTCCGAAAATCCCAAATACCCAAAAATCTGAAATCTGAAATGGGTATGCGCTTTTATATATTCCAATGAATTCTTGAATAACTTCTAAACTAAGAGTATGACCGTTATGAAATTTTTAGTCCTTGATAAGAGCATCTAAATCTATGTACAAACCAAAGCGCAAGTCTGTAGTATTTGATATGGGGGGCGAATGGAGGCAGGTATCCAAAATCCGAAATATTCATAATCTGCGTATTACGAGCACATATTAAACCAAATTTGATGTCTAAATATCGATTTATATCGATACTGATGAAACGGAGCAAGATATCGGAAAAAAAAATGATAAACTTGTACTGCGTATGGATTAGGAGAATCTATAGTCGAAAAGTTGAGGTGTCTAGATTTTGTAGTTTCCGAGAACGCTGCGTTTATACAGACGGACGGACGGACAGACGGACATGGCTAAATCGACTCAGCTCGTCGTTCTGATAAAAAAAATATATATATACTTTATGGGGTCGGAAATGCTTCCTTCTGCGTGTTACATTTGCACAAAACCATTATACCCTTTTTACCCATTTTTAATTGGTTCAGGGTATAAACAGAGCACACAGCTCCGACCCCTAATCTTAGCTGAACGCCGCCTGACATCCGCTTTTTTCATACATTTCTCGTTCAAATATTTTGAGAATGGAACTTGAACCAAGCATAAGAGAATGAAGAAAAGTATAGATATTGAAATTTTATATCGATAAGCATTTTATTTGAGAATCAATTACTGATTGATATGGTATGGCGCGTGCTATAACTTGTATTTTTCACAATTTTTCACTACGAATTTATAATTTAGAATTCTTTCAACGATTTTGATTAAATGTTTATTTGATTTCAACTTTTGGTAAACATACACAATCAGCTGTTCCATACAAAATCAAAACAAAGCAGAAGAGAGGCCAGCCCGCAAGCTTGAGAAAGTTCAGAAAGTTATCTGGGAGCAAAGATTTTCAAATATATATATAATATATATAAAAATTAAAAAATATCCAACAAAGAAAATTTTTAACTTTATTTTGGCATTTTAATATTTAATTTTCAAATTCAATTTCAACGTTTGCAGCACAGCCTCAAATCAAAGTCAGCGGGGTTTCGCCAAATTTTAAACAACAAATCTTTGACGAAATTAAAATCCAGTCCGACCAACTAGAATTTTCTTAAAGTGAATCAAAATCAGTGGACGCAATCGCTAAATAGTTATGTACAAAAAACAGCTTAATTTATTTAAACTAATTATTGCTCGCATTATCAAAAACCAAATGCAAACTGTCTGGCAGTACTGGTTATTTTAGCAACGCAAACGTATAATGTAAGAGTATGTTAACTAAACAATGAATATATTGCAAAAGCGAATTATCCTAGATGTGTAGCATATACCAAAAGTTATTACCAAAATATATTAGGCATTTATCAAAATTGTTGGAGCCGTTTCTTTTAAATTATGAAAATGTGCAATTGAAAACTTGTCTTACCTGTACCATTTTACTTGCGTACTTAAAAACAAAAAACGCCAAGATACGCCTAAAAGTTTTTAAAAATACCTTTCAACGATACATTGAACATACCTGCATCTTCTGTAGAAACTGTGGGGGTGTTTAGCGTTTTCCCGCCAAACTAGCAGTTTTTCAAAAAAATCTTAGAACAAAAGTTTTTTGGTTCATGATAGGAAACAAGTCCACAAAGTTTCCAAATCGCTATCTCAACATTATCATACGCAAAAAAATATACCGAGATAAACATCAAATTTTCGGAATCACCCAAAAAATATAATCTTATTAACTATTGAACGAGGTTTCGATTTTCGAACACAAATTTAGATGCCTCAAAAAATTCTTTCCATATCATTTACAGCTCCATAACTCATGAATTGAATTATATGGTAATATAATGTTTTTCTTCTAGTTTAAACGATACCTTTCGATAGGTATAGAACTCGATCTGATTTGATCGGACTATCGAGGAAAAACTTCAAAAGTTCGCTTATATATTGCTAGCAGCTTTTGCACACTGCGTTGTGCTTCGCCCTAGCGCAGACTACCATCCGCAGTGATATAATTTGTTGTGCATGAAGATGATAATAAACAAGTAGGAGTGCTCTAGTCGACAACGGCCGACTAGGAGATATCCTGAACCAAGCTGCGAGTTATGGTTATACACATTTCAACCACCCTGCATTCTTACATAAATTTACATTATCACACATACTCACGCTGCATGCTGAGCACTTTCCTCAACGGCTGCGCTGGACTCCCACTATGTAAAATAACTGCTTTAAAAACAGTTACACTAAGCGTACGATCTTTATGAAATACTTAGGACGTACAAAAATGGATTAAAATTTCTGTACAAAGCAATGTGCAAGTGTGCAGTACTTACATTTGGTACTTTTGATATTTGGGGTCTGGAGGTATCCATAATTTAATTCTGATCTGCGTCCACTTTACGAAAATATAATAAACAAAATTTTGTGGCTCTAGCTTTTATAGACTCCGTGATATGCTCAGAAAACTAAGTCTTAAAATCGAATTTGATCGATATTTATGAAACGGGACTAGATATAAAAAAAATGGTAATTTTTTCCTGCGTATCGTTTAGGAGAATCTATAGTTGAAATATTTTGGACTGTAGCTTTTGTAGTTTCCGAGATAGCTGCGTTTATACAGACTGATGGACGGAAATCGCTTTTTCGAGTCAACTCGTCGTCCTGTTCAAGGATATATTGTATGTATATATTTTATTATGTGGGAGATGGTCTGTTGCCTGTTGCATACATTTGCACAAAATCTTTATAAATTTTCAATGTTCGAATACCGAAATTATATTCTCCACAGATTTAAAGATAATACAAAGAATAACCGCAAAAATATTTGTTTCCAACAGTTTTACAAACTTGATTACTCCAGTTTGGCAAGTCGAGTGCTGATTGTCGCCTTAAAAATTAAGACACACCTGCTTGTGCCTCTAAAACTTAAAAAAATTTGCATATATCTCAATTCGAATGCCACCGCATTAAAGTTGCAATTATCACAAAACGTTTCGACCGATTTAAACAGATATAACACTATAAATAGTGTATTGCCAGTCGATTGTACCCGAGTGCAACGTTCTTACTGTATATAGACGCCCACAAAAGATATTATTTTGTAAGAAAATGCGTAAGACAATGACATAAGGGCATTTCCGTTATGTCGAACTCGTCCGTAGTACACTTTTAAAGTGAAAAAAAGGCAAAATAAAAAGAAGTAATATATAATACTCGTCCATGGCACGCGCAGATCAAGTTGTTTTCAAATTATCGATAATCTACACCGTTTTCTTGAAAGCGATTAAAATCTACAACAACCTCAAATTTTCTAAGCTTTCTGGAGCTTTTTGCGTAAATTGCTGAAGGCCCTACTATTTTTCTATAATTTGGAATTGCTGAAAATTGTATATCAGAAATTTTGGGGCTGGAATGTGCGTTCGCCGCTAGATTGTTACCTCGTGTAGAGGTGTTTCTGTTTGATATCAGATATTTTTTGGATTACTTTTGACAGTTCTACTGTGTCAAAAGGTGCCTATTTATCATAATTTTTCACTAAGAACTTTTAATTTATAATTCCGCCAATCGATTTTGATTAAATTTATATTTGATTTTAACTTTTGATACAAAACAAAACAAGTAAGATAGCCCTAGTTATTGAATAACTTCTAAAGTATAAGTATGATCGTTATGAAATTTGTTGTGTTTAATAAAAGCATCCAAATCTATGTACAAACCAAAGCCCAAGTCTGTAGTATTTGATATGCGTTTGATATGGGGGCGCATGGCGGAAGGTATAAAAATCCGAAATATTCATAATCTGCGTATCGTTAACGAGCACATATATACCAAAATTGATGACTCTGGCTCTTCTACTTTCGGAGATATGCCAAAAAAACCGGATCAAAAAACCGATAAATATCGATAGTAAGAAAACGGGGCGATAATTGTAAAGAGCCTTAATTTGCGTATGGTATACACGAACTTAAAAAACTAAACTTTAATCCAAAGCTCTTATTGCAGCACTTGCTGCCAATTGGGTTATCAAATTGGTCAAATTTTACCACACGTTTTCTTTAATAACTTCTGTGTTTCTTAACGGATTTTTTTTAATCTTAATGCAATAGATTCTTTTAGTGCTATGGTATATATAAATATTCATTCGAACCAAATTTTGTGTCTCTAAGTCTCATAAACTACGAAATAAGCTTAACAAAAATGAGTTTATAGTAGATTTTTATCGATTTTAGGGAAACGGTGTGGGTTATCGATCATTTGATAAACTTGCAGTGCGTGCCTTGGACGAGTCTATAGTGAAGTCTCTAGCTCTTATAGTTTCCGAGATCGACGTGTTCATACAGCCGGCGGACGGACAGACGGACATGGCTAGATCGACTCGGCTGTTGATACTGATGAAGAATATATATACTTTATGGGGTCGAAGATGCCTCCTTCTGCCTCTTACATACATTTGCATAAAGCCATTATACCCTTTTTACCCATTTTTAATGGGTTCAGGGTATAAAAAACCGACTGGCAGACTTACAACCCGAACGTATAAATGTCTATTTTAAGATTTTGGATATGTACACTAAACAAGGAATATTTTGCAAAAACTAACTATCCCAGATATGTGGCATATACCAAAAGTTGCGGAGGCTCAGTACTTTAAACATATTAAACATTTGTCCAAATCGTCGGCGTGTTTTCTTTCAAATTATAAAATTGTGCAATTAAAAACTTATTTCACCTGTAACTTTTTACCTAGGGAACAAGCCCACAAAGTTCCATAAAGCCATCAACTTTTCGGAATAACAAAAAATGTATTATCTTAATAAATATTGAACGAGCTATCGGATTTGAATAAATGAGGTACCATTCGACGCGAATTCGAAACACAAATTAAGATGCCTGATTGAATTTCTGAATGCCCCCATCAACTCCAAAAATGTAAATTTTTTCCGAATCGTTTACAACTACTATATATCTCATGAACCAACTGAGCTATCACATGTTGTGCAGTTTTTCTTCCAGTTTAAACAATAGCTTTCGATATATATTGCAAGCTGCTTTTGCACACTACGTTTTGCTGCGCCCTTAGCGCAGTCTACCGTCCGCAGTGATATACACAAATAATAAATTAAATTACAATAACTTTCAAATACTGATATTTGCGCTTCGAAAACTCAAGATCAATTGCCCGTTTAAATAACAATATAGAAATGATTTGTTCACTTCATTGTTGTTCTGAGCGTACCGAACATGCCGCACACTTCAGGCAACTTTTCTTTCTGTTCCGTTTTACATTGTCAATTGCACAGCTGTTTCTTACAGCAGTTAGTACATGCATATGTGTAATAAATAAATTACTGGAAGCTGGCTGCAGGGCATTAGTATTTGCGGACAAGCTGTAGCAATGATGACCGATTACTGCAAGCTGACTGAAACGTGCAGCAAATGAACTATGTAGAAGGTGACTTTATAGTGCTCGTCGCCTTTACCGTGCATTTTCAGCGGACTCGTTGACGACTTAATAAACAATGGGATTAATAATATACGTGTTTATAACAGCCAAAGGAACACATTCCCTTGCTGTCAAGATTTTAAACTAATATTTTGTTTTTTTCTTTATAGTTATTATTTTGTTTTTTGAGTAAAAGGAAATTGCTAATCGCCAAGCTGTAGAGGATTCTAATAAAAAGCAATGGAATTGCCGGCAGATTGGGTAGTGCGGTAAATGACATTACAAATGTAAAAAGCCACCCCACTGTCAAAGAACAACCACCCTTACGACATGTGCGCTAGAAAACTATATCAGCTCATTTCTCTCACTTTGTCTCTGTCTCTCTCTCTCTCTCTTTACATAATCACTGATTCTGCGTAGACTCTGCCAACTCTCTTGCATTGGCAACCCCTTGGCAGTCAACAGTTTAGTGTGTGATTTCATTTCGTCCTTTGTCTTTTTGCTTCTATAAACAAAGTACTTTTCTTCGTCTGATTTTAATACCCTTTCAAACAGTACTGTAACTTTGTCACAAAATGTGATATGCATTGAAATATATTTTTAATTTTAAACAGGACAACGAGCTTTTTCGATAGAGTTTTGCGATATATAATAATAGAAATTATAAAATTTCTCGCAAAATTTTTACAAAATAGGAAACTATATCTTTCAATTGTTGGTTGGGTTGCAGTTGAACTGCGAAAGGCGTTTGGAGAGTGTGCATGCCAAATTCCAATTTTTTGAGGATGGAACTTTGAACCAGTATAAGAGAATGAAGAAAAGTATCGACACTCACATTTTAAATCGATAAGCATTTTATTTTAGAAGACACCATTGACAATTACATATTGATATGGTAAGGCGCGTAATTTATAATTCCGTCAACTGATTTTGATTACATTTTTATTTGATTTCAACTTTTGGTAAATAACACAATCAGCGGTTCCATACAAAAACAAAACAACGCGGCAGAGTGGCCAGTCCGCTATCGGAAAGTTATTTGGCAACATAGATATTCAAAGCGAAATCAGATCCGTTTCAGATTTTATATATATATAATAAATATTATAAAATTTACAGCAAAGAAAATTTTTTTTAAACTGATTCAAAATCAGATGACGCACTCTGTATATACAGTTATGCAAAAGAAACACCTCAATTCATTTAAACTAATTATTGCCCGCAAAATCAAAAAACAAATACAACAAAAAAACTGACTGGCAACACTGGTTATTTTTCAACGTAAACGTATGAATGTCCAATTTCAGATTTTAGGATATGTACACTAAGCAAGGAATATTTTGCGAAAACGAATTATCCCAGATATGTGGCATATACCAAAAGTTGCGCAAACTCAAACCTACAACATATTATAAATTTATTGAAACCGTAGGCGCCGTTTTCTTTTAAATTATCAAAATGTGCAATTAAAATTTTTTTACCTGTAACTTTTTACCCGGTACGCCAAGGTACGCCTGAAAGCTCTTAGATATACATAGAACATTCGTGTATCTCCTATGGCTTAGAAACTGCGGGGGTGTGAATTTTAGCGGATTTTAGCGTTTTCCCGCCAAAATAGCGGGGTTTTCCAAAAGTCGTAGAACAAAAGTTTTTCGGTTCATGATAGGAAACAAGTCCACAAAGTTCCATAAAATCAGATGGCTTTATTATACGCGAAAATTTAAGCTGAAATTAACATAATTTTTTCGGAAAAACACAAAAAATGTTTTTTCTTTGTAACTACTACAGCCCCCAACTGCTCCATCAGCTCCAAAAAATTAAATTTTTTCCCGAATCGTTTACAGCTGTATATCCCATGAACCAGATGAGCTATCACATGTTGTGCTATGTTTTTATTCTAGTTTAAACGATACCTTTCCGTCGGTTTATCACTCGATCTGATCGGGCTATCGTAGCAAAACTTCAAAAGTTCGAGTATATATTGCTAGCCGCTTTTGCACACTACGTTGTGCTTCTCCCCTACCGCAGACTACCGTCTGCAGTGATTCAGTTTAAGTTACCCAACTAGAATTGAGGTCATCCGTAAAAAATTGCAATTAAATTCTAGTAATGAAAATGAAAACGGCTTATTAGACTGACATTGCCGGCACATGCTATTACTCAAAACTCTATTCTTGCCCGAGCTCTTGACGAGAACAGGTCAAATTTTTCTTTACATTTTTTCAAAATTTTTTTAAAGTAATTCATGAAAAGTTCGTTTTGTTAAAAATAATTATTTCATCCTTTTACTTTTGACTCACTTTTTACTGGCTCTATCAGAAATAGAGGCAGAACAGCCAGCCCCGCCCGTGGTACAGGGGCTACCGTCCCCACTCCACCAAAGCCGCCACCTATATTTATATCAGCAGTTGATAACATTGGCGAGATGCAAGCTATACGGCTATACCTCTAAGGGCGGCCGTGATAGTCAAGTCCGCATCATGTCTACCTGTCAATTTCAATTCGACTTAATGAACGTGGAATTCCACAATTAGCCTACAGAGCCGTCATAATGAACCTGCATAACAGCACCCCCCTCGAACATATCCAGAGCGCACTAAGCAATATAGGCCACTTAACCAACGCCAAGAATCGAGTCTCTAAAGCCTCTATGACTATGTTCTTCTGGAGCCAGCCAGCAAAAACAAGGCCATCTTTGATGTTAAAAGGCTGTGTAATGCTGTTGTAGTCATTGAGTCTCGAAAGATGTTTGATGACCTTGTTCAATGCCATAGATGCCACCCAACGCTACTGCCGGAAGCCGTACCGATGCGTTAAATGCAATGGCAGCCACAAGTCCTCGGACTGCACCAAACCACGAGAGGCTGCCGCCACATGCGGCGATAGCCACACCACCTCCTATAAGGGGTGCAGAATTTATAAAGTCACAGTCCAGCAACGGGACCAGAGCAAAGCCAGACCCGCAGCAGTAGGTCAACACCCGGTTAGACCCACCTTCACAAATACACTGCTGTCTAGCAGGTGAACCACATCGCACTCCAACTAAACCAAATCTCGGATTTAACAAGCCAGTTCAACCACTTCACGCCAAAATTGAAGCTATGATACAGCTAATACAAGCTCAATTCGCCCTTATGCAAATAGATGTGAAGCTGGTCCTCTGCTATGAGGCCAATGCTCGAGGTGGTGCATCACTAATAATCAAACTAGGCCCCAGGTGCGCTGAACTCACTCCCGTTCTGGACCCTTGGTTGCAGGCTTCAGTTATGACAATTGTCACTCTAACTGACAATCTGGTGATAGCAGCGGCCTACGAATCAACATCTCGATCAATATCAGTCGAGGCCCTGTCACGCAGCATACATGATGCAGCTAACCTCTGCACCCCTCCGCACCCCATCAGACCAGTCTTCTCCCATAGAGACAGATACCGTCACACAACAACTGAGAACCAAACGGCGACTGCGCAGAGTCTGGCAACTATGCCGAAACCCACGCGACAAGGCAGTACTCAACCGTGCAGCTAACGACTTGAAATTACTTATCACGACTGTGAACCAAACGGCCCAGAGCACTGGCCTGAAGACAACTAAAAGTCCTGGCTATGACGGTATCAAAGCACAACAATCAAGGCTCTCACCCCACGTGCACTCGCTCTCATCTCACACATTTTTAATGATATTATTAGGTTATGCCACTACCCTCATAATGGAAGTGTGCGGAGATCATAATGATACCCCAGCCTGGCAACCCTGAACAGGACCTGGCCTCCTACCGTCCCATCAGCTTACTGGCAATACTGTCTAAAATCTTTGAACGCATACTATTGGCAGACAAGGAAGACTATACAGGCCTTCGGCCATGTATGGCATCCTGGTCTGCTATACAAGCTGAAACACCTACTCCCTGCTCCAACTACCTTGTCCTGAAATCGTACATACACCAACGATGCTTTTACGTCAGATGTGACTATGCGGAGTCCGAAATCCGCCACACTCTACATAGCGGACATCCGGTCTTAGAGAGGGATGATTTATTAATCGCCACATGCGCAGACGACACAGCCTTTCTGGCCTCGTCAACGCAACCTGTCGAAGCATCGGCCATTGTGCAATCCCAGCTCTCCTCCATCGAAACCTGGCTGCAAAGGTGGAACATTTTCATCAACGAAGACAAAACATCCCAAATGACATTTGCTACCAGACAACAAAACTCAGCCTGAACGGTACGATCCTACCACCAGCTCAAACCGTCAAATACCTGGGTTTAACTCGAGACAGGAGATTGAACTGGCCCACATCAAAACCAAGAGAACACCGCTTAGCCTAACAGTTCGGCAAATGAACTGGTTCCTCGGATTCAGGTCACAACTCAGCCTACGCAACAAATTACTCCTATACAAGGCCATCCTCAAACCCATTTGGACGTACGGGATCCAGCTGTGGGGCACAGCATCCACCGCGAATTTAGAAATACTTCAAAGATTTCAAAACAAAATTATCCGCAGTTCGTCAAAGCTCCCTGGTTTGTCAAAAACTCCGTAGTCCATAGAGACCTCAGCCTAATATCAATCAAAGATGAAATTAAAAAGTTCTGCAAAGCACACCAGGACAGACTCGTTCGTCACCCCAACTACCTTGCCACCGGTCTTCTCGACAACAGTCTTCACACCCGCCGATTGCAAGGATACTGTACATGCCATTCAGGCCTCCCCAATAATATCAAATTAGACAGATTGTAAACATAACAAATAAATAAAAAAATTAAATAAAAAAGTAAGATGGCTCTGGTAGGGTCCCCCCGACTAGAAGAAACCCTGAACCCAGCGGCGAGCCGTTACATACATTTAAACCTCTTTGCATTCATGCATATTCATGCGCTTGGCCCCACCAAGAAAATGTATTCTTGAATAACTTCAAAAAAAAATAAGCAGTACAAAATCTTCATTAAGACACGTAGATTCGAACCCGCTTCTGGTAGCCAGGCAACACTTCCATCACCGAGCTGTAGCATTCTTATTGTCTCTGTCAAAATCTGAGCTAAGAAACACACTTGCACAAACAATCGCATTAGAATTCGAACTGTGTGCACACGCATGCAGAAAACGTCTGCGCTTGGCGCTTGCCACCACGTTGTTTGCCAATATACAAATACATTTTCTTTAATAACTTCTGTGTTTCTTAACCGATTTGGATGAAATTTGTTTTAATTCATTCTTATTATTATTATTATTAAACCAAATTTGGTAGCTCTGGCTCTTATAGTTTCTGAGATATGCTCATGCAGCTGCGCTTGGCCCCACAATGGAAAGTTCATTTTTAAAAAACTTTTAAACCAAGAATAGGATCATCATGAAATTTTCAGGACGTAACAAGAGCATTGAAATCATTGAAACTAAAGCGCAAGTCTGTAGTACTCGATTTTCTTTTTTCTTTTTTTTATAAGGGGGACGAATGGAATGAGGTAACAAAAATCTGAAAAATTCATAATCTGCGTATCCTTTACGAGAAAATATTAAACTAAATTTAGTGGCTCTAGCTCTTACAATTTCTGACATATGCTCAAAAAACCGGGTCAGAAAACTGATAAACACTGATTATAAGAAAACGGGGCAAGTTATCGATCATTCGAGATAAACTTGATCAAAGTTATGCTCTCTAGCCCTTGTCTTTACATACAGTTGCGAACAAAAAAAAAAACACCACTATGACACTTTTTCATATTGTTCAAGAAAAAAACATTTAGGGTTCCGATACTTTTAAAAATTTATATTTTTTATATTGCTTTGTATTCCTCCTATTCGAAAAAAGTAATACTCTGCTTTTAATGGTTATAGATTTTTATATTGTTGCAATTTTAAGTGAAAAGGTCGAAAAATGGGCGAACAAAATAATAGCACCAATTACACTTTCATTATAGAAACGGTTATGTATCCCAGGGTTGCTTCACATTTATTTAAGTGATTTGACTTTGATTTTATCATTTCAATCATCAAGTCTAGAAAAAACCCAAAATTATTAATGCAATGGGTCTTGGAAAGCACTGCAATGCGGGAAAGCGCGAACTTATATATTAATATGCACAGATGAGTGTAAAGTTGGGTTTTTGGCGGAAAAGGATCTGGTTGTACGTTAAATGTCCTCAAATTTCCAAATACAATCCAAAATACACTTCATAGCCATTAAACATGAAGGGCCAAGCGTAATGGTTTGTGCGTGTTTTTCTTATTATGGAGTAGATTCAATACATTGGGTCAAAACCATAATGGAACAACACGCTTGCGTCAATATTTTGGATACACTGATGCTACCCTACGCAGTATATGAGATACCGCTATTCAAAATGATGACGATAATAATGAAAGCAACGGAATGGTTCGAAAAAATTTGGTTAACTTTTGGAGTGGCCTGCGCAGTCTCCAAGCCTCAATCCCATCGAAAAGCTGTGGGCTGATATCAAAAAGGTAGTTACTGCTTCAAAACCAACCATCACTATATATATAATTTTGGGAAGCCATTCAGAAATCCTGGAGCAAAAGTCCAGTACTTGGTTACACAGCCGTTATTAAGCCAATTAAGACAACGCAAACATATATTAATATATAGAAAAATCTTGGCTTTAATATAAAAATATCTTTAAGTAATGAGGTTGTTCCTTATTCATCATTTTTTCAATTTTCGTGCACATTTGAAAAGTGGTATTTTTTTTTTTTTTTTTTTTTGCCAGGTTTTGTGTTTTTTTTATACATTTCATAAAAAATAAGTTGAAAACGTTAAATAAAATTATGAGTGTTTTTTATTTTCTTCTACTTCTAAAAACGTATTCCTAAGTTGCTTAAACTTACAAATGTAGTTAGGACGCCTTTGAAAGCATTACTTCTGAAGGTGGTGCTAATTTTTTTTTTCGCATCTGTACATTTAGAGCTCTTTCATTCATACACACGTTCATAAAGTCACACATATACACACAAATGCATGCTGCAAGCTGCGCACTTTACACATCGGCTGCGCTTGGACCCACTATGGAAAATGAATTCTTGAATAACTTCTAAACTAAGAGTATGATCATTATGTAATTTTCAGTGCTTAATAAGAGCGCTTGGCTAATAATTGTCAAGACGTAAGAGAGAGGAGAGCCTTGAAATCTGTGTATAAACCAAAGCGCAAGTCTTTCGTATTTGATTTACGATTTCTTTATTTTTTTGATATGGGTGGCAAATGGGGAAGGTATCCAAAAAAAAAACAAAATTCATAATCTGCGTATCCTTTACGAGAACATATTAAACCAAATTTGGTGGCTCTAGCTCCAGCTAAAATTATTATTTTTAATCATTCGCATTCTTTGTCAAATATATATATACATACACACATAAGAACTGTTATCCTAGGTCAGTTTTTGTCTAATATATAACCTAACTAACATAACGTGTTAATTATATGCGCCAACCGCGGCACTAGCGCTATAGCAGCCGAAGTTAGAAACAGTTACCCAAGCCACAAACCATTGTTATACTCGTTCAATTTCAATTCGAATTCTTTGTTTATTCTTATTGGATAGGTTAGGTTATTAGAAAACTGAACGTGCCTTTCGTCAAAAACGAAATGGTTGGTGTCGATGATGTCTAACACGCTGTTTAGGTGACAGTTGGGATCGCGCAGAGGAACAATTTTTTTTTTTTTTGATATTTTATACTTGTATATTACACAAGTGGTAGAGTATATATTTTAGTTGTTATTACACAGTTAACGAGTAATCCGCTGTCGGTAACAACCGACTGCAACGTTCCTTATTGTTTTTAAAATATTTTTGATTCTTTTAATCTTTAAATTTCTTCCTTGACATATAATCAAATTGTCCTTAAAGCTATTTGCGTCCACTATCAGGATATTCGTGCACCTGCTCAAGGCATCAGCATGCTGCATCTTTCTTTTGCATAAGCATAGCCCCAAAACCTAGGTTTTTGCGTCGCAATGTAATTCAATCTTGTCCTTATAGTTAACACTGGCTAATCCAGGCGATTGCTTTAGTTTTTCCTTAAGTGTTAAAAAACATTATAATTTTTCCTTTTCGAATGTATACTGTTTAGCTTTAATGCCTTCCTTTATAATGAGAAACCCCAAATATTTAATGCTCGACTGCAAAAAGTCACATTTCTCTAAATGTAGCTCAAGCTTATTATCAACTAGTCTTGTAAAAACTTCTCTCAGTTTACTTAAAAGTTCATTTACATCTTTACTTGCAACCATGATATCGTCCATGTATACAATAACTTTGTTTTCCCAGATCAAATTAGCAATAATCTTGTTTACAAACCGATGGAACATAGCTGAAGCATTTTTAATGCCCATTGGCATCCTTAAAAATTCATATAGACCTAACGTGTGTTACGAAAACAAATACCTGAAACATCCGTTTTTGAGGTCTAACTTGGAAAATACTGAATAAAACAGTAAACAAGTTTGTCTAAAAGATCATCGATCAAAGGTAATGGGTAATTGTGTTTGACTAGTACCTTGTTGAGTTTTCGAAAATCAATACATAATCGTAGGTCACCTGTTTTTTTTTTTCTTCACTAACAGTATGGGTGAAGCTTATTCAGAGTCAAAATTCTGTATTATTCAGCGATCCAAGTATTCATCTAACATTTTCTGAAGCTTGTCTTTTGCTGTATATGATAGTCGTCTAGGTGAGCAACTAAAAAGTTTAAAATTTTCTAATAAAATTTTCATCTCACATTTGAGTAGTGGACTTGGCTTTTTTGCATTTTTATATGTATTTTCAAATATTTCAATAAATTTACATTTCGTCTCATAGCTTATGTCTTTGTCACAATTGTAAGTCGGGAATTGATTGTCTACAACATTAATATTAAACATGTCTTTGTCAAAATTATCTTCTCTTATTTCAATTAAATTACAACCATTCTTAGCTTTTGCAAGCCAGTGTAGTCTGACTTATCGCATTGCACCTACTTAATATATATTTATACCCTGAACCCATTGAAAATGGCTAAAAATGGTATAATGGTTTTGTGCAAATGTATGTAACAGGCAGAAGGAGGAATCTCGGACCCCATCAATTATATATATTCTTGATCAGCACCATTAGCCGAGTCGATTAAGCCCCCTCCGCCCATCTTTCCGTCCGTCAGTATGAACGCGTCGATTTCAGAGACTACAAGGGCTAGAGAGCTGAGCTTGGACCTTTTAGATTCGTATATGCCATACGCAGATCAAGTTTATTTCAAATGATTGATAACTTGTCCCGGTTTCTTATAATCAGTGTTTATCGGATTTTTGGGCATATCTCAAAACTATAAGAGCTAAAGCCACCAAATTTGTCTTAATATGTTTTTGTAAAGAATACGCAGATTATGTTTATTTTAGAGTTTAGATACTTCCCCCCATTCGACCACCATATAAAAAACAAAAAATCAAGTACTACAGACTTGTGCTTTGGTTTGTACACAGATTTCAATGCTCTTATTACGTCCTAAAATTGTAATAACGATCCTATTCTTAGTTTAGAAGTTATGTAAGAATTAACACTGTTTATAGTGGGGGCCAAGCGCAGCTGCTTGAATATCTTAGAAACAAAAAGAGCCAGAGCTACCAAATTTGGTGCTGCTATATAAATGTACTATAGAACAATAAGAATGCATTAAAACAAATTTCATCCAAATCGATTAAGAAACACAGAAGTTATTAAAGAAAATGTATTTGTACATTGGCAAACTACGTGGTGGCAAGCGCCAAGCGCAGACGTTTTCTGCATGCGTGTACACACATTCATACATATGTATATGCACATTCTTTTTCGAATTTTCAAGTGATTGGTTTTGCATGTGTGTTTCAAATCTCAGAACTATTCTTTTGGATGCTACCCATTGAGTCATTGAGTAATAAAAAAAGGAGCGGAATTTTGGATCCGAGCTTTTATTACCGTTAACACTTTATGAGAATGAGATGCGGTTAGTCTGCAAACACAAAGTCAAACACAGGCAAATTTACCATAGGATGCAACAACAAAACTCTGAAAGCAACAACAGTTTGCATTGTACTCTATTCTGTTTTGATCGAAGTTTCCGTGCATAGATGCGTTCGTGGGCATCTTCGCGGGGCGCGGGGTTCAGCAAAGAGCAAAGAAGAGTGCAGATCATAGGCACCAGCCCACGACGAAAAGAGACAGAAACTTTTTCGTCGTCTGTCTTCATTCGTCGACGCAGTGCTGTTGTTGTTGCTTAAGCGAGGCGAGTAGCTGCCTGAGTAGCATAGTTAAGAAAATCAAATGGTCCCTAATTAGGCGCGACGACGTGACGTCACATCGGCTTATTTTCGGTATGCAAAAATTACACACTCGCATAGAAACTTTAGTTGTGACGTCGCGTGTTGAAAAGAAGTTGCAACCTTCAGGTTTTCATGCATGTTAAAGGGCTGAGCACACAAATACTTATGCATTGGCTCGACAATGTGTGTATTATTTAGGCGCGTCGAGGCATAATTACCCTTATTTATGGAACAATAGGAACTAACATTTTTCCCTCAAATTGATATATTATTTTATTTAGAAGGAAAAGTTAAAATACCCTACCCAGGCAATGGGTGTGCTGGTCGCCTAAAATTGAAAAATTATAAAAATTGGCCGGCCTGCTGCAAGTAGAAACCAAGCCAAGAAGAAGAAGACGTATGTTTGTGACTTTGCAAGGCACAGCAATAGAATATGCGCGCATAGGCAACTGGGCGTTGCGTTTCCATTTTGTGTTTGGAACCTCATCGTCGTTCAGAAAGTATTTTGAGTAAAAGCTCGAGATCCAAAATTCCGCTCTGTATTTTATTACTCAATGGGATGCTACTTACGCTGTTCAAACTTGCGACTCATTTCAGCCTTCGAAGTTTTTCTTCGACCGCTATGATCAGCTGGCCACATAATTTATCCACAGGCTCACACATTCGCGTTGAATTGGCATGTAACCAACGTTGAGAGTTTCCGTTTAATTTCGTGACCATCAGCACCTTTTGAATCGTATTCGGTTGGTGCCTCTTTTGCGAAAGTCATTGATGCAGCTTATTGCTGTTCTCATGCTCATGTTTCCTTCGTTTGTTTGTTGCGCTCCTTCAATTGCAGCGTTAGCCTTGTCAACATTATCACCGTCTTTATCTCCAGTCTCAATGTTGACAACGCCCTTTTCGTCGTTCACGCTGCCACCTTCTGTATTACTGAGAACTGTAATGTTGCCTTCAAAGGCATTTGAAACTTCAAAAATGCGCGCAGTTGTAGCTGACTGGTTACTTGCTGGTACGACAGTGTGACCCCGCCTTGGTCGATTGGCGAATTCTGCTGAACGCCGCTGTCGAAATTATCGTGTTATTGTAGATGGCGTATGCCATCAAAACTTTTACATCTTGGACGAAATCCGTGGGCTTCCAGCAGCAAGATCGGTAAGTCGTCGTCATCCGGGGGATCCCCGTAAGTTTGGTGGAATTTTGTTGAGTCGAGCTATTAGCTCCGCCTTGGTTCCCTTCGTTGACTGTTTTAGCAAAACTAACAACTTTTTCAATTGGTTAGCCGAGAAAATTTTAAATCGTTGTTGTCCATAATGGCACGCAGTTTCTTTATCCCACTTTGAAATAATTCAAACGCACTTATTTTTTATTTCAATGCTTGACTCAGACTGACTCGATGTTGATTTTAAACTTATAGACCAGGTTATATAGACCAAATTAAAAATAAAAATTAAAATTTTATGGCCTTCAGCACTTCACGCAAAAAGCTCCAGCTTCTGTGCCCACAAAACTAACTTTTTTCGATATGCCGAATGCCCAACTATTTTTTTATAATTTGAATTGATCATATATTTAATTGAATATTTGAATTTTATATCAGAAATTTTGGAGCTGGAATGTGCTTTCACGCCTAGATCGTTACATTTATATTAGTAAAATAAACCATTGGAATGTTTGTTTACGTTTTGCGGCACAACCTAAAATCAAAGTCAGCTGTTCGCGCCAAATTTCAAACAGAATATTTGTTTGACTAAATCAACATCCCTTCCATCAACTAATTAACATTTTTTTAAAGTGAATCAAAATCAGTTGACGCAATCCGTAAATACAGTTATGCACAAAGAAACAGTTCAATTCATTTAAACTAATTAAATTAAACAACTTTCAAAACCAGTAAGAACATTGCAGTCGGATGTAACCGACAGCGGATTACTCGTTCACAGTGTAATAACAACTAAAACAATTACCCTAGCGCTATGTGTATTAATAATTATAATAGTATACAAGTATAAAATACCAAAAAAAGTGTTCCTCTGCGCGGTCACAACTGTCACCTAAACAGTGTGTTAGACCATTTTGTTTTTGACGAAAGGCAGGTTCAGTTATCTAATAACCTAACCTATCCAATAAGAATAAACATAGTTATTCCAATTGAAACGGAACGAGTATAACAGAAGTCTGTGGCTAGCGCCGAAAAGTGCATACAGAAAATTAAAATTATTATAGAACTGTTATGTTAACAATTTATGTTAAGTATTTAATATATGTATATTTATGTGTGTAGGTGTATATATATACTTGCACCACTGAACTACTCGTTGATCACGTTGTGACAAAACTCAACTCAAGTTACATGTACAACAAGTGCAAAATCAATCAGCAATCAACCGCAGGCAAATTCTAATAATTTGAAATAGTGTAGCAGTCAGCCTCTGTAAGCAGTGACAACTAAACAAAAATAGTTACCGAAAATATGCAATAAATGGCGCTAGCAGTGTTGCACTGGCATCATTGGTGTTGTGCATATATAGAGTTTTGGACATTGTGGGCGCGGTAGTGGGAGTTGCTTAAAAAGTTTGAATGCGATCTTTAGGGGAGGTCATCAGCAATCTATCGGTATACATTTTATGCATATAGCTTTAAAAGTGAGGGAGATATATAGATTTAATCGAGTTGCCACGCCCCCAGTGGGCGCATCCAGGAACCCGTAACACTTTATCAGATGAGGGTAATGCGAAGAGGCATTACAGAGGTCGGTCACTAAAGCTGCCTAATATGCCGATCTGTAGGGCATTTGTGCATTCCCTTTTCATCACGTTTGTTTTCGCAATTGCTGGTAAAGTACCGCTTGATACGTGAGCGGGCCAGTTTGGCTGCGGACACCGGCACGACTTATTTTTATAGCTCTGGCTTTAAGCTCTCGTTGTAGACTTTCGCCTAAAACCTCTACGCGTAATAGAGTTAATAAAGGAAAATTGAAATAAAAAGAGTCCTGTTTTTAATAGCAAGCTCGCGCCGGGCTCAACAATTATATATCCAAAATTTAAAGTCTCCAGCTTCACTACCGGCGAAAAATTGCGTTCATACGGCATGACGAACATTGCATAAACTCAATATACTAGTTTCTCTTCGTGAACGAGTATAAAACCTGACTGGCAACACTGGTTATTTTTCCAACGTAAACGTCTAAACGTCTTATTTAAACATTTTAGGATATATACACTAAACAAGGAATATCTTCTAAAAACGAATTATCCCAGATATGTGGCATATACCAAAAGTCGCGGAAACTCAGGCGCCGTTTTCTTTTAAATTATCAAAATGTGCAATTGGAAACTTTTTTTCACCTGTAACTTTTACGTGCGTGCCTAAGAACAAAAGCGCCAAGGTACGCCTAAAAACCATTAAAACTACATTTCAAACAATTTTTAGAACATACCTGTATCTTCTATGGTTTGCAAACTATCATACGCGAAAATGTATACCGAAATTAACATTAACTCTTCGGAAACACACAAAAAATGTATTTTCTTAATTACTACTGAACGAGCTATCGGATTTGAATAAGTGAAATACTATTCGATGTGTATTCAAAAAACAAATTGTTAGATGGCTGAACGAATTCCAGCTGAACGACCATCAGCTCCACAAATGTTAATTTAAATCTAATTTAAATTTATTCCGAATCGTTTACATAGACCAGATGAACTATCACATGTTGTGCTTTGGTCTTCTAATTTTAACGATACCTTTTGATTGGTATATCACTCGATCTGATCGGAAACCGCTCTGCATTCATACACATGCTATTCGCACTCGCTATTAATGTTTGCAGGCAAATTTTAGTATACCGTAAATGTGAAATTTCTTGCAAAATTTGCACAAAATAGGAAACTATACCTTTCAAATGTTTCTGGTTGCAGTTGATCTGCGAAAGCTTTTTGAGATTGTGCTTGCCAAATACCAATTTTTTCCCATTTCGTTGCTCCAGAATATTTAAAATCGTCGATGTCCCAGCATTAAGTTAAATAAAATGTGTTAAAATTACAAAAAAAAAAAATGTGTGTATGTATCCACACGCATACAGAAAATTCTGAGTTTGGCGCTTGCCACCACGTGGTTTAACAATATACAAATACATTTTCTTTAATAACTTCCGTGTTTCTTTACCGATTTGGATAAAATTTCTTTTAATGCATTCTCATTGTACTATAGTACATTTATACATTGGCAAGCATCCTATTAAACCAAAGTTGGTGGCTCTGCCTCTTATAGTTTCTGATGTATGCTCAAGCAGCTGCGCTTGGCGCACAATATGGAAAGGTTATTCTTAAATAACTTCTAAACTAAGAATAGGATCGTTATAAAATTTTCAGGACTTTACAAGAGAGTTGTATACAAACTAAAGCGCAAGTCTGTACTACTTGATTTGAGGATTTTGATTATGATATGGGACGAATGAGGGGAGGTATAAAGAATCCGAAATATATCTAATAAAAAACCGATAAACACTAATTATAAGAAAACGGGGCAAGTTGTCGATCATTTGAAATAAACTTGATCTGCGTATGGTATATACCAAGTTCAGCTCCCTAGCCCATGTAGAATCTGAAATCGACGTGTTCATACAGACAGACGGACAGACAGGACAGGCTAGTGATGCTGATCAAGAATATATATACTTTATGGGATCAGAGATGCCTCCTTCTGCCTTCTACATACATTTGCACAAAACCATTATTCCTTCATGAAATAAGAATCGATTTATGCTAATTATAAGAAAACGGGGTGAGTTTTTTAACATTTGAAATGAACTCGCTCTGAGTATGATATACACGAACTCAAAAAGTCAGATTTCTAGCTCTTGTAGCCGCTGAGATCAATGCGTCTATACAGACAGACGGATAGACGGACAGACGGACAAAGCTAGTGATGCTGACCAAGAATATATGTACGGTCTGGGGTCGGAGACGCTCCTTATGTCTGTTAGATACATTTTCCTAAGACCAACATACCCTTTTTATTTATTTTCAATGGGTTTCAACAACAATGGGTAAAAAAATAATTGAAGTATATTTTTGTATTCAAAATATAAAAATAAAGTTGATAGTGCAGTCCTCGGTAGATGAGTTGTCTAAGTGCTCAGGCATTTGGGCAACTGAACAACGGGGATCCGGTCTCGAATCCCAGGCAAGTGTGTGGATGTAGTGTTTGTCTTAGCCACAGTGCTATTTAAAAAATAGTTAGGTTGATAGTTTATAACTATATCCTATACTTTAAATAATAATAATAATAATAAAAGTTGATAGTATGTGTATTTTTTCGTTTTGCAAACAATTGTTTGACAAACTGTAGGTTGCAGATCACAGCCCACTCATTAACTATCTCCCTCTACTCTCACAGGTGGCATTATTAATGTTGTCTGCATGATGTCAAGTAAAAATAACAACAAAATATAAAAGGCATTTACAAAAGCAACAAGGTGATTAAGGCTCGACCATTACTAATTGCTGAATAATAATACTAATACTTTGAACAAAAGCTATTTAAGCTACTATAAAACCAACTTTTGTGAGGTTATGCGGAAGCTTGGCAGCTGCTAAGTGCAGAATAAATGACAGTAGCAGAAGTTTGAGCGAATGGCCAGATACCAGCTGATGCTGCCTTCCAGAAACAGATAACAGCTTATATCAAAGAACCAGCAAGGCCACAAAATGCAAAAGGAGAACAATATAATGGCAGAAAACTGTCAATTTGTGGGTCCTTATCGCTTGGAAAAGACTCTTGGAAAAGGCCAAACGGGTAAGTAGCCAATCTAACAATAATTTTTAATTCCATTTGGCATTATTACTTATTCGGATAGGTCTCGTCAAGTTGGGCGTGCACTGTGTGATTGGAAAAAAAGTGGCCATTAAAATAATCAATCGCGAAAAGCTCAGTGAATCAGTGCTAATGAAGGTAAGTAGGGGGCTTCCCCACCACTCTCAAAACCCCTTTCTACCAGGAACAAATTGGTTATTTACTTAACAAAAGCGAACAGTTCTCTCCAATTTCCATTGCTTACATTCATTTTTACCCTGGATCCGTTTTCGAGCTACCGTAACATGCTTTCCATCTTTCTGGTATATGTGCTTTGGGGCGGGCCAAATCGATAAAAGTGTATATCTACCTTAGTTTAGAGCTAGACTCAGAAAATGTTGCATACATATTACTGATGAACCCCAAAAAGATCGTTCAACCAATTTTAAGGCTACGCCCAGTTAAGGGCTTATAAACTGCAAAAAATATATACATATTTTCAAAAGTTTTATAGCTAGAGTCAACAAAATTGGCAAGTACTTTACATATGACTGCCTCTAAGAATCTAACCAACAAATTTCAGCCACGTCCACTCCATGTCATCTATGTTTATCCGAAATAAGAGTTTTAAGGGCATACAAATAGTTTGACAATTAAAAGCTGTTTTTATACCGTAAACGACTCTTGCGCAGTCGGTTATATCCGACTGAATATTCTTACTTGTTGATAACCTGAGCACATTGAAAGTGGTTAAAAAATTTTGTAGTGCTTTATATGTTCTATGCTATACGTAAAAAAAGTTATTTTATTTGTTTTTAACATTATGCTAAGACATGACTTTTATTGGTACTATATGTCGCAGGTTATAAGAGAAAAAATGAAAAGTAAACACAGATAAAAAAATGTTTGTTTGTATATCTCCCACCCCCCCCCCCTCTTCCCACCCCTCGCCACAAAAATGGAAAAAATATCATTATGTATACCCTTGCATACAACTGGATACCCCTTTAAAGTCCCAAGAATAGCAATCGGACATTAAACTTCGAATTTAGTAGAGTGCGCAGCTAGCTGCTGTGTTCAGGATCTCCTGGTCGAAAACTCCCGATTAGTGGACTCTTGTTTTTACTTAAACTCTTTACATATAATAAAGTCATTATGTGTTATTCTATCGATTCAAGGTTGAACGTGAAATTGCCATCATGAAACTAATCGATCATCCGCACGTGCTTGGGCTGAGTGACGTGTATGAAAATAAGAAATATTTGTATTTGATATTGGAACATGTATCCGGCGGTGAGCTTTTCGATTACCTCGTTAAAAAAGGGCGACTAACGCCAAAAGAAGCGCGCAAGTTCTTTAGGCAAATAATCTCAGCACTAGATTTCTGCCATTCACACTCCATATGGTATGTACTCAATTTCTAAACAAATACAGCTATAAAAATGTCACAACTGAACTTGTAGCCATCGGGACTTGAAGCCAGAAAATCTGCTGCTAGATGAGAAAAATAATATAAAGATAGCAGATTTTGGTATGGCCTCCCTTCAACCAGCTGGTAGCATGTTGGAAACCTCTTGCGGATCCCCACACTACGCCTGCCCAGAAGTCATACGGGTAAGTTTCAATAAAGCTAAGAAATAATCAAGTAAGAATGATCCAGTCGATGGGACTCGACTAGATACCCTGTACCCAGCTCCGAGCCGAACGACCTACCAACAAACAGAAACACAAACACATGCCATAGCTGCGCACATTCTTCTGCCTTCGTCCTATTATGAAAAATTTATAATTAAATATTGAAAGCATTTGGGCAACTGAACAGAAAAGAACCTGGGTTGAATCCAAGGCTAGTGTATGGATGTAGGTTTTGTCTTAGCCGAAGGCCTTAGCAGCCAGTGCTAATTAAAAGTAGTTATGCTGATAGTTTATAGCTTTATCCGATACTTTAAAAAAATTTAAAAAAAATAACATCAAACTTTATTGTCCGATCTTAATGATCCGTCTTTTTAGGCTGCACCTCTTAAATTAAATTAAATTTTTAATGCGACAGAGAGGGGTATATAATATACGAGATTAAATGATCAAATTTGGAGGCCCATACTTTTCGAGATATGCTTGAAGAACCCATGTCTTGAAGTCGATATTAGCAAGGCGCAAATAAATAAATCTTTAAATTTTTGAAGGAAACGGAAGGTCGTATTCAAAAAGTGTGATATTCCTAATTTGGGTAAACCAACAAAACAAATTTAAAATAGTATCTCAACTATGCTTAAAAGACTGCCTCACAAAACTGATATTTATCGATATTAGGAAAACGGGGTTGGATATAGACAATTTGAAAAAAGCTGGTTTTGCGTATGGTATATTGGAAACCAAGAAACCTAGTCTAAGTGTCTAGGTGAAATCGACGAGCTATCGATTATTTGAAATGAATTTCATCTACGTCTGCCATGGACAAGCTTACATCCCAAGTTTGCTTTCTAGTTCTTATAGTTTTCGCGATCGACGCTTTCATATAGACGGACGAAACGGTTAAATTGTTTGATGCTGACTAAGAATATACATAGATAGATATATACAAATGCATATTACCTTTTTACCCTTTCTAAGTATTTTCAATAGGTTTAGGGTATAACAAATGAATTATAAATAATAATTAAATATACGATTCAAGACGTATAGATCTGCGTTTTGGCATATACTCATATTTGGATGCCATATTTAATCCCATACCAGATAGTAAGCCGCAAAGTTATTCATTTTCGCATTTTTCATAGTGTGCAGCTGACTAAAGACGAAGGCTCACAGGATGTTCGGCTTGGAGCTGGGTACGGGATATCTCCTAGTCGGGTATTCTCGACTAAAGCACCTTTACTTGTTAAGACCTTAATTTGCTACACGTGTAGTGTGTTACGAAAATTATAATTTCCTATTTATTTTATTTACGCTTTCATTGGTGGCACAAGGGTGAAAAATATGATGGACGCAAAGCAGATGTTTGGTCATGTGGTGTCATACTCTATGCACTGCTAGTGGGAGCGTTACCTTTTGACGATGACAACTTGCGACAGCTGCTTGAGAAAGTAAAACGCGGAGTTTTTCATATTCCGCACTTTGTACCGCCCGATTGCCAAAGTCTGCTGCGTGGTATGATTGAAGTTAACCCAGATAGACGTCTAACGGTGAGTTATCAGACAGAAAAATTCTTAGCTTCATTTAAATTCCTTCTGAGATTACTGTTATAATATCCTTGATTCAAATTCACTTTAATTTCAAAATTATTTGCATTAAATAATCACATAAAAATGATTCAATTGCAACCTAGAAATAATTTAGAAACAATTATAGGTTTACAAAACATCTCTTAAAATCTCTTTCTTAGAGCCCGATTTGATTATAATCACGATACATTATCTTATATTTACATAGTTTGCCATTCTATTAGCAAGTATTCGTAGTCGGTAACATGTGAGTTATAGCTGAGGGGTTGGCTTAGATTTATCTTTGCGAAATTCTACTTGAATGTCGAATAAAGCGGCCTCGTAGAAGGTGCCGCATTTAATCGATTCTTTTCGAGCGTTGCTCATCTGTAAATATTAACAATAACAACAAGTAAGATTGCTTTAGTCGGGAGTACACGACTAGGAGATACCCTGAACCCAGCTGCGAGATGTCGTTACATGCATTCAAGCATATATAAACAAAATCACACATACGCACACAAACGCACGCCGCTTGCTGCGCATTGTACTTTACGAGAACACATTAAACCAAATTTGGTGGCTCTAGCTCTTCAAATCTCTGATATATACTGAAAAGCTCGGGTAAAAAACCGATAAATACTGATAATGAGAAAACGAGGCGAGTTACCGATCATTTGAAATAAGCTTAAAATACGTAAGGTATTGTAGTAATAGTATAGGGTTGTAGTATTAGGCAGGTGCAATATTAGTTATTTAGCAGTATTTAATATATAATTGTATTTAATATAAATAACGTTATGTAACACTGATATCGATTACTTATCGATATTCGGCTATTAACATAAAAATGGAAAGAAGGAAAAGAATAACGTCAATCGTTGATGGTGCGTGAAATAAGCTGGTTCTCAGACCAGAAGCGGGAGAAATTTACGCCTATAAAACTACAAATAAAAACAAGTAAGATGGCTCAGTCGGGATTGCCCGATTAGAAGATACCCTAAGCCCAGCGGAGAGCTGTCGTTACATGCATTTAATTAAACCACACGACACCACAGCCGCACTTAGTAAAATAAAATACAAATAAATAATAAAAATGAATGCTCGCGCATCGCTTTAAATATTTTCAGACAATTTTTAGTATGCCGTAGTTCTGAAATTTCTCGCAAAATTTAAACAAAATAGGAAACTATATATTTTAAATGTTGGTGCAGTTTATCTGCGAAGGCTTTTTGACAGTCTGCATGCCAAATACCAATTTTTCCCCATTTTGTTGCTCCAGAATATTTCAAATCGTTTATGTATGTATGTTATGTAAAATAAATTTAAAAAAAGAAAAACTTAAATAAACAGTACTACAACCCCATTCACACTTTGACACGGTATAGTACATTTATATAGCAGCCTTAACCAAATTTGGTGGCTCTGGCTTTTATAGTTTCTGAGATATGCTCAAGCAGCTGCGCTTGGCCCTCACTATGAAGAGTTAATTCTTAATTAACTTCTAAACTAATAATAGGATCGTTATGTAACTTTCAGGACTTAACAAGAGCATTGAAATCTGTGTACAAACCAAAGCGCAAGTCTGTATCTTTTATCCTTTACGAGAACGAATTAAACCAAATTTCGGCTCTAGCTCTAGCTCTTATAGTTTCTGAAATATGCTCAATAAACCGGGTCAAAAAACTGATAAACACTGATTAAAAGAAAACGTGGCAAGTTATCGATCATTTGAAATAAATTTGATCTGCGTACGGTATACACGAAGCTTAATCCACTAGGCTACTGATGCTGATCAAGAATATATATACTTTATAGGGTCGGAGGTGCATCCTTCTGCCAGTTAAATACATTTGCACAAGACCATTATACCCTTGTTACCCATTTTCAATGGGTTCAGGGTATAAACAATTTGATAACAATTGATGTCCGTTGCAAATATTAATAAAGTAAAATTAAAAGACTTAAAGTACCTGTGTGAAAAAATAATTTTAACATTAGTGGTACAAAAAATATATTGATAAAAGGACTGCAAAGCAAAGACCAGTTACAAAAGTGTTTGATCGAGTTAAACAATAAAATGGATATAAATAAAAACATCGAAAATATCTCCAAAACTTCCGAAAATTCAATGGGAGTTCAAATAGGCAACGACAAAGCAATGCGAGAAGAACTAGAAATTTCTTGAACCAGCGGTGAATAAAACAGGACAACGTGATGATCTGATAAAATTTTATACGAATTTGAAATACTGAAGAAATACCACAAAATTAAAATTCTGGAGAATAAATTGGCAAAAATGGAAATGCAAATAAAAGCAACACCCCCTTATGCCTGCGGTGCTTCATTGGAAACACACAGAATTGCTACCCGTATTTGGCATATGGCAATGGTCCGTTCATAAATTCGCTGGCACAACAACAAAATGTACGCGAAAGTTAAGAAGTGGATAACAAGATGCTACGTACAATAATATGCCACAATGTAAAAGACAAAGCTAATGAATTGATGTTCTCTAGTCCTATGTTTGTGGCCGAGACAGACGACCTTCTAAGCAAAATGACCAATATGTTTGGCGTCAAGGAGTCAATGCGACAAACCTTCGAAAAATGAATATGGCAAAATAACGAAAACTTTGAAAGTTTTTTTAATGCAAAACTTTTGTTGTCGAACAGTCTTAACATATCAGAGGACGAGTTCTTGGATTACGTCCTAGGCAACAATTTCGCAGCACGGCAGATGGCAAATTTTAAGTCCAAAACTGAGTTGCTACAAGCCTTCAACAAAGTGGAGCTATGCAACTCAGCACAAAAACGGGGAGATCGGGTGATTGTCCTTCCAAAACCAGATGTAAAGTGCTACAACTGCAACAGCAAGGGGCATATGACCAGGGAGTGCCGTAACCCTAAACGGGAGGATGGCGAATGCTTTGTATGTGTAAAATTTGGCGACCAGGCCAAGGATTGCAGCCTTTATAAGAAAACGACAAACAATCGAGGAAAAGACAAATATGTAAGCTACTAAGAAATAATTTTTTTTTCACAATTCAAATAAAGAAAATCCCATATATTTAGAATGTCTAATGGATACAGGAAGCCCCATCAGCTTTATAAAAAATGGTATGTTCCAAAGAAAATTAAACTGCAAGAAGGAGAGAATAAATCTTATTTTGGAAATAATAAGCATAAACTTTAAATTTATTGAGAAATATATTGTTTAATTTTGTTTTCAAATAAATATATTATAACGAAACTGATGGTGGTTGATATTGAATCCATGAGGTATCCGTTTGTAGTGGGAAGAGATCTTTTAATTCAAAATAAAGTAAAGTTAATCGATGTAAACAATTTAAGTAAGCCTAATAATACAAATAATGTAATGAATCAAGAAATTAGAGTAAAAACAAATGACAAAGAAAAAAGTAATGAAATAATAGCCTTAATAGAAGAACAATGTCAGCGATAAAATGTAGAGAAAAATAATTAAAAAATGTAAAGAAAACGTAGAGAATAGCTACGTAAAAGTAACGGAATATATAACCAATTTTGAAAAGGAAATATTGGAAATTGAAGACGATGACGAAAAATTTGAATATCAAATAGGAGACAAACTAAATTGTAAACTAAAAGATAGATTTGAAAATATGTTTGATTGACCAGTTGTGAAATGCAGTTAATAATAGAAGATTAAAATCCCCTATGCTATGCCCCTCGTCGACTCTCACATGCAGAACAAGTAAGATGGCTCTAGTCGGGAGTGCCCGACTAGGAGATACCCTGAACACAGCGACGGGCTGTTGTTACATGCATTTAATTAAACCCCTCTGAATTCATACTGAATTCATAGTTGTGAAATTTCTCACAAAATAGGAAACTATATCTTTCAAATGTTGGTTGCAGTTGATCTGCCATATACCAAATTTTCCCCATTTTGTTGCTCCAGAATATTTCAAATCGCCGATGTCCCAGCATTAAGTTACATTTTGACCAATAAGTGTGTTTAAAATTAAAATAAAATAAAAAATTAAATAAACAGTAAAAAAACTGCTTTGACCCAAGCCGGATTCGAACTCGCGCATGATTGCGCGCCATGCAACATCTCTACCACCGAGCCACAGCCGCATTTCGATTGTCTCAGTCAAAATCTGAGACTAGACACACACGTACAAGCAATCGCTTGAGAATTCGAAAAAGAATATGCATATACATATGTATGTTTGTATGTTAATTCTTCTTCTTAAATAACTTCTAAGCCAAGAATAGGATCGGTTTGAAATTTTCAGGATGTAACAAGAGCGTGTACAAACCAAAGCGCAAATCTGTAGTAATTGATTTGCGGATTGTTTGATTTTTTTGTATATGGGTGGCGAATGGGGAGGTATCCAAAATCCGAAATATTCATAATCTACGTATCGTTCACGGGAACACATTTGGTGGCGCTAGCTCCTTTAGTTTTTGAGATATGCTCAAAAAACAGTGTCAAAAAATCGATAAACACTGATTATAAGTAAACGGGTATATATGATTATAAGTAAAAGTATCGATCATTTGAAATGAACTTGATCTGCGTATGGTATATAAGAATCTAAAAATACCAAGTTTAGCTCTCTAGCCATTGTAGTCTCTGAAATCGACGCGTTCATACAGACGGACGGACAGACAGACGGACATGGCTTGATCACCTTGGCTAGTAATGCTGATCAAGAATATATATACTTTATTGGGTCGGAGATGCCTCCTTCTGCCTGTTACATACTTTTGCACAAAACCATTATACCCTTATTACCCATTTTCAATGGGTTCAGGGTATAAAAAGCAAAAGTTCAAGAGATTTTAGATGAAACTTTAGCTAATGGATTTATTAGACATAGTGAATCGCATGTGGCTCACCCATAGTCCTAGTTAAAAAGAAAACATGTGATTTAAGAATGTGCGTAGACTTTAGGCGATTAAATAAAATAACAAGAAGGACAAAGTTTCCAATACCGTTGATAATAAAAGCATTTTTTCAAAGTTAGATTTCAAGAACGGATATTACCATGAATACATGCATGAGGCCTCTATTAAGTACACCACGTTTAAAACACCTTCAGGACAGTTCGAATATCTCCAAATGCCGTGTGGATTAACGGACGCGCCGTTTATCTTCCAGCGGTTTATAAACAAGATATTTACCAAAATGGTAAGAGCAAGCAAAGTAATAGTCTACCTCGACGATATCATGATAACAACAAAAGATTTAGACGAGCATTTAAAATACTTAAGGATGTTTTTAACCTATTAGTCAAAAATAAACTCGACCTACGGCTTTATAAATGCAGTTTTTTGCAAAGTGAGGTAAAATATCTTGGATGGGATAAAAGTGATAAGAAATTTTCCAGAACCAAGACAAGTACGGGATGTACAAAGCTACATTGGCATATGCTCATAATTTCGTTAATTTATTAAAGACTTTTCGATAATCGCGAAACCTCTATATGACCTGACGAAGAAAGATAAAAAGTTTAGTTTTGGACCCGAACAATCTGAAGTTTTCAATGTCCTAAAAGTTACTGACATTGACACTAAATAAAAAAGACATAGTCCAAGAATAGCCAGATGGGCATTAGAAGTTCAAAACTATGATTTTAAACTCAAACACAAGAAAGGTAAATGAATGCAGCACGTTAATGCACTGAGTAGATGCAATAGTATTCTAACAATAGAAGTCAATACATTCGATTAAATCTTGGTAATATGTCAAGGCAGAGATGAAAAAATAAACAAAGTAAAAGAATTATTTAGCACAGGGGGACATGTATTATACGAAATAAGAAATGGTGTTGTGTACAAGAAAATAAGATATAATTTAGTATTTTACGTTCCCGAATCAATGGAAGAACAAATACCATAATGAAATGGGACATGTGGGAACAGACAAAATTATCGAAGTAATAAGTAAAAGCTATTAGTTTCCAAACATCAGAAAAAGGTAGACGAGCACATAAGAAAATGTCGCAAATGCATTGCCTTCTCAGCAAAAGGTGGCAAACAAGAAGGTTTTTTACTTGTCATACCAAAAGGCAATATCCCGTTCAAAATGATAGATTTAGATCACTATGGCCCAATAAACAACAAAGATTAAAAAAAGAAACATATTTTGGTAGTAGTATTTACATGTACGACTGTGAAATAACAACTAAAATATGTATCCTAGCACTTGTGTAATATACAAATAAAATACCAAAAAAAGTGTTCCTCTGCGCGGTCACAACTGTCACCTAAACAGCGTGTTAGACATCATCAACACCAACCATTTCATTTTTGACGAGCGGCAGGTTCAGTTATTTGATAACCTAAACTATCCAATAAGAATAGACATAGAATTCCAATTGAAACTGAACGAGTATAACAAAGGTTTGTGGCTTGGGTGACTGTTTCTAACTTCGGCCGCTACAGCGCCGAAAAGTGTACACAGAGACTAGCGGCGGTTAGTGCATATGATTAGCATTATGTTATGTTATGTTTTATGTTAGATAAAAACTTTCCTAGGATAACAGTTCCAATTGTGTAAATATTAATGACTTTAAGTATTGAATATTACATATTTTCATACATTCAACACATTTATGTGTGTATGCACATATATACTTGACAGAGAATGCGAATAATTAGAAATAATAATTTTAGCCGCATACAAATTCTAAGAATTCGAACAAGTGTCGCAATCTGAGTCTGCAGTAGATGGCGCCACTGCAATTATTGATGTTGTGCACATATATGGAGTTTTGGACATTAAAATTTCTGATACAAAATTTTGTGACGAAAGACATTCAATTTAATGTAAGATCTATTCCAAATTATTTAAAAAATAGTTGGGCATTCGGCACATCGCAAAAAGTTATTTATCGTGCAGAGAAGCTGAAGCTTTTTTACGTAAAGTGCCGAATGCCTAATTTTATATCGCAAATTTTGGGGCTGGAATGTGCTTTCACCCCTAGATGTTTTTGTTTGATATCAGAAATTTGTTGGAATACTTTTGACAGTTTAGCTTTGTCAAAAGGTGTTTAGCTTTAATATTTTTTAATATACCGCATTACCATGATCAAGAGTCGATCCCATATTACTTGGCTAATAACTAAACCAGAGCACATAGCCCCGACCCCTAATCTTAGCTAAACGCTGCCTGACATTCGGTTCTTCCATACATTTCTCCGAAAATGTTCAAATCTTTTGAAGATGGAACTTTTTCACATTCACATTTTATATCGATAAGCATTTTATTTGAGAAGACGCCATTCTCAATTACAGATTGATATGGTAAGACGCGCACTATAAAATGTATTTTTCACTAAGAAATTATAATTTATAATTCCGTCAACTTATTTTGATTACATTTTAATTTGATTTCATCTTTTGGTAAACATACACAATTAGCTGTTCCATACAAAATCAAAACAAAGCGGCAGAGTGGCCAGTCCGCTATCAGTTATCTGGGAACACTATACATAATAAATATAAAATATACAGCAAAGAAAATTTGTAACTCCATTTTGACATTTTTCATATAAAAAACATTTTTATTAGTAAAATAAACCATTGGAATGTTTGCTTACGTTTTGTGGCACAACCTTAAATCAAAGTCAGCTTGTCGCGCCAAATTTTAAACAGAATATATGTTTGACTAAATTAAAATCCATTCCATCAACTAATTTAAATTTTTTAAAGTGAATAGAAATCAGTTGATACAATCCATAAATACAGCTATGCATAAGAAACAGCTCAATTCATTTAAACTAATTATTGAACGTCAAATTTAAAAATTTGAGGATAAGTACCAAACAAGGAATATCTTGTAACTTTTTACCTGCGTACCTAAGAACAAAAACAAGAACAGAACATACCTGTATCTTCTATGGTTTGCAAACTGTGGGTTGTCAATTTTAGCGGATTTTAGCGCTTTCCCGCCAATCTAGCGGGTTTTTCAAAAAGTCGTAGAACAAAATTGTTTTTGTTCATGATAGTGAACAAGCTCACAAAGTTCCATAAAGCCATCTCAACGCTATCATACGCGAAAATTTATACCGAAGTTAACATTACCTTTTCGGAAAAATACAACAAACGTTAGGTACCACTGATATCGATGATTTATCGATATTCAGCTATTGACAATAGAATGGAAAGAAGAAGAAGAATAAAGTTAATCGTTGATGGTGCGTGAAATAAGCTGGCTGTCAGTATACACAAACTTAACCAAGTTTAGCTCTTTAGCTCTTGTAGCCTCTGAAATCCACGCGTTCATACAGACGGACGGAAAGACTGACGGACTCGGCTACTGATGCTAACCAATAATATATATAATGGGGTCGGAGGTGCTGCCTTCTACTTGTTATATACTTTCATAATATCGCGACACTTTTTGCAAATGTTTAACATGTGAGATATGTTTTTAGTGGAATTGGCCTACAACACGAAGCTTACGTTTGCCAAAGGTCCTGGCGTGGTCCAAAAAGACGCAAAGTTACTTTGTTTTTCTACATTAAACCCATTGAAAATGGCTAAAACAAGAGATACCGTGAACCGAGTTGCGAATTGTCGTTACATATATTTCCCACGGGATGATCCTATTTTTGGTCCTCTGTAGAATAGCTGGGAATATTTCGTTCTACCCATGGGACTTGTAGCCAGTGAACGAGTCTATAGAGCAATGAATTATCTTAATGTTTATTATATCTATGGGTATCACATAATTCGTTAATGTACGGAATGTGTCTAGTTCAGTGACTTATGTGCATCCAGGGATTATTATACAGAATTTCTCAGAATTTCCTTGGTGATTTGCAGCACCATGTGCTGTCCCTTGCCATCGGAGTTAGCGACATGGATTGCCGACCTGTCAGCGGTATGCACGCCCGGATTCTGCCACCTTAGCACTCGTAACGCTGGGTTATCTGGGACGACCCGCGAGAAGAGACTTTCGCCGAAATTTTTTACGGAATCAGTGTTCGGTCCCCTACCTAGAGCTTGGCACTCTCCCACGGGGCAACCATGGCAGCCACTGTCTCCGTGACCTACTTCATGGTGAGGTAATCGCGACAGCTCAGAATTTTTACGCAATTGAGCCAACCTGCGCCATAAGGTCCATTCGCTTACACATTGCTTACAGCAGCTTCTCCTTCACTGCCTTCCACTGTTCAACCGTTCTTCTGTTGATGAGCGCCACTACAAGGTGTCCTTTGGCCACATCGCTATCTGACTCCCGGCTCGGCTTCTTCGTTGAGCTTACGCTTACTCGCGCGCACATCCGCCTTGGATGTGCCTTTGCCGGCTAGTTGCTTCTCGACCTTGTTGGGAAATTTGCCCGACGCTGACTTCGTTGCAAAATGTTGTTTACCCTCCACAGCAACTTGCTCCTCTCCTCGGAGGTGAGGCCGCGGTTGGTGTTGGACCAAACGCGAGTCTTCAGAGCAGCCTTGTTTTGGGTCTTCGCTTTCCTTCGTTCTTTTTGGCCCGGCACCCTCCTGGATGGAAGATAGCAGAAGCTGTGCGTGTCTGTTTCGTTTTTTGTTTTTGTTTGTCGCAGTAGCTTTGCAACAATCATGGCCTGCTCCAACTATGATAGAGATGTGACCGCTAGGGACACGCAGAGAGGATTGCTCGTCCCCGTGCCTGCCGTTGGTAGTAGTCATGCTTCCCACTGACGTTTGGGCTTTTTCCTAGCCTAGTTTCCGACCATATTGATTTTTGTATTGGGGAATCGACCCCGTAGCGTTTTTTACCTGCCGGCTCCGGTTGCAGTTCCTCTGACCCGCCGAATCTGTCGGAGAATACTGTACCTTTGCCTTAGCTGGACACTGCGCCAGTGCCCATTGCCCGGCCGGCACCCGCGTGTAAGGTATAGTTCGAGGGATTTTACTCGCCTATAATAGCTACAGACTAAAAATTTTTATTTTTTAAGTTCCAGTATATCATTTGCTTATCAATTTTGTTTTAAATTATTGATTACCCACCCCAATTTCCTGGAACTGCTAAAATACAAAGTTTCATCACCGGTTAGGAAACACAGAATTTATTAAAAACAACAAATCTTTTGTCGGATGTGCCCGAATAGGAAATATCCTGAACATAGCTGGGAGCTGCCGTTACATACATTTAACATTTTACATTTTCATTCATAAACACACACAAATACAAGCCACAGGCTGAGCACTTTTCTCAGCAGCTGCCCTTGGCCCTCACTAGGGAAACTAAATTCTCGTTATCAGATTTTCACGTCTTAAAAGGAACATTCAAATCAATGTATATACCAAAACGAAAGGTTTTAGTTCTTGAATAGATTTATTATATTATATTAATATTTGGGGCGAGTGGGAGGAGGTATATAAAACCGAAATATTCTCAATCTGCTCTACGAGTATATATTAAACCGAACATGGTGATAAAATTTGCCAAACGAGTATATATTAAACCGACAAGCGCTGCAATATGAGCAAGAGTCTAAATTTAGTTAGTTGGTTTATGCCATACACATATCAAGTATATTTTAAATTATCAATAACCTAGTCCATTTTCGTATTTTTTGAGCATATCTTAGAAACCAAAAGAGCTAGAGCCACCAAAGGCTACGCAGATCATAAATATTTCGGATTCTAAGTACCACCTGTTTTAGTGGGTATGACCGGAATATTAAGAATATTATTGTCACTGCGGACAGCATGCCACGCTAGTGACTGTGCTAGAACCAATTAGCAATTTATACACGAAGAAACGATAGTCAGATCAGACCGAGTTATATACCGATCAATGGTACTGTTTTAACTAATAATTTACAGATTAATTTTTATTATTACTAACATATTACATTTTTAGTGGTTTTCCCAAAATGAAATGAGAACCTTCTTTTTGTGGACTCTTATAAAAGCCGGGATACAGCTTGAAAAAGATAAAATCTGCTAAAATTGGCACCCCACAGTTTCCGAATCACATAAAACACAGATATGTTATGTACAAGTATATACTAGTAGTTTAGTATTATTTGTATTGGCACTTTGGCACTTTGTATACTCGTTCGCGAAGTGAAAATAGCATCTTGGGTTTATGCATTGTACGTCTTGCTGTCTATTTGAAATTTTAAATATATACCTGTGTATACCCGCGTCAGATAAATTGTTAAAATTTTCGGTTACGCCCACTGGGATAATCAAATATCTTGGGGGAGAGTTTTTATAGTTACATTCTCCCCAAAAAATTACAAAACATCGATATTTTTCCAATTAAAGTTAAAAAATCAGTAGCGTTTTCGTGACTTGCTTAAGAATGTGGCTCTTGGTTGGCAACAATTACATTATTGTAGAAGGCACAATACAATACCGATTGTGCACATTTTACTGGTGGATTTTAAAATATATTTATTTTACATGTAAAACCGTACTTTTCAAAATTAAAGTGGAGCTTGTATAGTCTGCACCATCAACACGATCATATACTCAGACGATCAAACAGACGGAAATGGCAACAGATATTTACTCTGCTTGTCAATTCAGAATAAATTTACTTTTACAATTACATAAAAATGTGCTCTTTAAATATATGAAATATGTAAATGTATATGATTCAAGAAAAATACCCTAAACCCTTTGTTAGGCCGAACGGTAAACTTGTATTTTATCAATCGCTCTTACTATCTCTTGCTCTCAAATGATATGTGCATTTTAGCTAGCCGAAATAAATCGTCATGCCTGGGTTACAGCTGGTGGCAAAGGTGAGCTGGAGTTGGAGTTACCCATGATGGAGGTGGTGCAAACACATGTTATTCCCACGGCCACTGCTGTGGATCCGGATGTATTAAATGCCATATGCTCGCTGGGTTGCTTTAAGGAGAAGGATAAACTCTTACAGGAGCTACTGAGTGCCAGGTGGGCCTTAATCACCTTAAAAAATACTAACATTAACAACTTTTGATTTGTAGCCACAATACAGAAAAGGTTATTTATTTTCTGCTTCTGGAGCGAAAGCGGCGCCGGCCCGCACTGGAGGATGATGAAGAGATTGCACAGAAATCCCGCAGCGAATTAGATGTAGTGGATCCACCACGCAAGCGGTTGGACAAATGTCGCATCAATGGCACAAATGCGCCGAGTTATGGACAAATTTCAGAGGGATCACCACTGACGCCACGACGACAAGCTTTCAAGTTAGTTGGTTTAAATCCACTAAGTCCTCCTAACTAACTTCTGTTATACTATATAAACAGCTTCAGATCGTACAGCAGTACACGTAACCACCAACGGCGCTCACCCACGACAGTGTCCACGTCAATGCGCAGCTCCTCATATCATAGTCCAACACGTTGCAACTCACCCATGAACTCAGCACAGCAGCAGGCCAATGCTATATCGCGGCCATCCTCACCAGCAGCCGTTTCACGGCATTCAACTTATGGTGATCGAGAGCGTTCCGGTTTGGTGCATCATTCGTCAGTCCGTCGAACGCCCTCGCACAACTCGCAAAAGAGCATTGAGGGCGATGCCTTAGTCGTCAGAGAGCCACGCCTAGAGCGTAGAGATTCGGCCCGTCAGACACAGGAGCGCAGTGGCGGTAGCTCTGCCCGAGATCGTGGAGATTGTGTGCCGTTAACCAACATTCCGGTTAAGGATTTGGGTGACAATTCCGCGGCAGCTTCACCGTCAGTGCATCATCGCGCCAACTCAGGTCCGACAATTGCCATTGGTAGGTTTCAAATCCAGACTCAAATAATAGGCTGTGAACTAATTTAAAAAAAGGGGATAATAGTGTTGTGGATATGTATGTAACAGATTGACACCATTAACACCGACTCCATAAAGTACACATATTCTTGGTCAGAATCAACAGCCGTCTGTCTAGTCCGTCTGTCTGTCCGTTCGTCTGTAGTCCGTCTGTTGTTCGCCTGAATCGGTTATTACACTAGGTAACACCCAAATTGTGTTGTTTACCAAACCTACTTTTTCTGACGCATATGGGGCCCCATATGATAAAAATTTTTAATATTTGGTATTTTTTAGTGCTCTAATTCAGAAATTACCTTATATTTTTGATCATTACTTGAAAATGTCAGAACCCCTTATAAAAATCTTTACGCTTTCTGAAAGCTAATGAATATATCTTTATATATATATATATATCAGTCAAACACACTTTTCAATTTAAATCATTAGTTTTTATACATTCTCGACGTGAAACTAGTATATTTGGTTTGTGCAATGTCCGTCATGCTGTCCGTCCGTCCAGATGAGCGCAACTTTTTTCGGCGCTATTGAAGCAAGAGACGTGAAACTTTGGATATACACTTGTAGTAATCTGCTTCAGTCACAGTGTTACGATTTTTGTGCCACGCCCACTAGGACGTGGCAAATCGATAACATGTCGATACACCTCAAATCGCAAATCGATAAAAGGCGAATTTTTCTCACAATTTTAAAGCTAGAGCCACAAATTGTTGGTGACCTCCGGCCACGCCCACTAAAACGCCCACGCAAAAAAAACCGGAAAAGTATCTCCCTCAGTTTTTGGACTAGAGTCACCATATTTGGAATATATATTACTGGAAAACTCTCCTAAAACATCACAGAAAAAATGGCCGGCCGCGTCCCCTCCCTCCCCCGTAATCGCAAAAATCGCGAAAGCCTATTTCTTCTACGGTTTTGAAGCTTGAATCCCAAAATTTTAAAGTTAGATTACTGGTCACCCCCTTTCAAGACCCCTGAACATTTTTGAGATAAATCAATATATCTCCCTCAGTTTTAAAGCTAAAGACAAACATTTTTTTCATGCAGATACTAATGACCTCCTCTAAAGATCGATTTTATGGTTAAGCTCACTGGGGGCGTAGCAAATCGATAAAAATCCTTATATCTTTGGGCAGGTGATCCATAAAAATCTATATTTTAGAGGTTGAGTCACTCAATTTGATAAGCAGTTAGTAGCATATCTCAGAAACTATAAGAACTAGAGCCACCAAATTTGGATTTAATATTTTGGACACCTCCCCCCATTCGCCCTCCATATAAAAAAAATCAAGTACTACAGACGTGCGCTGTGGCTTGTGCACAGATTTCAACGCTCTTGTTAAGTTCTGAAAATTTCATAATGATCCTATTCTTAGTTTAGAAGTTATTTAAGAATTAACTTTCCATAGTGCGGGCCAAGTGCAGTTGCTTGCGCAGTGGCGTGCGCTAGTGTGTGTGTATGTGTGAATTAAGCGGTTTAAATGTATCTAACGACAGCTCGCTGTTGGGTTCAGGGTATCTCCCGACTAGAGGCATCTTACTTGTTTATTTCCTTTTACTAAGTGTGGCTGGGTTCAGGGTATCTCCTAGTCGGGCACTCCCGACTAGAGCCATCTTACTTGTTTTTTAGCATGAAACATTCTTATAACATATTTAAAAAAAAAATAATAAAATTCTTGATTTTCAAAACTGAAAACATGTTACCCAATTAAGAACCTTTCAGTCGGACGTAACTGACTCCGCAATACTCGTTCACGGTTATTATTATTATTATTTTGGAAAAATGTAGATTCTTGTAACTTGTGCACAAAACATTTTTGTGTGATCTGCAGAAGAGGCTATCAGCAATCTGTCTGAAAAAATTTACGTATCTTGCTTTAAAACTGAGGGAAAACTAGTGAACGTGGCCGGAATATTAAGGTCTCAATATTCGGGGGAACCCACTAGCAATTTATATACAAATTTTGGTGGCTCTAGCTTTACAATGGTGGGAAGCATACACGTGTTACCGATCTGTGCTTTCTGCGGTAACGTGGAAGGTAGGGGGCGCAGCTGAAAAAAAAAATTGGCGATGTTTGGGTAAGCTTTCTAGTAATATATATGTGGGCCGTTTCAGTGGGCATGGCCGGGATGGCAAGGTCGCAATTTATGTGGGAGGTTATCAGCAATCTAAATACAAAATTTGGTCACTCTAGCTTCAAAATTGTTGGAAATATTCACCTTTTATCGATTTGCGATTTGAGGTGTATCGCCATGTTATCACACAAAAATCTTAACACTTTGTCTGAAGCAGATAGTTACAATTTATATGCAATGTTTCAAGTCTCTAGCTTCTCGTCGAAAAAAGTTGCCTTCATCCGGACAGACGGACGGACATTGTACAAACCCAATATACTAGTTTCACTTGGTGAACTAGTATAAAAAGTAGCTTTTTTACTCACAAAAATTATTTGTACAGTGGTTGTTTTTTTTATAATACTGCAACGGAAACAAGGAATTTAATTAATTTTAACATTTTGATGTAACAAAGACTCGCAGCTGGATTCAGGCTATCTCCTAGCGGAGCTCTCCCAACTAGAGCATTTTTATTTGTTTAATGTGCACTTTTAATGTCATCTCGACTTGAGGACTTACTGGTTCTATAAGTTTTATGCAAGTAATATAAATAAATAATAATATTGTTTCTATTTATTCTTTATGCAGTTTTAAATCCTAATGGCTCGCCGCTGCTCAATAATATCAATCCTGGCGTGTCCGGATCGCCTTGCAACACTCCTGGCGGGCAGCTCTGGAAAACGCGACTCACTAACATCAAAAACAGCTTTCTTGGCAGTCCGCGCTTTCATCGGAGGAAAATGCAGGGTGTGTTAAGATGGTCTTTTGATTCATAATATGTGGACTGATCGATATACATTCATTTTAGTCTCCGCTGATGAGGTTCATCTAACACCCGAGTCATCGCCAGAACTAACGAAACGATCGTGGTTTGGCAACTTGATAACTACGGAGAAGGATGAGACATTCACCATATTGGTGAAGGGCAAACCTATTGCCACAGTCAAGGCGCATTTGATACATGCATTTCTATCCGTAAGCTCATACAGAATCTTAATAAGGAACTTACTAGCTGTGCTTAGACTTTCGTATTGTTAAGGCCATGTTTGGATTTTAAAATTTATTTTATGATATTCATCCAAAATGATAATCTTTTTGTTGTCCGTCCTTTTTGAAATACAATTTACCCAACTAACATAACTGTAAGTCTGCCTGTGGGAATGCGTAGATATTAGGCTATATATTTATATTTAAACACATCTCGCGGGTCTTAGGAGCTAGAGAATAGTTTACACAAGCTAATCATTGGATGCATATACCCGATTCTCGGAATTTATAAAAACATATATTTTTATAGCCTTGCCGTATTAAACATTGAAACCTGGATACACATAGGTCCATAAACTTTAAATAACGCAAGCTATATATGAAAACAGAATATACAACAGGCAGTGCCCAAAATAATGATTCAACAAGATAATAAAAAGAAGCAATAATTATGCAGTCTAATCAAAGACAATATAAATAGTATTTAAAAATGTATTTATATTATCTTTGTTCTAATGCACTATAACTGCGGACGCCAGTCCGCGCTATGGAGCATCACAAAGTGTGCAAAAGGTGACTAGCAATACATTCACGGAAATTCATAATCTGCTACGATCGTCCGATTAGATCGAGTTACGAACTGATCAAAAGATATAGTTCTACCTAAAATATGTAAATACTAAGACATTTGATACTTCGTCTGATTCATGATTTATGGTGCTGTAAGTGGTTGCGGAAAATTTTAAATTATTGGGGCTGATGGGAGCTTTCAAGAATTTTTTTAAGCATATCCGACCACTGAAGTCTCTATATATATATTCTTGATCAGGATGACGAGCTGAGTCGATTTAGCCAGGTCCGTGTGTTAATGCAGCGATCTCGGAAACTACAAAAGCTAAACCCCTAAACTTTTCGACTATAGTTTCTCCTAATCCAAACGTAGTACAAGATTATTCTTTTTGTTGGATATCTTGCCCCGTTTCATTATTATCGATAAAAATTTTAGACTTGGTTTTCTTGGCATATCTCGCAGACTATGAGTGCTAGAGCCATTTGGTTTAATATGTGCCCATATAAAGAAACAAACAAATCAAATACAACAAACTTGAGCTTTGGAATGTATATAAATTTGGATACTCTTATTAAGAACTGAAAATATCATAACGATCATTCTCTTAGTTTAGTAGTTATTCAAAAATTATTTTTCCATAGTGGGGCCAAGCGCAACCAATGTGCAAAGTGCGCAGTTTGCTGCGTGCGTTTGTGTGTGTGTGTATGTGTGACTTTGTGAATGTGTATATGAATGGAAAGGGGTATAAAGGTATGTAACAGCTTGCCGCTGGGTTCAGGGTATCTCCTACTCAGGTACACCCGACTAGAGCCATCTTACTTTTTTTATTTATCTAGCTCCGTTTCATTATTATCGATAAAAATCGATTTTAAGACTTAGTTTTCTGGGCATATCTCAGAGACTATAAGAGCTCACCAAATTTGGTTTAATTTGTGCTCGTAAAGGATACGCAGGGGGGAGGTATCCAAAATCCGAAATATTCTTAATCTGCCTATTCTCCGTTAAGTTTACTGCTTACCTACGTAAGGATTGATTCGACCAAGCTCAATCGAGTGTCTAAATCTGCGGCAATGTAATGACATGTAATTGCCTGTAGGTCTTGTTCCCAATTAAATAATTCATCGAGCTTTCACGTGACAAGTGAAATTCTGATTTTTTCTTGTTGAAGCCATTTTGCTCTCATGTATATAAAACAAACTGTTGAATTAATGCAGTCAAATATCACTGTGGACGGCAGTACGCGCTAGAGGCGAAGCAAAACCAAATGTGCAAAAAATTGTCCAATCAGATCGAGTTATATACCGATCGAAAGGTATCGTTTAAATTTGAAGAAACCCATCTGGCTTATGAGATATGTTGCTGTATTTAATTTAACAAAACTTACATTTTTTGAAAGCTATTTGGAACTTTGTGGACTTGTTTTCTATCATGACACATTTTTTTCATCAACATCAATATCATCGAGAATTGTAGGGCTGATCAGGTTTTTTTTTACAAAGTTATTGCGAGTATTAAATCTTCTAAATCTGTTATTATTAATATATATTTTCCAAAATTGTCTGTTTTCTGAAAGCTGTTTAATGAGTTTGTAATTTCATAAAGCTTACTTTGAATTTTGGTGTTTATTTCGATCTGGTTATTTACTGAATCTGCATTGTTTAATCTTAATTTGATCCCAATCGTTAAAATCAGGATTTCCTTCTATTATCTTTAGTGCGGTGCCCAGTATATTTAGACTACGAGCATGACGATGGTGAACCTTTATTGTTGCCAGTAATGTCTCTATGTGTCTTAGGTCCGTGGTGATAATCTGTCTCAAGTGTTCTTTACTGAAAAAGTATAAGGTATTTCTGGTCTCGTCAGCGTAGATTTTGTATGATGTCACGTTAGTTATGTTCCGTATTCGTCCCAGATTGTCACGTCACCGTCTATTATGGGTATGTAGTTCGAGTGTGAGTAATCGTTAAGTTTCAAAGTGTCAATAACAAAGATAAAGGTCGTCAGAAGTATTGTGGGTAATAACTGCCTTAGCCTAAAATATAAAATAATACGATTTTTGGAACTAGTACGGAAAAAATGTAAAGAGAGGTGTTGTTTACTTAATGCTGTCCTTATGGACCACCCTCCCCCTAATAATAACTGTCGTGCCCAGATCAGCCTCTATAACATCTTCTGAGCATATCGGTGTCAATTTATTTCCAAGTCGTTTGTTTGTTATACCCTGAACCCATTGAAAATGGGTAAAAAGGGTATAATGTTTTTGCAAGTGTATGTAACAGGCAGAAGGAAGCATCTCCGACCCCATAAAGTATATATATTCTTGATCAGCATGACGAACTGAGTTGAATTAGCCATGTCCGTCTGTCCGTCCGTCCGTCTGTCCGTCTGTATGAGCGCAGCGATCTCGTAAACCACAAAAGCTAGAAACCTAAACTAAACGATTATAGATTCTCCTAATCCATACGCAGTACAACTTTATAATTTTTTTCGATATCTTGCTCCGTTTCATTGTTATCGATAAAAATCGATTTTAAGACTTGGTTTTCTTGGCATATCTCGGAGATTATAAGAGCTACAGCCATCAAATTAAGTTTAATATGTATTCGTAAAGGATACGCAGATTATAATTTTGTTTGCCTCCCCTCATCCGCCCCCACATAAAAAAAAAACGCAAATCAAATACTACAGATGGATTCTCTTATTAAGCATTTAGTTTAGAAGTTATTCAAGAATTCATTTTCCATAGTGGGGCCAAGCGCAGCCGATGTGGAAAGTGCGCACCTTGTTCATGCGTTTGTGTGTGTGTGTATGTGTGACTTTGTGAATGTGTGTGTGAATGGAAAGAGGTTTAAATGTATTTAACAGTTCGCCGCTGGGTTCATGGTACCTCCTAGTCAAGAACTTCTGACTAGAGCCATCTTACTTTTTTTTAACCAAACTTTGTCCCCAACCTGATATTCTCTGTTACTTCTGTCCGAGTTTGTTTGCCTTAACTTCTCGTCCTGAGCTTTTTGAATTTTGTCTCTGATATGTTTCTCAAATTCTATTGGGGCTGCATGGATGACTTCAATTGGTTTTTTATTTATGACCGGTTTCGTCTATGTCTATGGTTTCGTGTATCTGCCTATCGATCTTCATACATCGTGCGATTTCTGCTAGAGTGCTATGAAATCTTTCGACTTGTCCATTTGAGGTGCTGTGCAAAGGAGGTGCATTGGAATTTGAACTTCGAAATTGTTTGCAATGGATCTAATGGTTTTATAGTTGAGTGATTTTTCGTTGTCACAATATATGGTCTTTATTTTTGGAAATATGTTTATTAATTGAAGTATCGGTGCTTTGATGACTATGATCGCACTTGAGTCAATAGACTGGACTATGGCAAACTTAGAAAATTTATCGATGCATGTCAGAAGATTCTTTTTGTCTGTAGAAAAAACATCGATATGGAGAATTTCACCGGTATATGATGGGATGAGTGTTTATCCTAAGACCTTTTTGTATTTTGAATTTGTTGTATTTTGATTCAATTAATCTATGTTGAATGGAAGCCAATATTTGGAAGTTCACAGAATATCGCATTTAGGACATCTGCTTTAATGTTTGTAATGTTTGTAAAAGAGACTCGTGGTCTGAAAATCGGACAATGTGTCGTATTTTATTTTTAAAGACTATAAAAGTTTTTAAAGATGGAAAGTCTGATTGCTCAATTACAATTTGATTCCTAAAACAGTTGACCGGTTTGTCTGTTGTTTCTATCGTATAAGTGAGGGATTCTTCACTATGAATAGTGGCAACATCTGAATCTGGCCAATTTTCTAAGGCGTTAACATGTTGTCGAGATAGAGCATCAGTAACGTCATTTTCCTTTCCTGGTTCATAGAAAACATTTGCGTTCTGTTCATCCACAAACGGTTTCCATCTTTTTAGCCTGGGGCTAGTGTTTTTTTCGGACATAGTACTTGTTAAAGGTTGGTAGTCAGTGAAAATGTTTAATTTTCTGACACCGTACAGGTAATTGCGTAAATTCAGCAATGCCTACACAATTGCGAGGAGTTCTTTCTCGTTTGTTGCCATTGTTCCCTCATTACCGCGTAGTGTACGCGAGATCATGGTAATTGGACGCTTATTTTGCGACAGCACGTCCCCTAAGCCATGCCTCGAAGCGTCTGTAGTTAAGTTAAAATCAGGGTACGCAAGCATGACGTCTGCATCTGACTGTAGTATGTTTTTAAATTTTTCAAAAGCTTTTAGTTGCTCTGTTGTCAAGTCGAGCAAGATTTTTTTTCTAGTTAAAATGTCTGTTAAATGTCTTGCGATCGTAGCAAATCCTTTTATGAAACATCTGTAGTAGCTTGATAATCCCAAAAATGATCTGAGATTAAACAATGTAGAAGGGGGCTGAAAATCTTATATGGCCCGCACCTTTTCAGGTGAAGTAGCGATTCCGCCCGTTGACACGACGAATCCCAAGTACTCCACGCTTTTTTTTTAACAACTTGGATTTTTCTTGAGTCACTCTCATGCATGCTTCATGCAATGTTTTAAGCATTTTGTCAATGTCCCTAACATGGTCATCTTTACTCGCGGAAAATATTATTACGTCGTCGACGTAAACATAACATCATAATGGCCCGTTGGAATATGCTGGGGCGTTTTTAAGTGCAAAAGGATACTACTGCAAATTCATACTTCCCATTGTTTACCGAAAAAGCTGTCTTTTCTCGGTCTTTCTCCGCCAGTTCTATTTGGTGGAAACCTGATGTTAAGTCCAGAGTCGTGAAGTACTGGGCTTTCCCTAAATTTGACAGTATTGTTGTAATAGAAGGTATAGGATATTTGTCGTCGATAGTCTGCTGGTTTAGTTTTCGTAAATCTATTACCAGTCTTTTCTTCTTGTGTCCTAGCTCGTCGACACATTTTTTTGTCGACTAGCCATATTGGGTTATTATAAGGGGATCTGGTTCGTGTTCGATTATGTTTTGTGCTAAGTCAATTTTCGCATGGACTTCTTTTAGTAGGTCGAGCCCAATGATACCGTGGAAATCATTTAGGCTGTGCAAGATGAAAAAAAAATTACAAAGCGTATCAGGCATTTATGTTCGATTTTTGGATGCCCGCGGATTAATTTTACCTGACACGGGGTCTCGACTGGCACGAAGTGTGTAATTCTATACGAGTGAAGTACGGTAGCAGGGACATTGCCCTAAAAATTACAAGATTCTGCATCGGACAAATCTTCGTCGACCGCTGCAGTCTCAGACTGAGCCCTGGTCTCATAATTTTGATCAGTAAGCTGCTCTTGAGTTGTGTAGTTAACCTTCTGATGGCTTCGCATGGACTGGTCTTGTGAACCCTGGGTGCCTCTATGATTTGTTTGAGGGAATTTTTGAGCCCAGATACGAAAGTATGCAGTGCGTCGTCTGTTGAGGACTGTTGCGACTGCTACATCGTGGGTCATTATTGTTTTATTTGTCAGTAGCGTAAGTTTTCTTTAAATTTCGTCATAGTATTTTAGCAAAGACCTGCATTGCCTCATTGTATCCAATACAAATCGGAGTTTTGTCTGTGTAAGTAAAATCTAAGCGGGCAATAATTGCTTTAAAATTGAACACTGTGTTAAAAGACGCTAGTGTCGCGTCTGCTGGGCCCCCAATTTTGTTGCGAATGATTGAAGCCGCTTGGTAATATCGGAAACTACCGTCATAAGGTTTACAAATTTCGTATGCTGCAATTGCAGCCTGTCGCCAAGAAATATAATTTTCTTGGTTTCCATCAAATTATGGTATAAACTTTACTATGTCTAAGTGTTCATTACCAATAACCTCCCCTAAAATGTACACTACTATGTCTGGTGCATTTTGTGTTCTCTTATTTTGCATTTTTTCTTTTAATGCTCTTAATTTTTCCTCAAAATTTTTCTCTTGATGCAGTAGTGCCCCATTTACGTCAGACTCTATCAATTTAATAAGCTGTCCGTTATTCATATTGTTCACTGTTTGTTGTTTTTAATTTGTCAATAAATTTTCCTTGTAACTGTAACCGTCTGTCTGTTAGAACGCGTCGATTTCAGAGACTACAAGGGCTAGAGAGCTAACCTTGGAATTTTTAGATTCATATATACCATACGCAGATAAAATTGATTTTAAATGATCGATAACCTGCCTCGTTTTCTTATAATCAGTGTTTATCGGATTTTTGGGCATATCTCAAAACTATTAGAGCTAAAGCCACCTTGTAAAAAATACGCAGATTATGTATATTTTGGATTTTGGATACCTCTCCCCATTCGGCCTCCATATCAAAAAAACCAACAAAAAAATCAAGTACTACACACTTGTGCTTTGGTTTCTACACAGATTTCAATGCTTTTGTTACGTCCTAAATCGGATTAGAAAATCGTTTTGATAATCATCGATGTGCCGATATATCGAAAAAAAGATAGTCGAGTTAAAATAGGAAAACAGTGCTGTTGTTAACATCGATTCATCGATGTTTCGGTTTTTTTTTAAACATCAATAACGTAAAGTTCGCTTTCTTTTAGTCGGTTTCAGCTTACGCTTAAATATACGAAAAGGGCCAATATATTTATAAGAATCGATCGAGGTGCATCAAAATATCGTAAAAATGATTATCGAGTTAAAATTGCAAAAAATCGCTGCTGTTAATATCAATACATCGATATTTCAATTTTTTTAACATCATTAGTTTAGAAGTTATTTAAGAATTAACTCTTCACAGATTTGGCCAAGCCTACGCTTGAGCACATGTCAGAAACTATAAGAGCCAGAGCCATCAAATTTGGTTAAGGCTGCTATATAAATGTAATATAGTACAATAAGAATGCATTATAACAAATTTTATCCAAATCGGTTAAAAAACACAGAAGTTGTTAAAGAAAATGTTTTTGGATATTGGCAAACCACGTGGTGGCAAGCGCCAAGCGCAGACGTTTTCTGCATGGGTGTGCACCCTTACATACATACAAATGTATATGCACATTCTTTTTCGAATTCTTAAGCGATTGGTTGTACGTGTGTGTAGTTTCAAATTTTGACAGAGACAATTAAAATGCAACTATGGCTCGGTGGTAGAGATGTTGCCTGGCGCGCAATCATACGCGGGATCGAATCTGGCTTGGTTCAACGAAGTTTTTTTTACTGTTTATTTAATTTTTTATTTTATTTTATTTTTAAAAACACTTATTGGTCCAAGTGTAACTGAATGCTGGGATATCGGCGATTTGAAATATTCTGGAGCAACAAAATGGAGAAAAATTGGTATTTGGCATGCACTCTCTCCAAAAGCCTTCGCAGATCAACTGCAACTAACATTTGAATAATATAGATTGCTATTTTGTGAAAATATTGCGTGAAATTTCACAACTACGGCATTCTAAATTTGGCCTGCAAATATTAAAAGCGAGCGCGAAGAGCGAGCATTTATTTGAATATTTATTATACCCTGAACCCATTGAAATTGGGTAAAAAGGGTATAATGGTTTTGTGCAAATGTATGCAACAGGCAGAAGAAGGCATCACCGACCCCATAAAGTATATATATTCTTGATCAGGATCAACAGCCGAGTCGATCTAGCCATGTCCATCTGGTTGTCTGTATGAACGCGTCGATCTCGCAAACTATAATTATTAATGCTATTTAAAATGATCGATAACTCGCCCCGTTTTCATATTATCGATATTTATCGGTTTTTTATCCGGTTTTTTGAGCATATCTCAGAAACTATAAGAGCTAGAGCCACAAAATTTGGTTTAATATGTGCTCGTTAAGGATAGGCAGCTTACAAATACTTGGAATTTTGGATAACTACACCCATTCGCCTCCCAAAAAAAAAAAAAAAATCAAATAATACAGACTTGCGCTTTGGTTTGTACATCAATTTGGATGCTTTTATTAAGCACTGCGTTTTATAGCGATCATACTCTTAGTTTAGAAGATATTCAAGAATTCATTTTCCATAGTGGGGCCAAACGTTGCCGATGTTTTAAGTGCGCAGCTTGGTGCGTGCGTTTGCGTGTGTGTGTGTGTATGTGTCACTTTGTGAATGTGTGTATGAATGTAAAGAGATTTAAATGTATATAACGACAGCCCGCCGCTGGGTTCAGGGTATCTCCTAGTCGGAGCCGCCCGACTAGAGCCATCTTTCTTGTTTTTATTTTATAAGAGTGAGTTTGGCTAGCTCGAGGCCAAGTTATTGGTTTGTTGATCCAATAATAACAACAATGTATAAAGCTCCAAAAAGTGAGTAGTTGTCTGTATAGCTATTTCAAGAACCTCCCGGTTCTATCATCAGCAGACTTTGCTATCGACCTTTGGTTTGCGTACGCCTTGTCACTCTTTCGAAGCTTGAACTTGTTGCGAATTACAAGTCCAAAAAACGAAAAAACAGCCTCCTTTGTGTGCTTTATATTATTATTTTTATTTTATTTTGTTAGGTGCGGCTGTTGTGTCGTGTGTATGAATGCAGGGGGGTTAAATTAAATGCATGTAACGACAGCTCGCCGCTGGGTTCAGGGTATCTCATAGGCGGGCATTGTGTATACCAGTGCCATATTGATGGCAAGACGGTCGGGTAATTTCACCAGCTATTTCTTTTATCTTTTAACTATCACGAAGGTATTTTAAAATTTACAGATGGCAGAGCTATCCCATAGCGTAGTTTCACCCACATCATTCCGCGTTGAGTACAAACGTAATGGAAACGGATCTGTTATGTTTCAACGTCATGTAAAATTTCAGGTGCGTATCAAACTTCCATGTATCTTCCGGCAACTACGGAACTAATACTAGATTGTATTATATATGGAATAGGTTGACATCAGCCCTATATGCAAGCAAGGTGATATTGCGGATATGCTGTTCGCTTTAACGTTTACACTGCTATCTGGTGGGTAAAACCCTAAATCTGTTTTGACAATATATATTTATGAAAAATATATTTATATATATTTATGATATGAATATGATAAAAATTGTCAAAATAGTATATATATATATATATATATATATTTATATTGTTTATAGGAAACATTCGGCGCTTTCGTCGTATTTGTGAGCATATACAGTCCCAGGTCTGTTCAAAACGTTTTCCGGGTCCAAGCAGTCCACCAACAGTAGCATCTGTTACCCAAGCAGTCTCAGAGAGCTCCTCGTGTGGCTCAGTGTCGAGCGAACGATTGTCCCATAAACGACAGGTGGTAAGTTGTACTATGTGTGTACTATGCCTAGAATGATAACATTAATCTCATTGTGCAAATGTTGAAAATAGCTTGGAAAGAGATTTCAACGCTTATAGAATAAGTTTTCAAGTTGTTGCCTGTCTCTTCCAGATTGAAAATGATTTGGAAAGTGATTCCATATTTTCATACAAATCGGGAAATGGACGTCGCGCTTCTACGACAAATAACAACAATCCCAATTCTGTGGATATACCTGGCAGCCCTATTGCAGTGCGTTCAAAGTAAGTGATCGGAAATCATGATGAAAATTATATTTATTAATTTATGTTTTGATGGCTCCCACAGCTCCGAAACTGCTGAGCATGACCGCAACCGTAAGCTGCAGAGTGAGCGACAGGCGACAACGATGTCCGGTAGTGCAATTGCATGAGAATTATTCCTCTGATTTAGTTACGTTTTTGAAGTATATTTATTTTAATATTTTACTCAATACAAACTTATTTTTAGGTGATCAAATTGAACAACTTAAAAACAAAATATGTTTTTTCGGGTCAGAATAAACGGCCCCGCATATTATGTCATGTCCGACTTACTGTCTGTCCGTTTATATGAACGCGCCGATCTTAAATTTTTAATGAGTTTGACTTCACATTAATAATGTTTGTTTTTGTGTATCACACGAAGATCAAGTTTATTTAAACTATCGATAACTCCCCGAACTTAATATATATCGATTTGCAGCCCCTGGCTTTTGAGCATATCACAAATAATGCTCTTTTAATGAAGAGCTAAACTTTCCCCTAAAATTGAAAAGAAGCGCATATGAAAGATACAGATGTACTCTTTTGGATGCCAAATTTGATCCCTGATAATTTGTGTAAAGAAAATTTGTGTACGGTATCTTCAATTATTATTTTGTAATGGATTCCTTTTTCTTTTTTGGACATTGTTGCCGCCGCACCTTAAAGCTTACGATTACAATTAAATAATGCAATGTAAAAATATAATAATACAAAAGAGAATGAATATGTTATTTAAAGCTATTTAATATGCTCCAATTAAAATCGCAATGTTAAGCTAGACAATTTTCATAATCTAGTCTAGAATTGCTACTAACTATGAAACAACTATGCGAATTCAATAATACTGATTTAAAGTAAACGCCCGAACTTTGATATTGTGTACAATTAAATTATTTTAAAATGCACTGACCATTGACTTAACCAAAAAAACCAAAAATGTAATTGCAGAAAACTTCATGTTGCTGTTCACATAGAAAATCATGTTAACCACGAGTTAGGAAAAACAATCGAAACAAATATTTATTCATACAATATTTTTCGAAACCAAAAAACAAAAAAGGAAGTACAGTCATTTCCGGAGTGTTGAAGATTTATTACCCTTGCAGATATATATAATAAGCGGTATATTTTTATACCTAGCAAGATAATGATTTTTTCAATTAATACCCTAAATTTTTTTTTGCCGTTTGAGCCAATGGTTAATGGTCTAATGATAAATGGTCTGGTTCTTATATGATGTTTTTGGTCAAATTGTGGGATTGTAAATTGGTAATTTTTGAAAACAGAATAATTTATTTTACCGAAACTTTATGTAACCAAATGCTTATAAGTACATAGTTGACTTATAAGCCGACTCCGACATATAAGCTGTTTAACAAATAAAGACGGACCGTAAGAAACATTCATAAAGCTAGCTTTTTTCAAAACGTCAAGTAAATTTCCAACTGCCGATAATTATCGATAATTAATGGTATTTTATCCCGGCTTTTTTTTAGCCTATATCAGAAACTATAGCAGCTAGAGCCACCAAATGGTTCATTTTAATATGTTCTCGTAAAGCATACCCAGATCACAAATATTTAAGGATCGTGCTGTCAAAAAATGATTTTAGTTTTAAATGCGTTTTCTTGAATTAAATATGTTTTCGTCAGGTAAGGTGCCTAAAACGTCATTAACTTGTGGAATAAGTAAACAGCAGCAGATATTGTTCGTTTTCGATTACTGCTCGGTTGGCGAAAGTGTTTGTGTTAAGTGCAGAATTAATTGGTATGTCTGCAAAAGAGTATTGGACCAAAAACGTTCTTCTATGGTATCTCAGCTTTTATTACGTAGTCAGCTGAGCTGAAATATTTTGGTATGCATTAATAATTCCCCAATTAACATTGGGGAAGCATCTTTATAAAGTGTATCAGTGATCCAGTTAGACACGAACCAAAACTTAAACAGCATCGCAGATAATCGCCGTGTAATATTTTGTAAGATTGAAAGCAACGCAGATGGCTTGTTCAATTGTACTATGCTCTTTTCAAAAACCGAAATTTTCTTTGAGAGCTCGAACTAAGACCCGTTTTCCGGTGGTCTGGAAAATCGCTTGCCTTTTCATTATCGCTGTCGGTTGGTTTTTGCTTTGTGCTGGTTGGAGAATGTTGTTTGATGTACCGCCGTTGGTTGAGTTCTTGTCTAAGAGCATTGATAAGATGACGTGCTATGGATTTAATCGTAGGCTTACTGCTGGTATTGACATTTGCGTTGTTGTCGACAGGTGTCTATAAGCTCTTTTATTTGCCAATTCGTTTAGTTGTGTTGAAACACGTACCGTTTATGGCGCACTTTTCTCAGTAGCTGTGATTTTTCCTGTGAATCCTATGAATAACTTCGATGTTTATGGTCCGATCAATAAAAATTTTTTTACAGATTCAAGTCTGTAAAAACCATTTCAACTTTATGTCGAGGTGTGGGGTACCCAAAAAAGAAATATTCTTGATGTGTGTGTGCTATATAAGTACCTAAATACCACATTTGGTGTCGCTTGAGAGTCTATGCTTAAAAAGGCTGGACCAAATGCGGCTAATATCGGTATTAAGTAACACATGTAAGATTGCTTTATTCGGGAGTGCCCGACTAGGAAATCCGCTGAACCCAGCGGCGAGCTGTCGTTACATACATTTATTATAAACGCTCTGCATTCATACACACACACAAACGCATTTTAGTATGCCATAGTTGTCACATTTCTCGCAAAATGTGCACAAAATATCTTTCAAATGTTGGTTGCTGTTGATCAGTGACAGCTCGTCTGGTAAACCGCCAGGCAACATCTCTACCACCGTGCTACGGCAGCAACTTAATTGTCTCCAAAATTTTCATAATCTGCGTATCCTTTAGGAGCACATATTAAATTTGGTGGCTCTAGCTCTTAAAGTCTACGAGAAATGCCAAGAAAACCAAGTCTTGAAATCGATTTTTATCGATAATAATGAAACGGAGCAAGATATGGAAAAAAAATTATAAACTTGTTCTGCGTATGGCTTAGGAGAATCTATAGTCGAAAATTGTAGGTCTCTAGCATTTGTAGTTTCCGAAATCGCTGCGTTCATACAGATGGACAGACAAATGGACATGGTTAAATCGACTCAGCTCGTCGTCCTCATCAAGAATATATATACTTTATGGGCTTGGATATGCTTCCTTCTCCTAGTCGGGCACTCCCGACTAGAGCCATCTTAGTTATTTTTTGTATGTACTGTTTGAATGCAAATCTCTTAGTTGGGCGTTCCCGACTGGAGCACTCTTACCATCTTAGTTACCATACACCATTAAAAAGAGGTGTAATAGTTTTGTGCAAATGTGTAAGAGGCAGGAGAAAGCATCTCCGACCCCATAAAGTAAATATATTCTCGATTAGGACGACTGTATGAACGCAGCGACCTCGGAAACTACAAAAGGTAGAGACCGACTATAGATTATCCTATACCAAACGCAGAACAAGTTTATCAAATTGTTGATATCTTTTTCCATTTCAACGATAAAACCGATTTTAAGACTTGGTTTTCTTATCCAATCGCGGAGACTACAAGATGTAGAGCCACGAAATTTAGTTTGTTCTGTTCTCGTAAAGTAGACCCAGATCAGGAATCGGATTTTGAATACCTCTCTCATTAAGTCCTTACTCTTAGTTTAGAAGCTATTCTGGAATTAATTTTCTATATTGGGGGCAAGCGCAGCTGCTGAGAGTAAAGTGCGCTGCAAGCGGCGTGCGGTTGTTTGTGTGTATGCGTGATTTTGTGTATGTGTGTATAAATGCAAAGAGGTTTAAATGTATGTAACGACAGTTCGCCGCTGGGCTCAGCGTATCTCCTAGTCGGGCACTCCCGATAAGAGGCATCTTACTTGTTTTTTTAAACCAATATATTTACCCTATTGTGTTTGGAACGTGTGAAGAGAGGTTTATGTGTATTGTAATGCTAAACATTTGTATTTAAATTGGGTTACAGGCGCCGAAAAATTCAGAAATGTATTTCGTATATTTTTGACTGAGAAAAGAAGTTTGAGTAGGTGTTTGTGTGTTCTTTATACTCGTCTTGTTTGACCGTATGAACGCAATTTTTTTTTCGCCTCTATTGACGCTAGAGACTTAACCTTTTGAATATATACTCAGGTTAGCTATATTATTGAGGTTATAGGGGTGCGCCAACTGGTGGCTTGGCAATTTGATTAAATTAATTTTTCTTCCTCGGTATTAAGCAATATACATTTTTGAGACAGATTACTGATGGCCTCCTCTAACGATCGCAAAAAAGATTTTTGGCTACGCCTATTGAGTGTGGCAAATCAATCAAATCCATATATCTTGGGGAAGGGTAACCGGAGAAAATCCATATCTTCCACAATCTTAGAGCTAAAGTCACCAGGCAGTTTTTGGATGAAATTTGGTATCTCCAGCTCTGAGATATCCTAAAAAACAGGATGAAAAGCCGATAAATATTGCTATTGCGAAATCGGGACAAGTTATCGATAATTTAAAATAAACTGGATCTGCGTATGGTATACACGAACTTAAAAAGTCAAAGTTCAGTACTTTAGTGTTCACACAGACGGACGGACAGGCCAACGGACATGATTAGATTGATAGTGATGCTGACCAAGAATATATGTCCTTTATGGGGTCGGAGAAGGAGGCCATCTGTTACATACATTTGCAAAAACAATTATGTCCCCTTTACCCATTTGCAATGGGTTCTGGGTACAATACCGCTAAGTACTACTTTGCATGGCGGAGAGCGGCTGTATACCGGCCCCTAAGACTCTCCTCCGTCTTTGGCGCAGCTCCTTTATTACTGTCGAAGCCATGTTGGCTCCATGCTTGAACCTGTGGTGGTAGGCTTTAAAGCACCCATACATAGTGGTTAAGATATCAATGTCACCGGAGATGCCACGGCTTAAGATTCGGTATGAGCCGATTTGTCCATATACCTTTTGGGCTTATCTCCCACATTGTTTGCATTTTGGCGATTGTGTTGTCACTCAGAGTTCGGTTACCAGCTGATCCATTCTGTCTTTCTGCTGCCTATAGGCCGAGTGAGATCATGCCTGCCACTACAAATGCAGCGTCCTCCAATACCGTGCGGATACAGGTGGCTACACGAACTGCACAATGTCGATCTGATGACTTGCATCCTCTGTCGCAAGACGGTACATCCATCGCTGGGGCCCAAATAGTTGAGCCGTAAAGGATTATGGACGTAACATCGCCAGCAATTAGCTTCCTACTCCGCTGTCTTGGTCCTTTCGTGTTTGCCCACATTTGGTTTAACGCTGCTGTGGCGTGGCCGCTTTGCGACAGACATACTCAAGGTGCTGCTTGTAAGTAAGTTTGTGGTCTATCATGTCGCCGAGAAACTCAAAGGTGGTTTTTTCTCAATGATAGCAGCGCCAACTCACAACAGAGTCTTTTCCAGCTGCTTGATAATACTTCTTCCGACTTCTGCTCTTCTAGGGCGAGTCCGTTTTGGGATAGCTAGGCTGTTTTTTTCTGAAACTTCGTCTAGTTTCTTTGCCACCGTCACTAGAGAGATGTCATCGGCGAATCCAATAATCCAAGGACTCATCCATGTGAAATGCCTCCAGTCAGTGTGTGGTTGTGTGTTTAAGTATCTTTATGTGCTTTATATAAATGTACAGAAGAAAGTTCAATGACATGATACGACAGCTTCATGCTGTAAATAAGTCAATAACTACTTATGTATATCTCATAGACATTCCAAAGCAATAACTTAAGATCGATATTATCCACAAATTTTAAGGCCAAAGACGCAACTACTACGTTTATAAAATGTTGAGAAAAAGCAAGAAAGAAACTTATCTGCGACCGCATGATACTTTGTTAAACATAGCATAAGATGTAGTACTTGGACTGCGTTCTTTTAAATTTGGGGTGAGTGGAATAACTCCTATATACCTCCTATCGAAATAAAAAATTATCTGATCTACATATGCTTTTTGAGAACATACATAACTAAATTGAGTGGCCCTAACTCTAATAGTCTCCAAGATATGCTAAAAACCAAGCTTTAAAATCTTTTTTTTTTTATCGATATTAATGAAACGGAGCTAGATATCAAATAAAAATTATAACCTGTTCTGTGTACGGTATAGGAGAATTTATTTGGAAAAGGGAGCACCCTGGTTAGAAAATACCCTGAACCCAGATGTGAGCGTAACAACAAATATATAACAATGTATTTAAACCCTTTTTCATTAATTCATACAAGCACAAAGTCACATATAAACACACACTAACTCACTTGAAAAATAATTTTGGAATAACGTCTAAATTAAGCGTATGATCTTAATAAGATTTTCAGGACTTAAAAAGAGCATTTAAATCTACATGTACACTCCAAAGCATAATGTTGTAACATTTGATTTGTTTTTTTTTTTTTATTATTATTATTATATATAGATATATAAAACGGAAATATTCTTGATTTGAATATGCTTTATGACAACATACTAAACCAAATTTGATGGGTCTAGCTCTTATAGTTTTTGAGATATGCTCAAAAAACGGATAAAAACCGATAAACCCTATTATTATATATCTGGTATGTTTACACATTACGATGAGATAAATATACCGGAATAGCGTACCTCCTGTCCAAGCCATCACGACTTAATAAAAAAGAGGTACATTTGTTTAAGAAACTATTGGATATTTTTTTCAACTGTAACACTTGAAAATGAATGTAATGAAAATCCAAAAAACGACCGTCCATTTTTCCAGTTAAACTTTTAAACTTTTATAATCTATGTAACTCAACAACTTTAACAATTACTGAATGTTGAAGTATACTACCGCAAGCTCAATATTAGTTTGATTTATATTACATGTATAAACAATTATAATAGCCCAATTCCACTACGCCTAACATATCTTACATTTACATATTTAACATTTTGCGATTCTTTTAGCTAGTATCGAGTAAGTGGATAAATAAGCCATAGCAATAAAAAAAACAGCTGATTGGTTTGTTTTGATTTGTCTATGCGAAATAAAATTCTCTCCAAACAGCCAAGCATACGGCCTCGTAGTATTTTTTATTATTTTCGGAATTTGCTCATCTTTATATATATGAGAACTATGAGATAATTACAATATCTACCTATATTTAAACCTTCGTTGCTATATCAGCTGTTTTTGGTATGGTCCTTTCATATTTGTTTTAATATCGATAAATAATTTGGTAAATCATCAAATAAAACACACATTACTCGGCGAATTGCAATATTTATTGGAAATGCTGAATATTTAAGATATGTAAAATATTTTGTTTCTTACGGGAAAACGTACAGGCAACATATTTTACATATTTTAAATTTGCATACAATTTAAGAAATGTTGATAGTGGAATTGGCCTATAGGACAGCAATATTAAAACAAACAGGTTAAAATGTATCGGTAATCCTCCGACTTTGCAGTATTTGGTACTACTAAGACTGCTCTATTACGAATATAAGAATATAGATTTTCAAAATTTTCGAGGGTGGAAGTGGCGTGGTTGCATTTTTTTCTTTTCAAGGGAACAGTTTTAAGAACATCGAAAGCTGCTGTAGCAAAAAATGGTGTATATTTTAAAGATAAAATGCAAATAATTAGCAAATAAGTCAAACAAAAAGGATCAAAATCAACAAAAATTTAATGCTTTAATAAATAACTCTTATTTTGTATGAAAGCGAAATTAAAAAAAAAGCTATACACTAAGTAAGTATATAGATCATACATTCCCAAACACATGCCCAAATCCACAAAAACTCATGCAATAATGGTATAAAGAAATTACTATTTACCACATAATAAATTAAGAATGCATTAAATAAAATTGGAGGACATTTTTCTTTATAATTATAACTTCAATGAACGGTCCCGTTGATCATCCAAAATTAAGCTCAACGAACATTGAACATTGCATATTTTTCCTATTAACATATATATCTTATTAATACACATACCAGGAGCAAGACTGGAACTTTAAGAGAGAACAGATTAATTTAATCCTTTATTCACTAGATGTTAATAACGGGCAGACGTTAGATTGGCTAATTTGCGAATATAATTTTTTTTTTATTATTTCTTAAATTTAATTAGTTTTTAAATTTCGATCGATGAATACGGCATTCAATTTAATTGAATTTTGTTAAACATTTCAAGCTTAAGGAATCTGATATTAGTAAGATTGGTAGTAATTTAACAAGAAGACATATAGCACATTGGCGATATATTTATATTCTTAACAAAACAACGGCGTTTTTTTACAATTACTTAACTTCCGGCCGATTGTTTCAATAGGAGTTAAATAATATAATAGTCCAAAACTTATATTTGTCTCGCATGTGGTGCAGCGTGAAGCTTCTAATAATTAAACCGACATTTGCATACAAATACTTTGTTTTAACAGATCGTAGCTATAACAACAATACGAAAGATTACCCCAATTCGGCCGGACCAGATCATAAATAGGCATACACCTTTTTTGGGGTTTTCACATCTTGCCAATAATGTCGACTATATCTATGGTACACTATACACACTCTAGCAAAGGCTGCCAATTTGAGTAGAAAATGGGCAACACACACATGTGAGTGTGAATTGTGAATTTATTAATGAATCGAGCAAATAAAATAATGTCTTAGGAGAAAAGGAAAAGATGCAAAAACAAAAGTTCAATGGCATTGCCATATACATAGCTTCAGCGATTGGGCAACACTGAAAACTAAACTAGGTTGTTCTATTTGTCAACTCGGTGTTAAGCACTTATATGGTGGATGATCTGCCCTATAAGTTATCACCTGGATTTAACTAAATTTTTATGTGAAAATCAAATTTCTCTTATCGGCAAGTTTATGTAAACTGTAATGTTGTCGGCAAGATGCGAAAAAGACCTCAATGTGATACACATTTTGTGTAATTATAAAACCGTTTGGGTAAAAAAGAAAAGAAACAAAAGTAAGGCTTTCGAACCAACTATCAATGCACGAAGTAATGTTTTTCTTTTATCCAAGTTATTCTTAATATAAATTGATTCCCGAGCAATAGTTCCTACATGAGCTATACGATATAATAGTCCGATGTTTATTAGATCTTGCCAAAACTAAAAGAACAAAAAAGTTTTACATGCAAGAACTCAACTTTGGATCGTAAGTTACTTTTGCAAAAAAAAAGCACATGTATGCAATGGTTTATGGGGATAGCCTCGTAACCAAGAGACTTGTTTCCATAATAACGGATAGAAGGCTATAGTACCTTGGTATATGTAGATATACAGACAGACGAACATGGCTATAACCATTTGAATGCTAATAAAAATTTCGCAAACAAATTTGAAGGATATACGAATAACTCGTTATGAAATTCTGTTATCATCTGCAATGGTCTGTAAATTAGTTAATTCTATTTTTATATAGATATGTACATACTCTATTCTGTTCTTATGTATATCTATTATGTTTACGCACTTACTTTAGAATACACAAAACTCATATATATATATATATATATATATATATATGTATGTATGTTCAAAATGCAAAGGATTATATTTTTGGCATGACTTACATATTAGAGATCGATAAATACTAACCCAACTAACTAACAAAATATTTATACAACTAAAACACTGACCGCAGTTAATAATGTTATTGCTATATACATATAAATACAATATAATTCTCTATTATACATAATGCCACGCCTACCTTTAAGCTTTTTTCGAAGTGACAACCAAATGTGACAAGATAGAAAAATTATCTTCGGGTTGACGACGACTTAATAGCCTTGCAGATATATATATCTATTCCATGGCTTTTTAAGATTAATAAATTTAAATGTAAATACCGTTGAGGGTATTAAATGAAAGTTATATGGCGAAAAATAAAATATTTACTTAAAACATAATGTGTAACGATCTTACCTACTCATTTTTAACGCACACGCATACAAGCGAATACTACGATAAGTTTCGCTTAGGTGCTAAAAATTTTCTATGTTACGCTTACATATTTTATAGTAATACGTAAACACGTGAACCATTTCTGCAAATTCTTACTTCAAATACATGAACATAGCAAGCTACATTAATATATCAACATAAATTTACTGTTAAGTTTGGTTTTTTGTTCTTCAATTTATCGAAATCAAGTTTTTTGATTAATTATTATAATAACATCGTTCCATATTAGTTTTTAATTATATTTTTATATTTTTTTTGTTCGAAAATTTTATTTTCATTTAATCGTATTCTTATTTTAATTTAATCCTTACTGATAAGGGGTCGAAAATGTCTAAACGAGCGGCAAAAAAACTAAAAATCAACAATCAAATTATATAAAAAATAAATAAATAAACGACAATTATGTGCATCAGTTATTAGGTTATAACAAATATTGATATTGTTTGCAACAAAATATGTGAAATATATATATATATATATAAATAATTATATAATGTAGCATAAAACAAAATATACAAAACGAAAACAAGAAAAATATAATAATAATATTTAAAAAAATGTATTTTTGTATTATACTTCAAGCTTAATTAAACAGAAAAGCTGACAAACCAGGCCGCCTGGTGGCCAAAGAAAGAGTGGCCAAATGATTTGACTTGAACCTTAGATGTCAACAATATTTTGCCTGCCAAATTTGCAGTTTCTAGCTTAAAAAGTATAGGAAATATAGATTTTCTTTTTTGTAAAGGTGTTAGTTGATCGATGAATGTGCCGGAATTAATGAAAAATTCAAGTTCAATCCATTTAATCTTTTTTTTAGACCCTGAACCCATTGAAAAAGGGGAAAAAGAATATAATGGTTTTATGCAAATGTATGTAACAGGCAGAAGTAGGCATCTCCGGCAACATAAAGTATATATTCTTGATCAGAGTCACTAGCCGAGTCGATTAAGTCCTGTCCGTCTGTCTGTCTGTCCGTCCGTCTGTATAAATGCGTCGATTTCGGAGACTACAAGAGCTAGAAAGCTTAACTTGGACTCACCCCTACCTACCAAATAACTTAGTTCCGCTCGGCTACAGTGGCTTAATTTCGCTACATTGGTGTCAGGTGTGAGGTTAGGTTAAAATGTGTTTGAAAAGACACAGCCCACAAAGCCTAAAAAAACTTCTCGCCAAAGTCTGGCATCACTGAGATAGTCTTGCAACAGCAGCAGCTTGTGACGACGTTGTTGGAGGCGCAGGAGAGCTTGGCCGACATGCTGGCCAACCGCTTAGACCAACCGAGAGCTGCAGTTCGAGCAGAAGTTCCAACAAATGTGGTCTTCGTTTGAACGTACCATTCTAAGCGGCTTGTAAGGTCCATATGGCACCGTTGGGGACAGCGACGCAGCAGTAAACACAGCCGGTGGCACGCCTACACCAACAAACGATAGGCCTACTTTGAGTATACCACGAATGTCGGTAAAGCCTGCAGGAGCGGCATACCACGTGGCCCGAAAAAGAGAACAAGTCGCGACACCTCTACCAGAGTTCGCCTATAATGAGGCGCCTGGCCACGACGACACGAAATTGGCGGCACAGCTCCCAGCGTTCCATCTTCCACCCAGTAGTGAGCCACTCCGCGACTGCTAGTCTCTCTTATTCTTGGGGATTAGAAGAGATGTCAGATACGGAGCCGACCCTCGTATACGATGGAACTAGACCCTGGACCGAGTTCCAACGACTGCTGGATGATATGGCGGAAGAGTACCATTGGTTGGAGAAAAAGAAGCGCCGAAAACTCTATATGAGTTTGCGCGTCCGGGCCCAGCAATTCCAAGCTACGTTGCTGGAGACAACTTTGTGCTCCTATGACGCGCTGACGTCGGACATGCGCGAACACTTTTCTCTGAGTACACATACTGGATACCACGTGTTTCACAATCGTTTGCAAGGCCCCAAAGAATCGCTAGAAGACTTTGCGATGGACTTGGAACGCCTAGGCCGAGTCGTGTTCGGTTATCAAACCGAGAACACTCACGGAAGAGCTCGACATGTCGAGTCGTCTGGAGGCGCAATGCCGACGGCGGACCACCGGCGCTCTGCTTATCGTCACCACGATGGGACCTACGACTTAAGCTCACTTCCCAAGGAGCAATGGCAGGCCCTCGCGACAAAGCACTGCGAGCCCCTCGAGCTGACCTGTAGCCTCTTTGACTCATGCGGGAAACTAGAGCCGGCCAGCCTTCTGGGGCAAAGGTTGCAACTTATCCATAACTGCTCCAATGAGCATCCGCTCGCACAGCCGGTCCTAAGAAAATTGAACCTGGCCCACCCACAGTCCCAGTACACGTCCAATACGCCGTTTGAGAAAACTGCTCCGCAGAAGATAGAACCCATTACCTCCACGCCATTGACCCGCGACCTACCGGGGCTCCTCGCTCTGAACCTGCTTCCGGCCAAACCAAACCCTCTGACGAACCTAAGTCTCCTTCCAAGGAAGTCGAAGCTGTTCTGCCCCCGTTGTTTGATAAGCCGCCACCCAGAGTGAATACCTGTGAACCGCCGGTTAGACCCCTGGCTGAAAAGATTGCCACGTGTCGCCCATTGGAGCACCTGTAGCGCCGTAGACCAGCCGCCGCCCAAAACTATACTCTGCAGGACCTAAGTCTCCTTCTTCAGAAGATGAAGCCGTCCTGGCCTTGTTGTTTGATGAGTCGCCGCCCGCAGATGTCCAGAATCGGCTCACGCACGAGTTTTTATTAGTGGAAGGCGATATGCCTAGCCTGCTCGGCTCGACTTCTTGCTGCATTACCAAGCCACCGTGGTCTTCAAAGAGGGCCGCTTGAATTTTGTGTGTGGTTCGGTGTCTCTACATGTGCCTAGCTCAACACCGCCCAGCCTGTTATATTCCACGGTCTCTACTTGTCTCCCGCCATATAGCGACACTGACATTCAAGTAGACTGTTCGTCGCAAACAGCTGCCGTTGTTTATCTTGGAACGTGGCACCCACTCCCAGCTGCCCGCGATATTGCGTTATGTAGTGCTATCGTGGACACCAGAAACGACACGGTCATTCTAAGTGTGGTAAACCTAAGCCCACAATAAGCCTTTTCACACCTGACTATTGATACAGGCCATTCGCGTGCCATCAAACAACCACCTTGGCGAGTGGCGCTGTCTAATAAATCTGAGGTGGACAGACTCATAATCGATATGCAGTCCAGAGGCGTAATCCGTCTCTCTAACAGTCCATGGGTATCGCCCGTGTTGCTGGTGCGAAAAAAAGATGGCTCCACACAATTCTGCGTGGATTATCGGCGTCTTAACACTGTCACCATTAAGGACTCCTACCCGCTGTCCCGGATAGACGACAGCCTGACGACCTTACGCGGTTCCTGTTGGTTCTCGACCATGGACTTACAGAGCGGCTACTGGCAGGTGGAAATGGATCAGGAGTCATGGCCAAAGACTGCGATCGCATGCGACGCCGGCCTATACGAATGCAATGTCATGCCGTTCGGTTGACGGCTGATGGACGGCTTACTCACCGGTGCCGGGTGGAAGTCAGAACTAGTCTACCTTGACGACATCATCATTTATTCTGGTACGGCCGGGGAATATCTTATCTACCAGTAACAGGTTTTTGATCGCCTGGTAAGCGCTGGTTTAAAGTTGAGCCCCCTTAAATGCCATTGCTTTCGCACCGAGGTTACTTATTTGGGCCATATCGTAAGCTATCAGGGCCTGAGAGCATGCCCCGAGAAGATTAATCAAGTGACCGATTGGCTACGGCCCTGTACTCAGAGAGAGGTGCGGTCGTTCGTAGGATTGTGTTCCTATTACCGTAAATTTATCCCGGGGTTTGCCACCATAGCTCGGCCATCGCATGAACTTACCAAAACCAGGCGTGTCTTCGTCTGGTTCCCGGCTGCCCAGGATGCTTTCGACGCCCTCAAGGACAAGCTGAGGAAGTCACCCGTTCTCACCTTCGCGGATCCCGGTGGACTACCTATGCGTCCTTTGCGGATGTGTCTAATCACGGCGCCGGAGCCGTACTTAGTCAGCAACAGGATGGGCAAGAGCGTGTCTTGGAGTATTGCAACAAAACTTTTAGCGCCGCAGAACTTAACTATAGCGTCACCAGGAGGGATTTACTAGCCGTAGTTCTGGCCGTCAATCACTTCCACCACTGTCTGGTTGGTTACTTCGCTCAAGTGGCTTTACAACTTCCGCAAGCCCAAAGGTCAAATTGCTCGCTGGATCGAGTGTCTGCAACAGTATGACCGCAGTGGGAAGCAGCACGGGAACGCAGACAGCCTGTCACGCCGCCCTTGCGGCGAGTGCCGCATATGCGAAAAAGCTAAACAGAACGATAATCAAGGCATTATGTTTCTGCAGATATAAGCAATGGACTATGCTGAAAGTCAAAGCGAGGCACTGACACAGGTAGTTTATTGCCTGACCAAAGCAGCCAAGCCTGCCTTCATATCCTCGTGGTAGAGAAGACCCGCACAACCCCGTTACATCAAAATCCGATGGATTGGTTGAACGTTTCAACCGAACGCTTCTGAACTATATGGCCAAATTGATTGCCGTCGTCCTACGGGACTGGGACCAGATGCTGCCCTTAGCATTATGGGCATACCGCTCGGTCCCTCATGAAGTGACAGGTTTCTCTCCCGCTGAGTCGCGAGCTTCGTCCGCCCACTGAATTGGTGTACGGTCACCCTTCGCCCAACTCCGCCTGCTATCCTTTTGTACAGCATTTACAGGAGGGTCTTTTTAAGACTCGCCCGCCAAAACTTGGAAGCAGCCGCAGCAGTTAACAAAGCACGGTATGATTCTCGCTCCCATCCTGCTGAGTTCGTGACCGGCGATCTATCGTGGTTGTACCCTCCGATGCGCAGAGTTAGTCGATGCCCGAAGCTACTGTCCGATTGGATCGGACCCCCAACGGTTGTACACAGCCACTCTGACTTGGATTATGAGGTGCGCCTGCCTGGAAAGCGCACAACCCGGACTGTTCACGTCAACCGCTTCGTTCCTTACCAAGGATCTGCTCCGAACGTATTCGGCCAGGAGGCTCGAGTCTCAGAGGAGAGCAATGTAACGAAAACAAACTAATATTCCTCCATTCTACTGTTCCTGATGTGTAGTTACGTCTATTAGAAGAACACAGCTGATCCTGATCGTTGTTATCGATATATCGAATTTAGCCCTCACCCCTAATCTGTCAATTGCACCTTTGGTTCTCTCTCTTCTTTCTTGACTATGGCGCGCAAACAGCGTGCTTCGCATGAACAGCAGCGCTAAATACGACTGTAATTCTGATTGTCCAATAAAGCAAGGTTAAAAGAAAAGCTTGTGCGATCTTGAGTATCCCTGGGTGTAAATAGGCGTTAAACTCACCCCCACCTACCAAATAACTTAGGTCACCTCGGCTACCCGTGGCGAAGCCATCTAACAGTGGCCAATATATTAAATTAAATATCCTTCATCACAAAATTGTATATCCGAAATTTTGCGGCTGGAATGTGCTTTCGCCCCTAGATCATTACCTAGTGTAGAGGTGTTTGTGTTTGATATCAGAATTTATTTGGATTACTTTGACAATTTTACTTTGTCAAAAGGTGCTTAGTTTTGATATTTATTAATATACCCCATTACCATGATCAACAGGCGATCCCATATTACCTGGCTAATAACAAAACCAGAGCACATAGTCCCGACCCCTAATCTTAGCTGAATGCTGCGTGACATTCGCTTCTTCCATACATTTTCCGAAAACTATCTGTATATAATAAATATTAAAACACCATTTTTTAACTTTATTTTGACAAAAAAAACTGACTGGCAACATTGGTTATATTTCCAACGTAAACTGCTGAACGTCAAATTTAAATATTTTAGGATAAGTTCACTAAACAAAGAATATCCTGCTAAAACGAATTATCCCAGATATGTGACATAAGTTGCGGAAACTCAATGCCTACAACATATTAAACATTTATTCAAATCGTAGGCGCCGTTTTCTTTAAAATTATTAAAATGTGCAATTAAAAACTTGTTCACCTGTAACTTTTGACCTGCGTAGCCTAAAAGCTAATTAAAATACCTTTCAAACAGTATATAGAACATAACTGTATATTCTATCGTTTGGAAACTGGGGGTTTAAATTTGAGCGGATTTTAGCGCTTTCCCGCCAAACTAGCGGGTTTTTCCAAAAGTGGTAAAACAAAAGTTTCTTGGTTCATGATACAAGAAAACAAGCCCAAAAAGTTCCATAAAGCCATCTTAACGCTATCATACACGAAAATTTATACCGAAATTAACATTAACTTTTCGGAAAAACACAAACAAAATTTTTCTTAATAACTATTGAACGAGTTATCGGATTTGAATAATAATAATGAGATTCCATTGGACGCGTATTCAAGCTACAAATTTTTAGATGCCTGAACGAATTTCTGAAAGCCCCCAACGGACCCAACAGCTCAAAAATGTAAATTTTTTTCGAAACGTTTACAGCTATATTTTTCATGAACCCGATGAGCTATTACACGTTAAGCTGTATTTTTCATCTAGTTTTAGCGATACCTTTCGATCGGTATACCATTCGATCTGATCGGATTATCGTAGCAAAACTTCAAAAGTTCGCGTATACTGCTAGCCGCTTTTGCCCACTACGTCGTGCTTTGCCACTAGCGCAGACTACCATCCGCTGTGATTGGTCCAAGTACAACTCAATGCTGGAACATCGGCGATTTGAAATGGTCTGGAGCAACAAAATGAGCAAAAAATCGGTATTTGGCATGTACACTCTCAAAAAGTTTTTGCAGATCAGCTGCAACCAACATTTGAAAGATGCAGTTTCCTATTTTGTGAAAATTTTGCGTGAATTTTGTAATCTACAGCATACTAAAATTTGTATGCAAATATTAAAAGCGTTATTTAAAAGGTTATTTTGTGTATGTGTGTTTATAAATGCAAAGGTATTTAATTAAATGCATGTAACAGCATGACAGCTCGCCGCTGGATTCAGGGTATCTCCTAGTCGAGTACTCTCGACTAGAGCTATCTTACTTGTTTTAACTGTTTTTTTTATACTCATTCACGAAACAATGTCTGTTATGCTGTCCATTCGGATGAACGCAACTTTCTTCGGTGCTATTGAAGCTAGAGATTTGAAACTTTGGATATATACTTGTAGATATCTGTTTCAGACAATGTGTTAAGATTTTTATGCCACGCAAACTAGGATTCTAGAGGCCCCAAATTTGGTATGTAGATTGCTGGTCACTGTCCACGTTCATATGCGAAATTCGTTTTTCGTTCTGACGCGGTACGTTGGGTTCGGGGCATGTACTTCTAGCTTTTGCTCTAACTTAGCTCGCCGGAGTCGGGGGTTCTTCCTCGCCCAATCTGCATATCAACACCGGTAAACTGTCGCGAACAATAATCAAGTACACTTACGGATACAAACCAAATCAATTATTATCACTCAAATTAACCTATAATTACCTATCTCCGACCATAAGTGTTCCGACAAACACAACAACTTAGGGTGTTAGGTAGGTGTTAGCTGTCCCTCGTTTCTCTGTACCTTCCCTACCATAGCAACTAAGGAATTTTCGAAAATTCGGTTGCCCCTAAAAGACGTTTGCTTAAAAGGATACATGATTATATGTTTCCAAAACAAAATATAAGAGAAATCAATACATAAAATCTAGTTTCTCCTGTGTCAAATCAAATTTAGGGCTCAAAATAAATTTAAATGTAAGGGAAAACTTATTTTTACATTTCAATATATATCGATATCGATATTAATGCAATCATTATTATTATTATTATTTATCAAAAAAATAACATTTAGTCTTTCGATATTTTCAAAAATTGATATTTTTATATTGTGAAAAAATTAATGCTGCTCTTGTAATAATTATAGATTTTTATATTTTTTCGTTTTTTAAGGGAAACAGTCGAAAAACCGTTATGTTTCGCAGAGTTACTTCGACAAAAAGCACTCATTTAAGAGATTTGACTTTGATCTTATTATTTCAATCATTAAATCTAAAATAAATCCATAATTTTCAATGCAATGGGTCATGGAAGGCAGTGCAGTGCGGAAAAGCACGAAAAAATAAAAAAATTGATATTGGATGGAAAATCTGATAAAAAAGTTGCGCGATTCGTTGTGTTTTTAAATAACATGATACAAAACGCCATAAATTATATAGAAAACGCTGAAACACGGGAATGACAACGAGCCCTGACCCAGCTTTACGTCAAAAGATTGATCCTCGTGAGCAGAAAGTATCCTTTTAAGGCTGCTACTGAGCAGGCTGCTAAGAGCATAACATAACTCCCACTTGTATCAACAACATAACAAGAAAGGTCCCAATTTTAAACGCGAAATATATTGCCAAGCAAATGAAGTTCGCAAATAAACATTTAAACTGACCACCCAGAAATGGAGGAATATTTTAGCTGATCTTGTTCGTACGTTAGGTATTCTCAAAACGCCAAGTACAATCCAAAATACACTACATAACCATTAAACATGGAGGGCTAAGCGTAATGGTATGTTCGTGTTTTTCTTATTATGGAGTAGGTCCAATACATTGGGTCAAAACCATAATGGAACAACACGCTTGCGTCAATATCTTGGATACAGCGATGCTACCCTCAGAATATGAGATGCTGCTATTGTGGGCAAGAAAGCAAAGGAATGGTTTGAAAAAATTTGGTTAACGGCTTGGAGTGGTCTCTGCTGTCTCCAGACCTCAATCCCATCGAAAAGCTGTGGGCTGACATCAAAAAGGTAGTTACTGCTTCAAAACTAACAATCAATATATCACTTTGGGAAGCCATTCAGAAATCCTGGAGCAAAAGTCCAGTAAAACGATGTCATGACTTGGTTACACAGCCGTTATTGCCAATTAAGGCAACGCAAAAATATATTAAATTTATAGAAAAATCTTGGCTTTAATATAAAACGATGCCATGACTTGGTTACACAGCCGTTATTGCCAATTAAGGCAACGCAAAAATATATTAAATTTATAGAAAAATCTTGGCTTTAACAGAAAAATATCTTTAAGTCATGAAGTTGTTACCTATTTCTCATTTGTATCAGTTTTCATACACATTTGAAAAGTGGTGCTATTTTTTTTTTCGGCAATTTTTGTGCATTTTCATTAATTTCCTTAAATACGTTGAAAACGTTAAATAAAATTGTGAATGTTTTTTATTTCCTTCTTTTTTAGAGTCTTCTACTTCTAAAAACGTATTCTTAAGTTTCTTAAACTTACAAATGTAGTTAGGACGCCTTTGAAAACATTACTTCTGAAGGTGGTGCTATTTTGTTTTTGCAGCTGTATATATACGAAAGATTTTCCAACTATAGTACTCACTACTCAATATAAACTCACTCATATTCCATCGCTGCGTTGGGCCCAATATGACGTAGATGTTTGTGTGCGTATGTGTGTTATTATTGCCTTAATGCAAAGAAAGTTAATCGTATGTATATGTATATATTTATATATATGCATAATAAATATAACTGCCTTATATTATTTTTATTATTATTTGTGAGGAAGTGTCACAACAGAGATTTTATAGGCACAGCGACCTATGGAGACAAGAGAAGCTCTGCATCTCTAATGAAGGAGAGCAGATCCCTTTCTGATCTGTGCTGGAACAAAGTCCCTGCATAGGTACTTCCTTCTACTCCAAATAATGGCTATAAATAAGGGCAATCACATAAATGTACTTTGTTGTTTCGTCATCCTCTCTGCAGAGTCTACACTCTGTGTCAGGCGATCGCCTTTTGTGATGCTTGACTGCGTGGTGTCCCGTATGATAGGCCAAGCGCTGTAATTCCGCCCTTGAAAGATTTTTGGTCTTTCTACCTATTTGTGGGCTGACCAGCTCTTTACTTTGTCGTAACTCAAGTTAACACCTCTCCTTTTTTGACCTTCCTCTCTCAACTCAGCTTAAGCCCAGCTTAACCCACAAACGGGTTCAGGCCCAAGAAGGGGGGTTGTGGAACCGGCCCTATCTAGCCCGTCTGGAAAATCGGTGCGGGGAATTCCCGAATGCCCTGGCCCCAACAAAATGTGACCCGGTTTCTATGTGAGAGTTGCTAGAGAAAATTCCTACAATCCGCAATCTTCCATGAGGAAATAGCTTGAATGGGTGCTTGGCTATCTGAAAAGATATTTAAGTTGGCTCCTCTTATCCCCTTTTCAAGAATATGTCTGCAGCACGACTCAATGGCGTGGATCTCAGATTGAAAAACAGTGGGCCAGGTACTCATTTCAATCGAGATTTTTGTGTTGGGTCCTGTGATCCCCACACCAACTCCTTGATTAGTTTTTGACCCGTCTGTGAACCACTACAGCCTCATGCGATCATTACACGGGTTGCCATTATCCTATTCCCTACGGTCTGGAATAAGAGTCCTAAATTTCGCCCCGAAGAAAAGATCCGTGGTCTTAAAATCCGTTCTGTCGCAGATCTTTAAGACAGGAATAGTTTTTACTAGACTAACCTGACCTATGTCTACTGCTAACAACCCATTTGTGAGTTTAATCCTCAGAAGGTTTAAATAGCTTATTTGATGTGCAAATGCAGTGGATTCAGTCCCAAGACTGTCTCCAGTGCTGCAGTACGACATAACCATCATACTATACAGCCATCTGATGGCTTTGGAGTCTAAACTCCACGTTTTACCGAAGAGCCGACGACATGCATGAGTACCTCTCGGATGTGGACAATGGTGGCGTCTAGTGAAGATCTAATGTCTCTGTGCATAAGCATTCTCTCTATCCAGGTAATAGAGAAGGGGTCGACCCCTCTAGATGCTAACGCCCTGGTTATTGACTGATAGCCAGTGTTGTCGAAGGCCCCTTCGACGTCTAGAAAGGAACACACAGCAATTTCCTTCGCCTCGAATGCCTTTTCAATCTTACTGACTATTTGATGTAGAGCGACCTCTGTCGATCTGCCTTTGCGTTCTGCGGACTTAAGCAGAAAGGATGTAAGGCTGATTGCTCTATACGACTTAGGTTGATCCAAGGGATGGTTCCCTTGCTTGGGAATAAAAACCACATTTACCTCCCTCCAAAATAGCGGAATGTATCCCCAAGTGAAGCTCGCCCTAAGTAGACTTATTAGTGGACTAAATATATTTTCCAGACTGTGTTGCAGCAGGGCCGGGAAATGGTCGCCCCTGGTGGCTTTGAAGAAAGCGCATGATTTACTAGCCCACCTGACCTTGTCAGCGTCGAAGATAACACCCGACAGACTGTAACTACGTCTAGCTGATGGTTCAGTATCCCGATCATTACAGGGATTTTCCGGGTCTATAACAGAACCAGGGAAATGCACCTGAAGCAGTAGCACTAGCGTTTCTCGTCGATCCTGTGCGTAAGAACTATCTGTTCTTTTTCCCACACCATTAGGTGCCTTACGCTTTTATCCAGAAAGATAGCTGCGCTAGGCGCTCCACCCAATCGGTCATTTAACAACTTACATGAGCCGCAACTCAATCCTCGGACTTGGCCACCAATCAACCATTGTTCTTGGAGGAAAGCCAGGTTGATGTTTTCCTCCGCGAAAATCCTGCACAAGGTGGCTGACGCTCCTCTAGAGTGGTGCAGGTTCGCCTGAAGCACCTTTATTGTGCTCATTTCTCCTCATTGGACAAGGCAACCGCTTTTGCCTTGTCTGGAGTCGTTCCTACGAACATTGGATTGGACGCTTTGTACCGCATTGTTCTTTCCGCCAAAGCTGCCGCACCGGGAACCTGATCACAGGTCGAACCATTAGCAGGCCCAGCAGCCAAGCTAGTATGGACCCGAGCCAGGTTCCGGGTTTGTTGTTGGGGCAGCAGCAGCCGGCATTGCGAGTGTTGCTGGAGCGTCTCTTGTAGAGAGACCGTCGCTGCTCTTTTCCTTAAGTGCCGTGTTCTTAAGGATAAGTCTGGTCCTGCCAAAACAATACCAGACTTTTCCGCCGCACTTAATCAACGACTGCAGCGACGCGTCATCCACCATAATAGCTAAGTGCAGCATGGCGCCACTCGTTGTCCGGCGCACCACCCTCCTGCCTGGTGCTGAAGTCGTTCTTGGCACCTATGTGCGCCAGAACCGTTTCGTTGGGTAGCTCCAGCCTGTTGGCGAAGTAACCTCGGATGAGATGTGCTCGTGGGAACTGGCTTTCCTCCAACGGCTCAATTTCGAGCGAACTGCAGGCCTTGTTGTCGTAGCAGACGAGCATGAGCCAATCCGTTCTCGGAACAACACCCGCGAACTTTGGCTTCACACCTGTCATCAGACACGTCAGGTTGGACGATAAGATCGCCGCCTTTAGCGTTGCCATTTGCTCTGCATTCAGAGGTGACGATCTATCAGACGCGATGAAACCGAGCTTGACACCGCTCGCCATCCGACGATGGCGGTGTCGACTCTGAATGAGTCTGAATGAGTTTTCGGTTTTTTGACAACTGGAGCTCCGGAGACTTTTCGTCTGAGCGACCCCTTTTGACCTTGGCGTCAGCGGGGGCACCCAATTCAGAAAATAGGTAAAAGATTTCAATATAGAAGAGATGAGCAAGTTATCATTGACAGTAGACAGTTTCCAGTTGTACCTGCAGAAGGTATAAGCATCCACAAAAGTCAGGGCGCAACGTATGGCAAAGTGGTGGTTCACACTTGCCCTCGTATGCAGTGTGCTGCAATATACGTTGCTTGTAGTAGAGCAACAACTGCTTCGGGGTTATTTATTATAGGAGATTTTGTTCCTCCTAAACATCCCAAAAATAATGATAAGGTCCAAAATCAGATAGAGAAATTACGGACTGAAAAACTACCTCGATCGCATTATGATCACTTAGTAAACAGTTCCGCCCTAGATATTTTCTTTCATAATACTGAATGCATTCACTGTCATATTGAAGACAATCGATCGGACAGCTTAATTCTTCAGTCGTCTGTTCTACGTTTCATTGAGGCATCAACATACTCAAACGAAAATATTGATATTCCAGGATTTGCAATTGTTGTCCATCAAGATTGCGAGATAATACCTAAGGCAGTGCGACCTAAGAGGGGTATCATCATTTACGTTAGAAATAATATTGTGAACAATGCTTCACATTGTTTAAGCGGTAGAAAAATGTCAGGATCAGTCGGTTTTGAATTTACCATATTTCGGTATAAGTCTATAGGTTTGATATTCGTTGTGTTTATATGTCTTTTGAGTTGGGACCATAGTTTGTTTTTCTCTTTTTTAAGGGCTGTGAGTTGTTTGTTCCACAGGGGAACTGTGTGTGGGATTGAGAATGTTGTATTTTGTGGGATTGAGAGGTGTGCGCTTTGAATGATTGTTTTTTGTATGATCGCTACTTCTTTGTTGGAGTTAGTGGTCGAGTAGGTAATTGTGTTGATTTTGCCTTTGGATTCTTTAAAGAGGTCCCAGTTGGCGGCTTTGAGATTGTAAGTGGGCTTACCAACGAGGGTCTGGGAGATTGTATTTTGATAGAGGATCAATTTATTGGGAAAGTGGTCACTACCGTTCAAGTCGTCAAAAATTTCCCATTGGATTTCTTCTGTCTAGGTTGGATGATACGAAGGAGAGGTCAATGTGTGTGAATGAGTGGTGTGTGGAATAGTGTGTAGCTGTTTTGTCGTTGAGCAGTATTTAGTCAGATTGGTCCAGGTAATTTACTTTAATGTTGCTTCTAGAGTTAGCTCTTGTTGTGCCCCAGTATGGCTGCCAGCTGTTAAAGTCGCCAAGCACTGTGCTACTGTTATTTGGTGGATTAGGAACATTTTCTAGGTTAGTATTAGAGAAGTTTTTTTTAACTGGTATATAAGGTGTTATTATGTTTAACTTTGTGTTTTATTCGATTATTATGCCTACCGCCTCGAAGGATGGGGAAATGTTAGTGAGGGTCTCGTTGGGGTCGGTTCTCATAATGGTCAGAAATTTGGGTCCGGGTATTTTCAATGTTGAATGTTCATCGTTTAGTGGTGGGGTTTTAGCCCGACGGTCGGGGGGACCGCGAACCTGTTTTTGGCTGTAGTATTCAGTTCTTTGCGGTTTGGTTTGTCCCCATTTACTTTTTGAAAGATGAACGGTATATAATTAGTTGTAGTTGTAGGTGTAGTCTAGAAAATTTTTTTTTTTAGTTTTTTCTTTTAATTTTCACTTTGAGAAGAAAAAATGAGGGAACAATTTCTATTTTTTTTTTTATCTGACTTCGACAAGCGAACAAAAGTAAATGACAATATATACAAATTATATTTACTACAATTAATTTATTTACATACATACATTCCCTATTCATTCCCTATCCTGAATACTAACTGAAATACCACTGTGGTAATTATATACAGTCTCAAATGTCCTACCGCTAATGTCCTCACTGGAAATGTTCGAAAACGCCCAATCAATGTGCAAGTCACAATTGGTAGTCGACGTTTTTAAATCTAATAAGCTTCTTAATCATGTATCTATTAAATTATTAAAGAGTGGATAGGTGTATCCAATTTATTTAAACATAAATTAAAATCTCCTAAGATAACACCTTTATTATTTTTCAAATATTTATTTTGGTGAAATAAATCCTCAAATTCTGTTTTAAACATAGCTAACGGATAAGTTGGACTTTTATAAACTACTAAGAAACCATGCTATTTAAAAAAGCTAATGCGAAGCTCAGAAGAGCCATTAGATATTCTAAAAAACAGTCGATCCACAACTTCACACCAGACATCCACCCAAATTCTCACCCTACTAAAGTTTGGTCCAACATAAAACGTCTATGCGGTCTCTCCCCATCCAAAACCATCCATAGCATTATTAATCCCACCTCTAACACCCTTACAACAAACCAAAACAAAAAGGCCAACATCTTTGGAGACCTGTGGTCAAGACAAGCCGACGACAATAACTTTTCTACCACATTCCGCAGTAGCAAACAATCCCTTCTCTCCTCCCCTGCTTTCTACCCACCTTCCCGATCAGCCCTCGAAATAGAACAAAACATACCAATTACAGAGCTTAATTCAGTACTTTGAGTGAGCTATGAAAGGCTCCACACCTGGATACGATCGTATATCCTACAGCATGATCAAACAAACTCCGGTCCACTTTCAATTCAGAATCCTCCGACACTTGCACAATATCCTTAACACACATGTTCCTCAATCCTATAAAACTAGCCTAGTCCTATCTATACTAAAACCTCACAAACCCAAAACAGACTCTAACTCATACAGACCCATTTCCCTTAACCCATGCCTCGTGAAAATCTTAGATAAGATTATCGCTACTCGACTATGGTGCTTTGCAAAAAACAAACAACCTTAACCACAACAACCAAATCGGCTCAAGAGAGGCAAATCTGTCTTAGATAACTTACTCTACATCGATCACCTAGCAACTAGAGCTATCTCAACCAAACGACACATCTCAAACATCTCCCACGACTTTGCAAAAGCCTTCGACAAAATCGGCATCCACACAATCATATCGCAGCTCCACAAATGGCAACTTGGTCCTAAAATTCTAACATATGTTACCGACTTTATGACTGACAAAAAAATTATAGATAAAGCCTCTAACTCACTCTCCAACACCTTTCCTCTCAATAATGGCATCCCACAGGGTTCTCCTATCTCAGTCATACTTTTCCTAATTTCGTACAACGCCCCAACAAAAATAACATCCATCAACAAAGAAATCAAATTCTGCGCCTATGCTGACGACTTTCAGCTGATTATCGACCTAAACAATAATAAAAACCCCACAATAAACCTCCTTCAACTCTTCCAACAAATGACCGCATGGTCCAACTCTTCTGGCGCATCACTATCAACAGACAAATGCCAACACCTACATATATGCCGCAAACATCATTGCACCTGTACTATTTTAACTGGGAGTATTAATATTAATAAATATAACTGCAACACTGCTTCTCTAATACTAATCCTAAAATCAATCCTAATATCCAAAATAGATTTTTGCTTACCAATATATGGCAATGCTCCCATATCCCAAATTTCGAAACTAAAAACTATCCAAAACACCGCCATTCGCTCAGCCCTAAGAGCTTTCCGCCCCCATAACAAACATGCAGATAGAAACAAATACACCTTAGAAGACAGACGTGACTTTCTCCTCGGTAAACTCTCAAAAACCCTTATCCACCGACACCAAGAAATTTAAAGATCCCAGGAGACTTGACCGCATTATCCGCACTTTCACAGTTCTTTAAACCCCATACAAACCATCAAAACCTATCCACAGTATAAAATTCAACATGGAGACAATAAACAAAGCAATAGACATCACACTAACTTCTCACAACAAGGCCACCACACACTAAACAATCTTCCAACAATCATTCTCCTCCATCAAAAACTCCCTCTCAAACTACAAATTCCTTTACACAGACGGCTCTAAAAGGAACAATATAACAGGAAACAGCATTAAAACATAAACGCAGACCCTTAAGATAGGCTTCCTTCCACACTACTCATCTGTCTATACAACTGAAGCAGTAGCAAATCTCGAAGCTCTCAAATTATATTTTAAAAAAATCAGGTAAATATGTCATCTGCTCGTTTTGATCTTTAGCTTGCATTATATAAATAAATAAATAAATGTATATATTGTAATAGATATAAATAATAATAAAAAAAATATTAACAATTTTTTTCAAGAAATTTAAGATATACATTATGCTTATCATAGTTTAGTATTCTTTATTTTTAATATTTTATCTTTAGTACTTTGCAAGTAACTTGCAACATTTATTATGTACCTGGGTTCAGGGTATCGCCTAGTCGGACATTCCCGACTAGAGCACTCTTACTTGTTTAGAATAAACAACTCCTATTTCGAGTGCAAGATGAGGTGTGGAGACATTTTGAAAATACTTATAGACAGATGCTCAAACAGAGCCAAATTTGTACCAATACCTAGCGAGAATCCCTTCGAATCAGTAACAGTCGGGGGAGATAGCAAAATTATTCATCACAAGATGGCAAATTCGTTCAATAGATCAGATATCAATATAAAATTTTGTTTATTACACACGTTAAAAACTTTTGATGCAATATTAAGAAACAACAGTCTACAAGAACTAGGTGCGGTAATCCAAAGTAGTAAAAATGTAATGCCTATTTTAAATAATACAGTAATTCCACGAACAGACCATTTGACGAATGGACAAAAAAGTGAATTAGATCGCTTAGTTGGCAATACCCGAAACTCTTTGTAGACCACAACGAAAAAGTGTCCTACACAACAAACGTGAAGGCGGAGACTCGTACAAGTTCAGATTCACCCGTATATTCGAGACTTTATCAATTCTCAATGTCTCTAAAAAATGAAGTAGATAAACAAATCAGAAATGTTTTAGATGACGGAATAATCCGGCCAATCCATGCTTCCAACGTAAAAAAATATCGAATAGTTATTGATTACCGAAAATTAAATAAAGTAACCATTGCCGATAAGTATCCAATACCCGAAATGAATGAGGTACTAGCCCAATTGGGCAACAGCACATTTTTCTCAGTGCTAGATCTTAAAAGTGGATTCCACCAGATTCTTTTAAAAGAATCGGATACCGAAAAAACAGCCTTCGCCATTAACAATGGCAAATAAGAGTTTACACGACTCCCATTCGGGTTGAACAACGCACCGTCGATATTCCAAAGAGCACTGTGAGACCATATCGGTAAGATATAATTCGATATTCCCTTTCCGATACTCCATAGACATAATATAGGACGGCCCCACTCCACTAACGATGACCTACTGATTTTTTTAAAAAAATACTTAAACCCTTCTGTAATAAATGGAATATTTACATCAGAAGAAATAATTAATCAAATACAGAAATTATACCCAACTCACTTTAGAAACATAAAAAATAGATTCACTCAGAGTAAAGTAGAAGATTTGACCAACGAAACAAAGCAAGACGAAGCAATTCTCAAAATAATCAATAGGGCGCACAGCAACGAGTACGAAAGTAAAATTAAATTGTCCAAAAGCTATTCCTTCCTTAGGATGAATAAAAAAATAAGTACGTAAGTAAGTGAAACAATGCCAAACGTGCTAGGAAGAAAAATACGACAGCCATCCAACCAATCCAGAAATAAAAAAAAATCCGATTCCCGAATATCCGGGGCATATAATACACATTGACATTAATTCAACCGAAGAGAATTTAGTTTTGACAGCAATAGATTAGTTTTCTAAATTGGCTCAGGAAAGATTTATTAAATCAAAAACAGTAGAAGATATAAAGAAGCCTCTACATGAATTGCTATTTTACTATGGGGCCCCTAAAACTGTAGTAGTAGATATTATGCTAGATCAATAAGGAATTGAAATCTTTAAGGCACCACCTTACAAAAGCTCCGTTAATGGACAGGTCGAGAAATTCCACGCAACTCTCTCAGGAATAAGATGTATTAAAAGACGAAAAATAAATCAATCTTTTCAAGAACTGCTAAAGAGCGCATTATATAAGTATATCTATACCATACATTCAAAGACTAACAATCGCTCTCTAGAAGTTTGCTTTGGTAGAAATGTGACGACAGATCCAGAACAGTTTGAAAACTCTTGGCAACACAATATCGACAAATTCAGACAAAAACAGAATGACATTACCGAGTGAACATTACCAACTACACCAAAATAATATGCACCGCATGGAAATATGTGTGTGGCCGGTAGCCCAGATAATGACGACTTAGTACTATTAACAGACAACATAAATAAATTAATAACGAACGACAATAAGCAAGTCATAATAAACAGATAACTAGAAGACCGAATCAACAACCCAACAAAAATTTCGAACGATATTACAAATTCTATTAAGCGAGATTCATTCCTAGGCAATGAGCTCGCTGAAAGCTTCCAAAATCGGATCAGGGTCATTAAAGAAGAAGTAATTAACATTAAATATGCCATTCAGTAGGCAAAAGTTAATTTAATAAATACATTTCTCTTAGGAGAAAGAAATTATTAATAATAAATTTAATCACCACCACCATTAAGTATGAAAGAAATGTTAGAATTTCAGACATATCACACAAAAAACCACTTTACTTTACGTACGTAGTAAAGATTCCAAATTTATAGATTACGAAAACATTTTGATAAAACCCAATTTGAAAATTGCGCCCATATATGTCGTCGTTGGCAATTCATGTTTTCATTTTTACATGTGAAAAAGTATAAAAGCAGCGTCATTTTAGAAATCTGTAAATGTTCTGTCTACAAAAGCCTTCATAGTAGATTTAATAGACGAGTGCTTCCAAGGTGGAAAATCTCGACACAACACTGAATTAATATCGTAATCTATTCCGAAAAAGTCACAAGGTTCTACCTTTACCTTAACCTTGCCGGGAGAACATGGATAGTTAGTAGTGAAGCTGGGTGTATACAAATGTATGAAGATATCACGAAGTCGAAGAAAGATTGGTGAAAAGAGGCGAACTTCCGATCGACATTTTTGATTCCATCTATTGCAGATCCAAAACATTTGATGCGAAAGAAATTTATATATGCAGCCAGCAAACAGGTTCAGAATATAAAATGAGTAAAAAGAGAAGAAAGGCAGATTTAATAATTGAGTGTTCAAAAAAATATCCAACAGCACCCATTAGTAGAATTCTCTGTTCATCTATTTGGTTAATTTAAAAATGTAGATTTAACTTTACTTCAAGAACTGTATACGAATTGTAAATAATTATCAATGCGGACGGTAGTCTGGGCGAAACAGACTCCATTTTTGGAGTTGATAGGGCCGTTGGATATTCCAAGATATTCCTTGTTTAGTGAACATATTCTAAAATTTAAAATTAGACGTTCTGACGTTTACGTTGGAAAAATAACCAATGTTGCCAGTCAGTTTTTTATACCCTGAACCCATTGAAAATGGGTCTGTATGAACGCAGCGATCTCGGAAACTACAAAAGCTAGAGACCTAAACTTTCCGACTATAGATTCTCCTAATCCATGCGCAGTACAAGTTTATCATTTTCTTTGTTTTTTTGATATTTTGCCCTAAAAAAACGCAAAATTAGTTTAAAAGTTGTTCAGGAATTCATTTTCCAATACTACAGACTTGCGCTTTGGTTTGTACATAGATTTGGATGCTCTTACTAAACACTGAAAGTTTCAAAGTTGCGTGTATGTGTGTATGAGTGCAAAGAGCTTTAAATGTATGTAACGACAGCTCGCCGCTGAATTTATGGTACCTCCTAGTGGGGGACAGCCGACTGGAGATATCTTACTTGTTTTAATCCGGTTTTTTGAGCATATCTCAGAAACTATAGAAGCTAGAGCCACCAAATTTGGTTTAATATATTCACGTAAACGATACGCAGATTATGAATATATATCGGACTTTGGATACTTCCCCCATCTCCCCTATTAATAAACAAAAACATTTCTAATTGCATTGACAGCCACAAGTCGTCCGACTTAGCATGCTCGTCAATATATAAGTGTACTGTAGTTCAATAAGAAGGTAAAATCGGCTAAGAAACACAAAAGTTATTAAAGAAACTGTATTTGTATATTGGCAATCCACGTAGTGGCAAGCGCCAAGCGTAGACGTTAATAACTTCTGTGTTTCTTGACCGATTTTGATGAAATTTTTTTAATTTTATGCAGTCTTGTTGTACTATTGTACATTTATATGTTGACGAGTAGCCTAAGAAGTAAGAATTGTAGCTGTACTTGCAATTAAAAATGTTTTTTTCTTTTAGTGGGGGAAGATGAGGGAAGTATTCAAAATCGGAAATGTTAATAATCTGCGTATCCTTTACGAGAACATATTTAATCGAATTTGGTGGCTCTAGCTTTTATAGTTTCTGAAATATGCTCAAAAAACCGGATTTAAAAAACCGATAAGTGTCGATAATAAAAAAACGGGGCGGGTTATCATTAATTTTAAATAAACTTAATCTGCGTATGGTATACATGAACTTAATAAACCAAACTTAAATCCCTAGCTCTTAATGCAGCACTTACTGCCAATTGGATTGTCAAATTTGTCAAATTTTTCGTTTTCTTTAAAAAGTTCTGTGTTCCTTAACCGATTTTTATAAATCTTAATGAAATAGATACGTCAAAATTTGGTGTCTCTAGGTCTTATAATCTACGAAATAAGCTTTACAAATTTGAGGTTTTCGTAGATTTATATCTATTTTAGGAAAACGGTGTGGGTCATCGATCATTTAGCCGAAAAGTTGATGTCTCTAGCTCTTAAAGTTTCCGAAATCGACGCGGTAACACATACGGACAGATGGCCAGACGGACATGGCTAGATCCTGATCAAGAATATATATACTTTATGGGGTCGGAGATGCTTCCTTCTGCCTGTTACATACATTTGCACAAAACCATTATACCCTTTTTACCCATTTTCAATGGGTATAATAAAATGAAATCTTAATATCTTTTTTGGGCACCTTATGTAAATAACATCGCATAATTAGGGTAGTTACATCGACAATTGCAAATGTACCTACAGGTAGGGTAGGTAACGAGCGAGGAGAGCCAACATCTTAGCTCCTCGGCTTTATCGGGTATACTCTTCTTGCGGATCACAGGTGATCTTGATGTAATGTGGTATTCCCTCATTCCTCCTCATTAACTCTGTCTTCTTTATTTTTTTTCATTTAATTTAACGCGTCGAGTGTATTATCGAGCAAATAACCCACGCCACTTTCTCTGAGCACGGTCGGAGCGCGCGACGGAGTACGTCCCCAATACACAGCATAATATGCCCAGCATAGCTGTCGTGTTCGTTACAATAATAAAAAGTATTGACGCACAACTCTGGGGCCTGCTCCCCCGAAACTACTCTTCTCGAGTACCGGATTTGGCCCAGAAGTTACTTAGGAGAGAGCCGATAGCATTGTTCGTAACATGATTTGTCATGAGAATTAATGAATTATTTTAATATGCTAACTTGTCTTCCCACCCCTATCACAATATACCATCCGAAATCAAATTAGTTTCTGTACAGACGTTTAGTTTCGCTAGGAACTGCTGGTATTCTGATGTATTGTGCCGTTCTGGTAAATATATGTTTATGTTATCGCCACTTTTAATTCACTTAGGACATTTAGATCTGATGTGAAGTCGGTTCTCTACCAAGTGATAGTAGGTTGGTTCGGCATATTTACATTCTGTTGTCTAATTAAGTTGAGATTTGATCGCGTTGGATTATTTCGATTCAACATTGGCTTAGTTAATTGAAATGGTATAGTACGCCAGATTTTAGAAAAAATATATGTTCGATGAATATTTAGATGATGTGATGTATTTACCTAAGGATAAGCCCCATACTATAATATTATTGGATCATTACCGTACTATCGTTACTATATTTTGGAATTTTTCACTGTTACCGATTGCCGTAATTTTCGCTACTTATCGTTTTATAGTTTTCGTATTACCGCACTTACCTTAAAATTAAAACTCCTTTTGATTAATTTTGATAGAGCAGACATGGAGGCATATTTGTCTGAAGAATTAAATGCCGTAATTACAAATTTAAATTTGCATCAGAAACCTCGTGATATCCCGCGATTGGTCAATGTTTCGAAAAACAATAGGCTACCGAACGATAGTGTTCAGTCTGAAGACCCAGTTGATAGACCAGACAAAATATCTAACGGCATATTTAATAGGCAAGTCAAATTTTCAGGCTTGGCTAATGATATCCCTATCGATGATTTCATATATCGCATAAATTGTTTGACATCTGGCAATGTTTAAACGGTAATTTTAGGTTGTTATACCAGTTTGCGAATTCGTTATTCACAGGACCTGCTTTGACATTTTTCTGGAGATACCACTGTGCGACTAACCAAATAAGCTGGTTTCATTTGTGCACCTGTTTGCGCGAAAGATATAAGGCCCACAGATCAGACGAAGACATAAAAGACTTGGTTATAAGACGCAGACAACGGGGATCAGAAAGTTTTGATGAATTTTAGACTCGCCTTGTCTGATGCTTTACGGCAACCAATGTCGGACTCAGAGTTTGGAATCAATGTAAAACGAAACATATTACCAGAATTGAGACACGAGCTACTTCACGCAAATATTCCAAACCTTGCAACATTGCAAAGAGTGTCACAGAATGAAGCATTCTATTCGAATTATTCCTCGAAAACAAACTCTCAATCAACTAAACCTCAAGGAGTAGTCAACGAGATAGTTCATAACGATACAACTGCCACTGAAGTTACTCAGAATCATGCAGAAACTACGGACATAAATGCTATACATACTTTGGACAAACTGATATGTTGAAACTGCGATGAAAAAGGACACAGATATCAAGAATGTTTAAAAGCACCTCGTGTGTTTTGTTGTGACTGTGGTGCCGTTGACACTTACAAACCCACTTGTCCTAAATGAAACCTTGTATCGGGAAACTATCGATAGGACCTTCGTCGTATATTAAACGCGAGTGTCGGCCGTTAATAGTCTCGGAGCTAGATTTAAGTAAAGAAACCCTAACAACTGATTGCACTTCCATACCAGACTTGTTAAAATCTCACCAGACTACCACGTAAGCTTACGCGAATATTTTGCCCGCAGAGAAACAATTTTCGCTTCAGAATCCAAAGCTAAGTTTAAACCTCGTTCTTCACAGAAAATGAGAAATCTATGGACGCATCGACGCACACTAAGTACCGTGTATAAGCGATGGATCATCGATTAAACGATGTTTGTCCATTCACGAATTTCGAAATATTCAGTCAACATTATCTGGCCTTGTTAGATAGTGGAGCCACCAAAAGTGTGATTCGAGAAAGCTTAGTGAAATGAATTCTCGACACTAAAATAGATTTTAGCAAAATTAAAGACGAAGTAACAACATATTTTAGGCACAATTTCTGTTCCTATCGTTTATAACACCATTGCAAATGATTTTGAATTTTTGATTGTTCCGTCTATTAAGTCAAATGTTCTCTGTGGAACTTCTGGAAAGAATTTGACATTTCGATACAACATTCAAATATACTGAATTCGATTGAGTTAAAACCAGTTGATTCGAATCAGTTGTCGCTAACTCTATCCGCTTGCAACGCTTACAATCCGTAATCACATCATTTCCGTCGTTTGAAAGTGATGGTTTAGGAAAAACTACTCTGGTAGAACATACCATTGATACTGGGGAGGCCAAACCTATAAAACAGAAATTCCATTATCACCAGCTAGGTTGTTATGCGAAGAAGTTGTATAATTTTATTGGCGCCCAATATCGGTCCTGATAGCCTGCCCGACCGTTTAGTTACCAACATCAGGACAATTTGCAAATAGCAGATGGACTTAGATTGAAAGATAATTTTTCTTCATTATTGATGCTTCAAAATGGCAAAGAAGACCCCTGCCAAGGATCGTTATAAACAACAGAGCTGTGTTTGATACTCTGGAGTCTATGTCAGCTTTCTTAGCCGCATAGCCAGGTAAATTTGAATAGTCTTTCTCCTCAGTGTTTCTGCATGAATTCCGAATTGTTAGACGTAGAGTTTTAGGGATCATATCTGTGCTCTTCCCTTGGAATTTTAGATCAGCAGTGGCACCCTTTTGTTCCTTTGATAGTTTGCTCACTTTCAAAATAAAATAAGTGCGAATTCTAGCCAACAATCAGATCCCCTCCCCTATCAATCTCAGACACTCTGTTTTCTTTTGATATTTTATTTTCGTTTTTTTTCTTCCTTGTAGGGTTAATTAAGTTCTCAGGATTTGCAGGTTAAGTTAATATGGTGTACAACTGTAAGCTTCCAAACAAATGATGAGCAAGTAACGAAATCCTTATTGCTTCTCATTTGGGTTTGTCAATTGTTTTCATATCTAGCTTGGACAAGCAACATACGCGTATGTAGATACTTCCGCTAGATTTGGATAATTGATTTAGCCTTTCTTCTTCTCTGAAATTTGTGTATTCTGATTTTCAAAGCTACTTAACAAACAGAAACTATCTATATTTTGTGGAAGCGATGGCATGATTCCGATTTACTATGAAGTTTAGTGTTTTTTGCCTGTATTCGATTTCGATTAATTTTTTATACCTGAACCTATTGAAAATGGGTAAAAAGGGTATAATGGTATTGTGCAGAAGTATGCAACAGGCAGAAGCAGGTATCTCCGACCCCATAAAGTACATATATTCTTGATCAGGATCAACAGCCGATTCGATCTAGCCATGTCTGTCTGTCCGTCCGTCTTCAACTTCGAATATAGGCTCGTCCATAGCACGCGCAGATCAAGTTTATTTCAAATGACCGATAGCCCACACCGTTTTCCTAAAATCGATAAATATCTAACACTACCTCCACTTGTTTAAGCTTATTTCGCATATTTTGAGAGCTAGAGACACTAGATTTGGTTGACATGAATAATATACTATAGCACTAAGAGAATCTCCACAAAGTTTCAACAAGATCGGTTATGAAACACAGAAGTTATTTAAGAAAACGTGGGGTCAAATTTTACAAATCTGAGAATTCTATTGACAGCAAGCACTGAATAAGAGCTAAAGAGTTAAAGTTTTTTTTTTGTTTTTAAGTTCGTGTATACCATACGCAAATCTGGTTTATTTCGAATTATTGATAACCCATCCAGTTTTCTTACTATCGATATTTATCGATTTTTTTAAACATGTTTTTGAAAACCACAGTACAACTCAAGTACTACGCCTTGTGTAACAGCTGATCTGGGTTCAGGGTATTACCTAGTCGGGCGCTCCCGATTAGAGCAATTTTACTTGTTTTATATATATTTTGTATTTTTTTGTGTTGTGACTTCGCCTTTCCTATTAATATTATAATAAGATTATGTTTTTATACTCCATTTGTGGCATAAACCCTTAAATAGGGAATTATTTCGCAGTACAGAGAACCTCACTCCTTTATTTGTGCAAAATCAGTAGAGTATCCAGCCCAATTATTAAATACTATCTGTGTCACACGTTTCATAGCGTGTGTTTCAATACTACGGTAATCAACAAAAATATGTGTCCAGTCTGCAAGACAGTTTTTCAATCCGTTACTCCAACTGATATGTCTGCAAACGTAGAAAGCCAACCTCCGCCTGAGCCGCAAACAAGCAGCCAAATAAAATAATACTATGCAGCATTATAGAAAAGCTGCAGTAACAGGCGATACAAATATGACCGGCACAGGAAATCAGGGTCAAGTGCCGTCCGACGATACTGAAATGGCAGGCTCAGGAAGCCAGGTTCAAGTACCATCTAACGCAACCGTGCCCCCAACTAGTAGGACTTAGACTCCAATAGCTCCTGAATTTCAGAGTGCTGTAGCTTAAGCAATTGCGCAGGCCAAAGCAGCTGCCACAATTGAGCAATACGCGATCTTGTCGCATTTTTTAATGAGGCAGACTGAGTTGTTTGGCAAGAACAATTGAACCAACTAAATACTCCAGCTCAAGGTCCGAGTACAATTTCCGTCCCGAATGTTTCCAATCGAATGACTTTCATGACTGAGAGGTTCTGGCGATACCACAAAAGTACCACAACAGTACGCTTGGCAGAGTTACGCCAAGGATCATGACATCCTTCTCGCCATGTATCAGCGGAGACAAAAGCCAAGCGAAAACTTTGATGAATTCCATCAAAGCATGGCGGCCATGGCTGATCAGATGTTTGTTCCAATGTCAGAGATTGCGATGTTAAATACTTTAAGATCTAATTCACTTCCTGAAATTCAGCACGAAATTTTGCACGTATCAGTTGCTAGTGTCGCCGATTTAAGACAGGTAGTTCGCACTGGTGAAATGTTCTTGAGTAAACTCAGTATGCCATGCAAACTCCCATGCAAATTCCTCGACTCGCACCCCGTCGTCATATAAGTGAAGTGGCCACCCAGCTCGTTGAGGAGACAGAGAGCGTACTTACGGATGGGGTGTTGGATGTAGAAGCGGTATCGTTGACATGCTGGAACTTCGGTACGGTAGGTCACATATACCAAGACTGCATAGGAGAGCGCCGAGTGTTTTGCTAAAAAACGAAATCAAGTAATGTCGAGTAATACTAATATAAATCTCGACCCAAATGTTCCCAATATTAATGTATTAATTCCCAACCCAGACAAACTATGCACAAATCGCTCTAAGACACGCCGAATAGCTTACAACAAAAATCGTAGAGAGGAGATGAAGAAACTGCTATCAGATGTGGTGGGCAACATAAGGGACATACGACCATACGCAGACGTGTATCTGCTAGATAGGAAGCTTAGCGGTCTGATGGATACTGGTTCATCTGTAAGCCGTATCGGTGATCAATTAGCAGCAGATATTACCAAAGAAAAAGCTTTGTATAGGCCAATTAAGTCAGCCGTGCGTACTGCGGACGTGAAATCCCAGAATATAGTTGGCAAAATATGAACTTTATATATTCATCCGCCTCTCTCATAAAATGTATACCTCGGCGTCTGCTTCTGGCAGATGTTTAACTTGTTACCCAATAGCGTTGCGCCTAAAAAGAAGCTCACAATTTCCTGCTTGGATGATCCATTGTTAAAGGGTTTGACAGACAAACAAAGACAGCTGCTAGTTGCCGCCGTCAGACATTTTTCTTCATTTTTCGAAAAAGAATTGGGGAAAACTTTTTTATTGTCTCATATTATCGACACTGGGGACGCTGTTGCTATAAAACAGCGTCACAATCCTGTTTGACCTGCAATTGAAAAGCTTATGTACGAAGAGCTTGATAGAATGCTTGCTTTAAGGGTGATAGGTGAGTCTACGAGTGCATGGTTGTCCCCTGTACTATTGGTGCGTCAACCTGGCAAGGTCAGACTTTGTCTAGAGAGTAGAAAACTAAATTCCGCAACAACCAAAGATGTTTACCCAATGCCATTTATAAACGGAACCTTGATTCATTACAAGCCTTGACTTTAAGGATGCCATTGGCAGATCCCTCTCAATCCTTCTTCTGGTCTCAAAAATGCATTCACTGTGCCTGGACGCCCCCTTTATCATTTTAAGGCTATGCGGTTCGGCTTATCAAATGCTCCTCAAACCATTTCAAAATTAATGGACAAGGTAATCCCGGCTCATCTAAGGCACGAAGCTTTTATCTATCTCGATGACTTGGTTATCTCTGACACATTTAAGAAACACTTAGAGGTGCTTTGAGAAGTAGCAAGTACACTATCTTGGGCATATCGTTGGTAACGGCACTGTAGCAACAGGTAGCAGCCATTACCAAGTTTCCTATCCCAAGATCAGCCAAACAATTACTCCGTTTCCTTGGAATGACAGGCTGGTACAATAAATTTATTTGAAATTAACTGACACTCTAAAGAAGAGCAGAAAATTTGTTTGGTCTGATGAGGCGCAGAAGGATTTTGAAGAATTAAAAACCTGTATGAGTCAGGCCCCAGTTTTGCACAGTCCAAATTTCGATGCCCAATTTTTCATTCACTGTGAAGCAAGTCACACTGGCGTCGGTGGTGCTTTGATGCAGGTATATGATGAGGGCAATGAAATACCCATTACCTTCATGTCTATAAAGCTAAATAAGTGTCAGAGAGGTTATAATTATAATTATTACAGAGATGTAATGTCTGGTCGCAGTGCTTAGCATAAAAAAATTCAGAGCACACATTGAAGGCCACGATTTCACTGTAATCACAGACCACGCCTCCCTTAAGTGGTTAATGACCCAAACCGATCTCAGTAGCCGTTTGGCCCGTTGGGCTCTCAAACTTCAAGGGTTTTCATTTAAAATACAGCATTGTAAGGGAAGCCTAAATATCATGCCAGACGCTTTGTCTAGAACTCATACAGATGAACTTTATGCCCTTGAATTAGAGCGTTTTGTAGATCTAAACTCAGATGATTTTAAAGGGGAAGACTACAAGTTATTGCTGGAAAAGGCTCGAGATAATCAGAGTACCCGAAACAATAGTGAGTGACAATGGCATTCTGTTTAAAAGCCAGGAGTTCGCCTCACTTTTGTCTGGCAAATGCAGTTGAAAGGGGTAACCGTTCAGTTAATGCTGCATTACGAACCTATATCCGTTCCGACCAACGTGAATGGGATGTATTTATTAGTTAACAGTTAACTGCGAAACACTATTCATCAATCTATTGTAATCACCCCTTTTTCAGCTTTTATCTAAGTGTTAGGCAATCCCTCAATTAAACCAGCGTTGTCGTGGTGTGATCCAAATTATCTTGTCAAATTTAAATAAACATAAAAGCGGCCAGTGACATCAGCTGATTGCAATCAACAGCGATGAGCAGCATTGCACCATAACATATATGCAAATGCCTATGGTCAGCTTATGTTATTAATATAATCAGAGTGACCATGGCCGATGCTAATAAGTACGCCGTTGCGAATAAAAACAAATCGCGTCTTAAAAGACGGTTTTATGGTTTGGCATCGTTCTTTTCGATTCTAATCGCCGAAGAGTACAGTCCACTTTTATAACGGGTAGAATTGCACGTGGATACAATAAATCCACGTGCATCACCATCAAAGGTGCAAATCGAATTCTCTGGAAGAGGAAGAAAATTTAAGCGTCTTGAGGGCAGGGGTGAAACTTTTTGCCGAAGAAGAAAATAAAAAGGTACAAAATATAGATGTGTTAATTCGATAACTAACATCGTTTATATGACAGGCTAATGAAATGGCGTTGGTGTGCGCATTTCATTGTGACTTTGTGAAGGTGCAGCCCAGATTGCGGCGCTGAGCTACTTTGCACCTAAAACAAAAATTAGGCATATCATAAACACCTTGACTGCCACAAAGCGACAAGTTGCGGCAATCTGCGATAAACCTGTAACAGCGTGTGCTCTCCTAAGGCGGGTAAAGCCTTTTAGCGGATTTCTGGCTGATCATCTACCAATAATACTTGAATCGCAGCACGCGGTAGTTGATGCCACATGATAAGGCAGAGCAACAGACCACGTATTCTACCCATTAATAGCAGGAAGTTCTCTTGCGCAGATTGGGTAGATCTCTAACCAGCGCACCTACTCACACGGATTTTTAAATATAATTATTAAACAGCATATTCGCCGTAGTCGTATTCAAAAAGGGCACAAAAAGGGTACATGAAGTTAAACTAAGTTTTTTGCTTTTCGTATCACTGATATTGTCTTTCGATCCTTATATAGTGCGTATATATCGCTGACTACACTACGTAAATAATATATATTTCAACAGGATTCCACAGCATGTCATCATCGTCGTCATCAGGCCAGCTGACATTGTTGAATGATAAACTAATTAGTGAGTACTGTGTGTATAATTTAATAGGTAATATCACAATTAAATGGCGGTCGTAGTCAGCGTGTGTACCCCTGATCCGTGTTGTACTAAAATCATATTCGCGTTGGAATTAATATCAGCTTTGCAGTGCATGCTTTTGTCCATTTAGAATTAAGTTTTGTAGCAAACCGTTATCCTTCTAAAGTTATGTATAATAAAGTCCGATCATGATTTGAAATTTTGTTTGAAGCCAAATATATGATAAAATGAAATCGTAATATCTTTTTTGGGCACCTTAGGTAAATAACATCGCATAATTTGGGGTAGTTACATCGACAATCGCAAATATAGCTACAGGTAGGGTGGGTAACGCGCGAGGAGAGCCAACATCTTAGCTCCTCGGCTTTGTGGGGTATACTCTTCTTGCGGATCACAGGCGATCTTGATGTAATGTGGTATCCCCTCACTCCTCCTCATTAACTCTGTCCACTTTATTCTTTTTCATTTCATTTAACGCGTCGAGTATATTATCGAGCAAATAACCCATGCCAATTTCCCTGAGCACGGTCGGAACCCCTAGTCGGAGTACGCCCCCAGTTCACAGCACGATTATTACTGTTAACTTTAAAACCATTTCTTGAATATGCCATATATTGTTCCTTTCCTTTTTTTAATAAAACCACTTTTATAAGTATATGAATAATTTGCTATTGGTTGTCCAATGGACTGATTAATTAAAAATTTATGGACTTTTTTATCCATACGAACACAACCTTTATCGTGAACAATATAATCGTTATATTTAGATTCATGGATTTGCACTTCGGTTCCATTCATGACAAAAATAATCATTTATTGCTTGTGAAACGCATAATGCATTTGAGTTAACATGATTATCACTGCGGACGGTAGTCTGCGCTAGAGGTAAAGATCAACGTATTTGCCAAAAGCGGCTAGAAATATATACGCGAACTTTTAAAATTTTGCGAAACTCCGATCAGATCGTATGATATACCGATCGAGAGGTATCATTTAAACTAGAAGAAAAACACAACATGTGATAGGTCATCTGGTTCATAAGATGTAAGCGAATTGGAAAAAATTTACATTTTTGCAGCTGATGCGGCCGTTGGGGGCTTTCAGAAATTCGTTCAGCCATCTAAAAATTGTTGTTTTGAATACGTTACTTATTAAAATCCGATAACTCCTTCAATGGTTATTAAGAATATAAATTTTTTGTGTGTTTCCGAAAAGTTGATGATAATTTCGGTATACATTTTCGCGAATGATGGCTTTATGGAACATTGTGGGTTTGTTCCCTATCATGAACCAAGAAACTTTTGTTCTACGACTTTTGGAAAAACCAGCTAATTTGACGGTTTCCAAACCGTAGAAAATAATATGTTCTATATATTGTTTGCTATTTTCAATAGCTTTTAGGCGTACCTTGGCGCTTTTGTTCTTAGGTACGCAGGTTAAAAGTTACAGGTGAAAAAATATTTTCAATTGCACATTTTGATAATTTAAAAGAAGACGCCGAATACGATTTGGATAAATGATTAACATGTTATAGGCATTGAGTTTCCGCTACTTTTGGTATATGCCACATATCTGGGATAACTTGTTTTTGCAGGATATTACTTGTTTAGTGTACATATCCTAAAATCTTAAATTAGACATTCATAGGTTCGCGTTGGAAAAATATCCAGTGTTGCCAGTCAGTATTTATACCCTGAACCCATTGAAAATGGGTAAAAATGTTATAATAGTTTTGGTCAAATGTATGTAACAGGCAGAAGGAAGCATCTCCGACCCCATAATATATATATATTCTTGACCAGGATGATGAACTGAGTCGATTTAGCCATGTCCGTCAGTCTGTCCGTCTGTGTGAACGCAGCGATCTCGGAAAATACAAATGATAGAGACCTAAACTTTTCAACTATAGATTTATAATTTCATAATTTCATAACAATCATACTCTTAGTTTAGAAGTTATTCAAGAATTAATTTTCCATAGTGGGGCCAAGCGCAACCGATGTGTAAAGTGCAAAGCTTGCTGCTTGCGTTTGTTTGTGTGTGTGGGTGTGATTTTGTGAATGTGTGTATGAATGCAAAAAGGCATAAAAGTATGTAACAGCTATAAATACTGATAATAAGAAAACGGAGCGAGTCGATAATTTGAAATAAACTTGATCTGAATATGATATGCACGAACTTAAAAGTCCAAGGGCAGCTGTCGTGCTCTTGTAGTCTCTGAAATCGACGCGTTCATACAGACGGACGGACAGACAGGCAGGGCTTAATAGACTCGACTTGTGATGCTGATGAAGAATATATATACTTAATGGGGTCGGGGATGCATTAATACAAGAAAGGGAAGACTCCAAACTGATCACTTTGTAATGTTTATTAAAATCATCACAAATTACGCGGAAGGGTTCATGCAGGGCATAGTTAGTTAAGTACTAAGGGTTTAAAATTACGGGTTAGTCTGGTTGGAACCGAGAAATTTAATTGGCTTATCAACTCACATGAATCGATTACGCCAGTAATAAGATTATGGACAAAGATTACGCCAAGCATAGTTCTCCAATTTGTTAGAGAGGGGTGATTTATCAATAAGAGCCTACTTGGGTATGATGGCAACCGAGCATCAGGATCCCAATTTAGGCCATGAAAGGTAAATGGTAAAAAACTCTTTTGTACCGACTCAATTCGGTTCTGATGTACTGGGTATTGTGGGGACCATACGCATGACCCAAACTCGAGAATGGGACGGACAAGAGATATGAAAGGTGTCTTTGTCGTGTAAGGGTCATCAAACTCCTTGGACCATCTCTTGATGAATCCCAGAATAGTCATAGCCTTATTGACTATGGTCGTAACATGAGTGTCAAATTTAAGTTTATGATCTAAAACGACGCCCAGGTCATTAATATCTTTATCGGTATTATTTACTCGTTCAAGCAGAATGCTACATAGCTTGTACGGAAACATTTAAGGAGAGCTTCGATAAAAAGTCATCACCTTGCACTTAGCGCAATTAAGATTTAATAGGTTATCTTGACACCAGGACTCAAAGGCATCAAGATCGGCTTGTAAGAGATTACTTGAAGCCATATTCTTATATGTAATGCACAATTTCACACCATTGGCATACATTAGCAAACGGGAATGTGAATGTACCGAGGGAAAGTCATTAATGAAAAGGGTAAAGAGAAGCGAACCAAGATGACTACCCTGGGCAAACCCAGATGTCACCCTGGTACAGTTAGAATATGCATTTCTAAAAAGATCCCTTTGGGATCTATTTCTCAGATACTCTGAAATCCAGTTAATAAGATTTACTGGGAAACCAAGTTGGCATAATTTGTGAAGTAGCAAGGAGTGGTTTACTGAGTCAATAGCCTTGCTGAAATCAGTATAAATAACATCAGTCTGCATTTTGCTTTTGAAGCAATCAATTACCAGAGAAGAGAACTCTAGAAGGTTAGTGGTTACAGATATACGTTTCATAAGCCCATTCTGGGAAGGTGAAATAATAGAGCTGCATAAATGTTGCAGTTGAGATGTTATAATTCTCTCAAAAGCTTTTGGAATAGCAGACAATTTGGAGATACCTCTATAATTTTCGACAACAGTCTTTTTGTCTTCATAAATTTTTATGGAGATGGATGATAAAAGATTCCTTCCAAATAGCAGGAAAAGATGAGGTGTCAACAGACAACTTAAAAAGTTTTAGGATAAGCCTGCAAAGTGTTTTTGCTCAGTACCTGAGCACACAGTCTGGAACACCATCAGGGCCAGGTGAAGACACTGGTTTGTTTGTGTTAAGGTCGCAAAGTAGCGAACTTTCCGTAATGATAGGGCACAAAAGGCAGTTTGAGAACTGTAACTAATGATGATAAGGCTGATTATTCCTAGTGGATGTAGAATAAGTAGTTTGAAAAAATGATGCGAACAGATCGGCGATGCCCTGATCAGTGTTTGCACTCGCGTTTTCAAACGTTGTTTGCAGCTTTCGTGTAGAATTAACAAATCTAAAAAATTGCTGTGGATTTTGTGAAAAGTGAAACCCACAACGGCGAAGATATTTTTTGTAGCATACGAGATTAAGCATAAAGAAGTCAGATCTTGCAACTGCATAACGGAAAAAACCACCAGCATTTCCCGATTTGTTAAATTTTTTTTAATATCGTGACTTAAAATTGTTTAATCTGAGTAGTTCCTTTGAGAACCAGAGAGGCTGAGTAGACCTCGCCGGATACACAAGAGTAACACAGACATCAAGTGTGAGTTTATGGTATAATACAAATGTTTAAAGGCAACATAAATATCTGCGAAATTGTACAGTTGGGACCAGTCGGTATGCTGAATAAGATCATTAAGCTTAACAAAATCAGCCTTACGAAAACAACGGGTACGATCCGTAGGTTTTGGTTCCGTAATAGGCACGGGAGCAGGAATTTCAATGACCAGATCCAGAGTTGGATGAAAATGTCTTAAAAGGGGGTCAACCAAAAGATCAGATAGTAGGGAAGAGATTGATTGAATGGCGGAAAGGTGAAGTATATAAATGGACATATCGGACAGCGGAGGAATGTAAGAGCAAATGATATAATAACAGAAATTTCTCAAACAGACTTTTACTCCAACGAACTCAATGTCCAAAGGTGGAGGCTGAAGGGGCTCAAACGAAAAGGCGGACTCGGCTGCTATAAGGACACCTCCTCCAGCATGAGAGACTCGATCGCATCTATAACAATTATATTTAGAAGAAAAAACTGCCGAATCTGAAATGTCCGGTTGTAACCACGTCTCGGTAAGAGCAATGATATTAAAATCAAATGAGACACTATCTACATAGAGATTAGTAAGTTTAGAATTAAAACCTCTAACGTTTTGATAGGCAAACTCGAGGGAGGTTATTATTTTTTTGACGCTGCAACCGAGGTTGTGGCGCCGATGGAAGGTGGTGGTAACAAAATCGGAGCCCGATTTTTATATTCATTCACGAAGTGAAAGTTGGGTTTATGCAATGTTCGTCATGCTGTCCGTCCGTCTGTCCGTCCGTCCGTCTGTCCGTATAAACTCACTTTAAACCCGTATAAACCGCTATTGAAGCTAGAGACTTGAAATTTTAAATATATACTCGTGTATACCCTCGTCAGACAAAGTGTTAAGGGTTTCGGGTTGCGCCCACGGTGGGCGTGGCAATTCGATTATATCAATATATCTCTTCCACTTTTAAAGCTAGATGCATAAAATAAATACCGACAGATTGCTGATGACTTCTTTGGCGACGCCCACTACCGCTCCCACAATGTCCAAAACTCGATATGTGCACAACATCAATGATGCCAGTCCAACATATCAAGCGCCATCTATTGCATACTTTGGTAATTAATATTTGGTTTCATCAGAATAGAATGCATACTTTGGTAATTAATATTTGGTTTCATCAGAATAGTGTTGGATAACTGTTCAATTATTTTGTCACATTAAGTGTTCACTGATCACTGGTCGGTAGATGGCGTTAGCTGACAGACTTTTTCGTATTCTGTTTGCGACTGTGCACTTGTCATATAACTGTGTTGCTCGGGTTCAATTCCCGCTCTTGATGCAAAGGCTGGTCTTGGTTCTTCTAATAATTCAAACGTTTTCCAGTTCATAACAATTTCTTAAAATTATATTCTTTTTGCTTTCTGTTCATAAAATTCTTATTAAATATGTTGGTGGCGTTGGTGTCTAACTCGGGTTCTGAGTGTTAATTGTGCGGTAGGCCCGGGTGGATTCGAGGCAGTGCGGAGGCAAATTCCTTTTTTGTTTTTTATACTCGTTTATTTTTTTTTCGTTCACGTAATTATTACACCGTGAACGAGTAGTCCGCTGTCGATTACACCCGACTGCAACGCTCTTACTTGTTCCTTCTGGCTTTGTGCTCTTTTATAATTAAATGTTCAGGCCAAAACTGTTTACAACAAATGTTGGTAAACAGTTCAGGTTGAACACTTATTTTAAAGGATGGTATATCCCTTGAATAGGCAAATTTAAACTTTTCCACTGTTATATTTGCGGTTGGAATTTCAGCCTGTGTATAGACTTTAACATCATTCGATGAGAAATGAGGGGCAAGCCTGGAAACAAAAACGTTTTTCTTTGGTGGAACACCAACTATAAGTTTAGGTGCCACATGCTAGTTGGGCAACTATCCTCAGAGGCAACTATTAGAACCGGTGGACCGGATGGTAAATTTTCGGTTGGCTGTTGTGTTACGGGGGCGGACGAGTCGGACCAAACGTCTGATTTGGCTTTCTCCGAGCTTACACATTCGGTAACCGAACTTTTGTCAACATCAGATCTCGAAGCTACAGGGGTAGCAAACGAAATAAGCTCCTGTGCCACCGGAGTAGTAGGCTGCAGACTCGAATTCGAAAGCTGAAAGGAGCTTGGCAACGGCAGATCACAAAGAGCGGAATTTTTATACCTCAAATAGTCTTAAACCATTGAATTGAGTATCCATGGCTGTGAGCTGATCGTTAAGTTTGGGAAAACCAGCAATCAGACCTCTAAAGCCCGTCCTCGTTTGCCTCATAAAAGCTCGCAATTTACATTCAACCTCCCTACATGAGTCACAACTATACAACAAGCCGAGTAACTTGCACATTTCGCATGTACAACGTTATCGCAAAGCCAACAGGGTATGCTAGATTGTGTAGCAGTGATCTGCTTTTGGCAAGCTTTTTTAAAACAGACAATTTGGTGACTCATTTTATTTGAAAAATTTACCAGTTTTACCACTGTACCAACGCACGCTAAAAGAAAATTAAACAGTTAGAATAAGTGCTTAAGAGTTTGACAGCAGCAGTACAATTAGGCAATTGAGCGCAAGAGAGCAGATTAAAAGATAAACGCTTATGCAGTTAACTAAAAGCGGGAGAGAGCTTAAGTGTAACTCGTTTGCGAAAACAGCGAGACAGCAAGACACTACGCATGCAAGAAAAGCACAGGAAAAAAAGGATTACCCAACAACAAAGTTCTACTCAAACGAATAGAGCTCAAAACATAAACGAAATTGCAAATCGGTACACAAATAAATATAACTTAAATATACGGCATGCTCTCGCGACACGACCATGGAAAAAGCAAACAGTGAATAAAATAATCATTTTAAAAATTAATAAATAAAATAAATAATAATACACCGTTTGTTTCAGAAAACTGTAAGAAAACACGAAAGCGCTCAAAAAAAAAAACATTTTCAATGGGTTCAGGGTATAAATATAATATATTTAGCTGTATTTCATACTGCAAAATGGCTGGCGAAATCCCTCGAACTGTACCCTCCACGCGCGGCACCCGCCGGGCAATGGGCACTGCACCTACCTCGGAAGAAACGGGTAATACATAGTGTCATTTGCACGTCTACAACCCAATGGGCGCAGTATCTATCTAAGGCAAAGGTACAGGCGGCAGGTGAAAAACGCTAGGGGTCGATTCCCCGATATACAAATCAAAATTGTCGGGAAAAAGGAGCAAGCCGGGGCTGGGATGTCAGACCAACTGTCAGTGGAAAGGGTGACTGTCAAAACAGACTCGAGCTGTGACTCGCTCAGCGGAAGCATCTCTACGGAGAAGGGTGCCAGAACCTCTAGTAAGACTGGGCCCAAACGGACGAAAGAGGACATGAAAGCGAAGGCCCAATACAAGGCTGTTCTGAAGATCAGGGATCGGCTCAACAGCAGCGGTGACCTCACCGCCGAGGAGCTTCTGTGGGTCGAACCAAAGATCAAGGAGGGTCGGCAACATTTTGCGACGAAGGCCGCCATGCAGCCAACGTCGGACGAATACCCAAATAAAGTCGAGGAGAAACTGGCCTACCGCCAAACGCCAGCGCTCTATCAATACCACAAAGGCGGATCTGCCCGTTAGCAAGCGAAGAAGCCGAGCAGGTAGTCGGTCATGATGTGAACGGCAAAATATCCGTTGAACGGTGGAAGGCAGTGGAGGAAAAGTTGCTGGAAGCTATACTCAATCGGATGGAGACGCCAGATACCACACACACTAGCAATATGAATATCTCAGGCGCCGGACAGCTCAAATATGAATTCGGGAGTCGCGACAACAGTGTACTGTGCAAAGCCAGAAATAAGACTTCCGTACAAACTGCCCAATCACTGCAACATATTTCAGGAGGAAGCATTCGCGATAAGGATGGCGGCAGAAGTAGCCCAAGCGCTACAACGAAGACATAAAAGGATCAACATTTTCTTGGATAGCCAAGCAGCAATTAAATCCTTGCAAGCATCTGATATTTTCTCCAAAAATGTGCTGGCAAGCAGACCTAAACAATGTTAGAACAGTGCACATCTATTGGGTTCCCAGCCACCACAGCATTGATGGTAACGAAATGGCAGACCTCCTAGCTAGCCAAAATTATGTGCAGAACGCGGGATCGAAAACTCACTCACTTCCTAATGCAGCTATCAAAACGAGACTGCAGATTAATGGTAGGAGTACTGACTGGTCATTGCCTGTTCACGCCAAGAAACTGGGTCTTGCAAAAGATGAAGGCTGCCGCAAATGTTAAGAACCAGTAGTTGCTGAAACTCGATCATCTCATTTGCGGCTGCCCGGCACTTACTTGGCACAGAGCCACATACCTAAATACACACTCGCTTGCATCGCTAGAAGATGCCAAACACACTTCAAATATCGACTTGATCGATTTGCCCCAGCGGGCATAATCAAAACATTTTTTGCGATCTTTAAAGGAGGTCATAAGTCATCTGTCTGAAAAAAAAAATTGTGTAGCACCAGTAAGCACAACCAAACAAATTTTGTGCGATCTTGAGAGGAGGTCATTGATAATCTGCCTGAAATAATGTATGTCACTTTAAAACTGAGGAAGATCGATTTTATCAAAATGCCACACCCCCAATGATCTTTAAATGGGGCGACCTGTAATCTACCTTTCAAATTTAGGGACTCTCTCTTTGGCGGGGGCGAGAGCCGGTGTGGCTGGAAGTTTTTTTTATCGATCTTAAAGGGAGACCCAGTGATCTACCACCCGAATTTGGGGACTCTAACTCTCAAACTAAATGTAGGCTTTTGCGATTCGTGGGGGCTGCGGGGCATGGCCGGATCGTACTTTAATTTCGAAATAAGCTCAAAATGGTCATAGAATAAGTAGATTATTCTTAAATCAAACCTATTTTAGACTTGAATAAGGGTTGAAATACACAAGACAACAAAATGGAGAGAATTAGTTCGCGCTCTCTCAATTTCGTTCGCAATTCTTTTGCTGCAGCCGTCGCATTGCCGTCGCGTGGCCGTCGCGTTTCCGTCGCGACGGGTGCTAGTTCTAATAGTGACTTTAAAGTGAAACAATGAGAAAAATATCAACGGAGGACGAAGGGCCTCCCGACAACGGCGTCTTCGTCCGTTTTCTGTCCAAGCGCAACCTAAGGTTTGCTTTGTTGTTGCTTTCGTATTCGCGTACACATGTGTGTTTTAATGTTAATTCCTTTCCTATTTATGCATATACATAAAGGCTGAAGACTTAAGAGACAATACCTCCGCTGGACCCGAGGACTTAATTCCGAAAAACTCTTTGGTTGGAGAAAACTTCAGGTAATAACAGTATTTATACCCTGAACCCATTGAAAATGGGTAATAAGGGTATAATAGTTTTGCGCAAATGTATGTAAGAGGCAGATGATCAGCATCACTAGCCGAGTCGATCTAGCCATGTCCGTCTGTCTGTCCATCTATCCGTCCGTCCGCCTGAACCCATTGAAAATGGGTAAAAAGGGTGTTATGGTTTTGTGCAAATGTATGTAACAGGCAGAAGGAAGCATCTCCGACCCATATATATATTCTTGATCAGCACGACGATCTAAGTCGATTTAGCCATGTCCGTCTGTCCGTCCGTCCGTCTGTATGAGTGCATCAATCTGGGAAACTACAAAAGGTAGAAACCTAAACTTTTCGATCCCATTCTTAGTTTAGAAGTTATTTAAGAATTAGCTTTTCATAGTGGGGGCCAAACACAGCTGCATGACCATATCTCAGAGACTATAAGAACCATTAACCATTTGGTTAGGGCTGCTATATAAATGTGCTATAGTACAATAAGAATGCATTAAACAAATCCAAATCGGTTAAGAAACACAGAAGTTATTAAAGAAAACATATTTGAATATTGGCAAACCACGTGGTGGCAAACGTCAAGCGCAGATGTTTTCTGCATGCATGTACACATATACATACATACATATGTATATGCACATTCTTTTCGAATTCTCAAGCGATTGCTTGTACGTATGTGTCTAATCTCAGATTTTGACGAAGCCAATTCAAATGCAACTGTGGCTCGGTGGTAGAGATGTTGCCTGGCGCGCAATCAGACGCGGGTTAGAATCTGGCTTGAGTCAGCGGAGTTTTTTACTGTTTATTTAAATTTTTTTTTATAAGGTAACACACTTGTATGTTTAAGTGTAACTTAATGCTGGGATATCGGCGATTAGCGCGAAACGCGATCATTAATTTTTATTATTTATTTTTTTAATTTTATTTTACTAATTGCGGCTGTGATGTCGAGAAAATCATCTTGCTTGTTTTTCTAAGTGTTTGGAATAGACGAAAATGAGAAGCTTCCAACTGTCTTCCAACTACTCCCTGAACTTTTTACTTTTCAGAGTTTGTTTTCTTTAATACACGCAACAAGCAAAGGGAAAACTATTTTAGCTTTCCTAGCGGCATACGAGAACTTGTATGTAAACTTATTTATATAAATATTACAGCCAAATATCTGTATATAATAAGTATAATTATATAAGGTTATTGTACTTATGTAAATATTAACAATATATAAATAAAAATGGAATACTCAATGAGTCTTATTTCGAGTTGAAAATGGGATTAAATCAATAATTTTTGGTCACAAAAGAATGTCATTTATACTTAGTTCGTTACTGATCCGTTCTCAAAATAAGCTCTGTTGGGGTTGAAAACGTACCAAACAAAGCTCGATTAAAGATTTCCGGTCTTAAAATGTCAATCTTGAAATGAGAAATTTGGGCTTGATTCAAGCCAAATGCGCATTACCGTACTTTTGAAACTGATTGGGCTCAATTCAAGACCGAAATTCTTGATTTTTTCAATCTGTGTAGAATTAAGTACATTTTTTTAATTCTCAAAATACTTTATTTTAGCTAATTTTAAGAACATTTATACGAAGGTTTTTACTTAATTCAAGCCCGATTCAGATATTATTTGCTCCTTTCAAATTTATACTAAAAACATGCGTACTCAAATTAAGTACGAAATAGGATTAGAAATTCCAATTTGCACTTAAAATACACAGTAGGGTTGAGAAAACACCAAAATATTCTTAAAGTAATCCCGATTTGTTCTTAAAACAATCCCAAATTTTTCTCAAAACAATCCCGATCTGTTCTCCATCTAATCATGATTTGTACTTAAAATAAGTACAATTCGAATTTAAATAAGAGATAATCTCTTATTTTTTTTGTTTTTTGTTGTACATTTCTTCAGAAATTATTTTTATATTTATTATAAAAAAGATTTCAAATATATTTTAAACGAACATACGATTTACAACTTGCACAACCGATTTCAAATGCACGAAAATTGTTGTTTAACTTTAATATACAAGACGGATTTATTCGAGATCTTATATTTATAATATTATAAAATCATGCACTTGTTCATGTCCAAGCTTTGGCCACGATCGCGTTGGCGTTATTGGAAAGTTTTTTGTTTCCGCTTTCTCAAAGGTCATCCCAATCCAAACAATCTCGTTTCAGCGATAATTTATATGGTGTAGAAGCTGTTTCGACAATTTTATAACTTGGAATTCGTCGTCCGTAGTTTGGGCTATCTTTTCCACATCGAGGAATGAAGTAACATTCCTGAAAAAATTAATTTCTAAAATAAGATAAACAAATTGCAAAATATATATTAACACTACCTTCAATTTCGCTCCAGCAGCAGCGTTGTATTATTCAACCAGTCACTTCCTAGCAGTTCTCGGTATCAGGTCGGTGAGAGGGATATCGCTGGTAGAAAAGGCTGAGAGCCCACCACCCGTCAGACCCTTACCAATGCGTTTTACTGGGACGTTTCCCGTTGACATGTCATAGGTGTCGGTGTCAATTGGCCCGACATCGCATCACCGAGGAATAGAGAAGGCACCAGCGCTAGTACTTTTGTAATGAGCGAGGGGCTCATAAAGTTAATAGAGCGGCACTCGGGTTTCGTTCGGCTATTAGTACGGCGGTGCACCCCAAAGGGTCGGGCGAGTGGTGAATTGGCACGGCGTTGCATCCCCAGGGGTCAGGAGAGTGGCCGATTGGGACGGCGGTGCACCCCTGGGGGATTGTAGGGTCTCATGGGCTCTCCCCTGCTTTGCCGGCTACTGTACTAAAAAAAATGTGTTACATATATATCCAATAATTTAAAAATCAATGCTTATTTATTATTATTTATGTATTTATTTATTAAAAACAAATCGATATTAATTTTTCTTTTCGTTTCGAATCATATTCAATTTTGATATTGTGGATTCCAAAATGTGCCTGCAACAAAAAGACATAAAAAGAAATAGTTTAAATATGAATACTAATATTTGTTCATACATACATATAATCTAAATAACTGATTTATTCACAATTTGCACTTACCTCGTTTTCTTTAAAAAAAATTATAATTATAATTATTATTAGTATAATAAAATTGGCACTTACCTGTTTTTCTTTAAAAAATAATAATTATTATCAGTACAATACAATTGGCGCTTACCTCTTTTTCTTTAAAAAATCATAATTTGAATTGCGTACATATATTGCATTATAATGTTTAGATTTTACTTACCCATTTTGTTTGTACTAACTTATTGATGTTGTTTATTTGGCTACATACTGAGCTGTTCCCTTCACACATCTTTTCACTTAGACTTCGGAAATTCAACTAACTTTGATGCAGCAACGCGTCTTCTTTTCCCTTTCTTTTCTTGCACAAAAACAACAACATGTATACACATGTCCGCATACTGTCGGATGTGGGGGAAAGAGATCGACACATATGCGTAAAGAGCAAGGCAGCGATAGAATAAGACGATCATACAAACCGAACAAAGTAAATGTAATAACAGAAAAAAACGAAGGCTGTGCCCGCTCGTGTCCGATTTGGACTGGCACGGCGTTGCATCACTGAGGACGATAGTAGGGGAAATTGGCCATCGCTCTCACGCCTCGAGGGTCAATTGACACCACCAGAACTGCTGGGTTACTTCAGATGAAACTGATATTGTTCCATCGTCCACTCCAAACTAAAAAGTAAATCAGTTCAACAGCAATATTAAATTAAACAAGTAAGATGGCTCTAGTCGGATGTGCCCAACAAGGAGATACTCTGAACCCACCGGCGAGCTGTCGTTGTCGTTCATACATACATTACCAAAGTCACACATACACACACACACACACACAAACGCTCGCTGCTATCTGCGCGCTTTACACATCGGCTGCGTTGGCCCCACTATGGAAAATGAGTTCTTGAACAACTTATAAACTAAGAGTAAGATCGTTATGAAATTTGCAGTGCTTAATAAGAGCATCCAAATGTAATCTATGTACAAACCAAAGCGCAAGTCTGTAGTACTTGATTTGTGGGGCGAATGGGGGTATCCAAAATCCGAAATATTCGTAATTTGGTGACGCTAGCTCTTATAGTCCCCGAGATTTGCCAAGAAAACCAAGTCATTATATCGGAGCTAGATATCGAGAAAAAAACTGATAAACTTGTTCTGCGTATGGGTTAGGAGAATCTATAGTCGAAAAGTTTAGGTCTCTAACTTTTGTAGTTTTCGGAATCGGAAACGGTTCCTAGACGGACAGATAGACGGATAGACTGACATGGCTAAATCGACTCAGCTCGTCGTCCTGATCAAGAATATATATACTTTATGGGGTCAGAAATGCTTCCTTCTGTCTGTTACATAGATTTGCACAAAACCATTATACCCTTTTTATCCATTTTCAATGGGTTCAAAAATAATTGATAGTTGGAGATTCAATGCATCGAATACATATATTAAATTTGATGTACATATAATGGGGGAGGGAGTGCGCATTGCCAACAAATTTAAGTTATCTTTAAAGTTGAGGAAGATAAATATATTTAATCAAATTATCACGTCCCCAGAGAACGCACCCCAAAAACCGTACTTTATCCGTTTTTTAAAATTTAACTTAATTAAATATTATTATCGAATTATCACGTCCCCAGAGAGCGCACCCCAAAAACCGTACTTTATCCGTTTTTTTAAATTTAACTTAATTAAATATTATTATCGAATTATCACGCCCCTAGAGGGCGCACCCCAAAAACCGTCTCACTTTATCCGTTTTTTTAAATGTTTTTCTAGCAAGGTTTTAATTGCTTCCCTGTAATAAGGTAAGGAAACACCACAAATAAATTACGTCATTTATCGCCTCATTTCATTGTAGAGTAACAATTAAGTATCGGTAAAGGGAGCTTATTGCACAATCAGCTGTTTTTGACACAGATGGTAGGGCCAAAGAGAGACAAATAAAGCTCTTAAATAAAGAGAGCATATGCATTTTGCGGAAATCAAATAGAAAGCTTTTCGGGTAAAGCTTAACGAGAGGACCTGCTCATAGCTTTTAAAATAAGAAAGCTCGTCAACACAAGTCCGAAGAGGCGCAACAGAGTTTGCCGTCATAGGTTCTCTGATGTGTTTTTATTCCGAAAAAAAATGCGTGGCAGCTGCATGAAAATAAAAACTTGGTAATTTTAATGCTTAGTTCGGGTCGGGTTTGCAATACAACAGCACAGCGAAAACGGATACAACATTTCAACAAAATATTGACTTTTACATACAAGCGTAAGAGTCAAAACAAAAAGCAGAGTAATTTCGATTGCAGCTCTCTCTCTCTATCTCTCTCTCTACATGGAATACAAGAAAAGAGAGTTAGTTTAAAGGAAAACAACCAAATACAACACGGTAGCCAAAGAATAATTCATAATAATATGCAAAATACACACATATATATATATAAATATATATATATATATATATATAGATATATAAATATATATATGTGCATATATAAATTTAAACATTTGTCGAAGTATTTTATAGTGCAAAAACCGAATTTGTAAGAACCAATCAAAAAATCTGCAACGTGTTTATAGTATTTGTGTTTTGAATTTTCAACGTGTTCTTTTTGCGATAGGTTGGTTGATTTTGTTGTTATTTGGGTGCAGTAAGTGTGTTATGTAAAGCTTGTATTGCTGTAGTAACTGGGCGAGAATAATGTATATAATATATAACAAACAGGCAACAACAGGACCAAGGTGTTTAAAAACTATGTGAATAAAATAATAAACAAAAAAATTTTTTTGAAAAAAAAAAAAAAAAAAAACCATAAGCAAATCAACGCAGTAAACATTATTAGAATTCACAAACTATTAAAAAAGTACAACCTTTAAACATTTCTCTTTACGCACATATTAACTTTATTAAATATTATTGCAAAAATAAACGTATTAAGTCATTCATTATGACAATAAATTTAATTTACCTCTCCGCTTCATCGTAGAAATGTCTTAGATCAGGCTGCATAAATTCAAGAAATGGAAAAAGTCATCGGTCCCTGTGTCACGCATTCAATTCATATTGAATACTTATTAGACAAATCGCTATCAAAACGCAATGTGCCCGTGGATGGGAGTCCCCGCTAGATACCAAACAACCCTCTGACGAATCAATTTCATTGCGGTGGCACTTAATTTATTTTTAGCTGCACTTTTCTTTTAATATTAGTGTCAAGGTGCAGTCAGAAAAACACATACCAGGAAAAAACCAACGTCAACTGCAACAACAACAACTACATCTAAAACAATACAAAACTAAAAGCAAAGATTTCGCGTTACACAAAAGTTGTTAGGCAAATGTGACACTCACAAAGCCGAAACCAAGACCAAATACTGCAATAGAAACAAACTTTAATATGTCAACAAAAACGTATAACAGAAAAAAAAACCCGAAAAAAGAAATGGAACAATTTTCTACGAAATGACTGATAGATTGCAAACACAAAAAAAGGCACATTATACAAAAGAAAATAGAATTTTTGTGTTCCGAGCTGGCGTAATAGCCGGATATAACTAATGAAACAGTAAAGAGGGTGAAAAGCGCTGGGATATGTGGTTGAATGTGTTCGGCTTTAGGGTAAATCGAGTTAGCAATAGTAATAGAAACCACAGCAAGTAACAGCATAGGGCTTAAGTGTTATTAACCTACAGGGTACATAGTTGTTAAAGAACTTTTGTTTAAGAGTATGTATCATTAAAATATATAAGTAACACTTTATTAGGAATTTGCCAATTTAATATACATTTTAACATTATAATATGATTTTATGAATTAAAGACTGTTGTAGTCGGAAGCTCTTTCACAGTTTAATGAATACTTAAATATATACTAGTTCTATGCCTAATAATAATAATAAACCAGAATAATAAACAAAAACACAAGTAAGAGTACTCTAGTCGGATATACCTCGACTAGGAAATACCCCGAACCCAGCTGTAAGCTGTCATTACGTTCAATTCAATCCCTCACAAAATCACACATAAACATACAAAAACGCACGCTGCAAGCTGCGCACTTTACTTTACTAAATTCTTGAATTACTTCTAAAGTAAAAGTATAACCTTTTTGAAATTTTCGAAATATTCTTAATCTACGTATGCATTACGAGAACATTTTTAACTATATTTGATGGCTCTAGCTAAAAAAGTTTTGGAGGTATGCTCAAAAGCCCGATAATTATCGGTAATAAAAAAAAAAATCTATCTAGCTCTTGTAGTGGCTGTGCCCTCGTACAGACAGACGTGTGGATGTACAGACGGACAGGGCTAACGCGCCCGGCTAGTATACTGACCAAGAATACATATATTTTATGAGGTCGGAAATCCCTTATTCTGCGTACATACATTTGTACAAAACCCTTTTAACCCGTTTTCAATGGGTTTTGGGAATAAAAACCAATAATTATCGATAATAAGAAAACGGGGCGGGTTATCGATAATTTACCATTTACTTGATCAAACTTAAACTCTCCAGCTCTTATTGCAGCGCTTGCTGTCAATTGGATTGTCAAATTGTATCATTCGTTTTCATTAATACCTTCTGTGTTTATTTACCGATCTTTTTGCAAATGATTCTTTAGGTGCTATGTTCCAAAAAAAAAGGGGAAACCATATAAATGGCTATTTAGAACAAAAGGACGAACCTCTCTCTCTAAGCTGTTGTATGACAAAAACAAAGTATAAAGCACACCAAAAATAGCGACTTTAGATTTGCGCGATTTTCTGCTGTTTTTTCGTACTGCATAATCTCAACAAGTTTAAACTACTAAAGAGTGGCAAGTCGTAACCATTTGTCAAACTCGATCTTTAGAGGAGCTCATCAGAAAACTATCTGATCTAACTGGTGATTTCAGCAGTATAATTGTGAGATGTGTATTTTTGCCGTTTACATTGAAAATGGGTAAAAAGGGTATAATGGTTTTGTGCAAATGTATGTTACACTCAGAAGGAGGCATCTCCGACCCCATAAAGTATATATATTCTTGATCAGCATCACTAGCCGAGTCGATCTAGCCATATCCGTCTGTCTGTCCATCTGTCCGTCCGTCCGCCTGTACGGCCGTCTGTATGAACGCGTCGATTTCAGAGACTACAAGGGCTAGAGAGCTGAACTTGGATTCGTATATACCATACTCAGATCAAGTTTTTTTTAAATGATCGATAACTTGCCCCGTTTTCTTATAATCAGTGCTTATCGGTTTTTTGAGCATATCTCATAAACTATAAGAGGTAGAACCACTTAATTAAATATCTTCCCGTAAACGATACGCAGAATATGAATATTTCCCCATTCGCCCTCCATATCAAAAAAACGCAAATCAAATACTACGACGATTTGTATGTAACGACAACTTGCCGCTGGGTTTAGGGTATCTCCTAGTCGGGCACTCCCGACTAGAGCCAACATACTTGTTTAAACTTATTTCGTTGATTTATGAGGCCTAGAGACTCAAAAAATTTTAGACAAAATTCGAATGAACATGTATAAATACTATAGCACTTGAAGAATCTATTGCATTAAGATTCATCAAAATCTGTTAAGAAACACGGAAGTTATTAAAGAAAACATGTAATAAAATTTGACAAATTTGATAATCCAATGGGCAGCAAGTGCTGCAGTAAGATCTAGTGATTAAAGTTTGGTTTATTAAGGTCGTGTTTACCATACGCAGATAAAGGCTACTTTAAATTATTGATAACCCGCCCCGGTTTCTTATTATCGATATTTATCTTTTTTTTATAGGGATGATTAGGCTGCTTGTCAACATATAAATATATTATAGTATAAAAAACTGCAACCGATATTTGAATGATATAGTGTCCTATTTTGTTAAAATATTGCGAGAAATTTCACAATTACTGCATACTCAAATTTGTCTGCATTAGTGATGTTAATTCGAAATGAACATCGATTTTTTATATTGAAGTAGAAAATCGTGTTGATAATCATAGAAAAAAAGATTATTGAGTTCAAATTGAAAAACGGTGCTGTTGCTAACATGTTAACCCGATGCATCGATGTTTGGATTTTTTTAACATCAATAACGTAAAGTTCGCTTTCTTTAAGAGATCTTTCTCTTAAAGATTCCAAAAGGGCCAATATATTTATAAGAATCGATCGAGGTGCATCGAATATCGTATAAAAGATTATCGAAAACTTGCCTATCGTCTTCTAATTTTCTATCTGGTAAAATAAAATCCGATCTTGACAGTTTTCAAGTACTTGTCAGAGTCAAGTAAATTTATTAAGTCTTAATTGCAGTGTAAGTGTATTAAGTGTAAGCTAGTCTTTTTATAGGCGAACACTCTTCTTGAATAATTATTTGAATAATGGTAAGCAACTTGATCGTATTTAATCGGCTGATGATTTGGGTATCATTTCAGATCCCAAGCTCAAGCTTGCCAGCATATTTCTTCTGTTGCTAATGGATTCTTAGGGTTCCTGCGTTTCATTAGGCGCTGGTCAAAAGAATTTGACGATCCCTACTAAAGTAGGGAAAACTTTATATACTTCACTTGTCCGTCCAATTCTTGAGTATGGATTTTGTATATAGTGTCCCCAATACAAGGTTCATCAGGATATAATTGAATCCGTACAAAAACAATTTCTGCTCTTTGCCTTCCGGGGTTATAACTGGAATCATAATACACGCATGCCTTCTTATCTTGGTAGATTTTTACTAATAAATCTTCCCTCTCTTTCTGATCGTAGAACCATTCTTGGTGTAATCTTCTTACACAAATTAATTAATGGGCAAATTGATTCTTCCGAATTGATCAGCCAGATTATTTTGCAGTTCCGAACAGAACTACTAGAAACTTTTTAACGCTTTCTCTTCAAACCTGTAATAGTAACTATGCTAACTATAACCCATTTCGGATGTGTTGCTCCAACTATTATAATCTTTTCCATATAATAAATAATGCTACTTCTATACGTAGTCTAAAAACTCTATTTGTTCGTGCGCCATGCGGCGCGCTCGTCGGTCGGTTAAGCACGACGTGGGTGACATTTTGCCTGGGTCCGCGCGTTAACGATCCCTGGCTTGATATCGTTGGTCCACTTGAATATACTGCCGTTAGCACATTTACGTAAAATACACACTTGAATGCAAATGGTTTAATTTAAGCATGTTTGTGGTCAGTCGTTGGTTTATTGAACCAACAACAAAAATAATGTATAAATAACTAAAAAGTGAGCAGATTGTCTGTATAGCTATCTCAAAAAACTGGCGGTTCCATCATGAGCTTTGGCATCGACCTTGGCTTGACCTACGCCTTTCCACGAAGTTTGAACTTGTTAGGAATTATACAAGTCACATAACGAAACAAATGATAACATTGCAGTGTAATAACAACTAAAACATTTACCCTAGTGTTATGAGTGCATTTAAAAAATAATAAACGGGTATAAAACAACAACAACAAAAATTTTGCCCCCGCCCGGTCTTAAGCCTGAGCCTACCACTCAGTTTACACGTAAGCCGCGTGTTAGACATGAGCGCCACCAACCATTTAGTTTTGCATGTGACGAAATCCATATTAAGTTATCTAATCAAACAAAAACACGTTATTTAATTTAGACCCCCCTGCTTTCTTACATACATTTTAGGAAAACGGTAAGAGTTATCGATAATTTGAAACAAACTTGATCTGCGTGTGCCATGGACGAAACTATAATCGAAAAGTATATTTAAAGTCTCTAGCTCTTGTAGTCTCTAAAACCGATGCGTTCAAACAGACGGGCGAGCAGATAGACAGACATGGCTAGATCGACTCGGCTATTTATCCTGACCAAGAATATATATATTTTGTGGGGACAGAAATCCCTTTTTCTGCCTATATACATTTAGACAAAACCATTAAACCATTTTTAACCATTTTCAATGGGTTCACGGTATAAAAATAATGCACATGCGTAGAAAAAATGGTTGCGTGGGGATTCGATGCAGTGAAAATATCGAATTTCGAGTGGACCGAGCCAAAAAATTTATATTGTCATCTTTAGAGGAGATCAGCTGTCTGTCGGTATAAAATTTATGTATTTGTCTAGCTTAAAAATTGTATATTGATTTGATAATATCCTTCAGTGGGGCACCCGTAAAACCTCAACACTTTAGCTGACGTAATCTCTTCACTTCGTGAACGAGTATAAGAACAGCACAGCACGCAAAACCAAAGTCGCGCCTTTAGTTTACTGTATACACTGTATACCGACAGCCTGCTTATACATTGTTGTTGGTGTTGTTTCTTCAATAACCCAACGACTGACCTCAACCCTGCCAGCTTATTTATTTGCAATTTGTATACCTGAACCCATTGAAAAAGGGTAAAAAGGGTAGAATTGTTTTGTGCAAATATATGTAACAGACAGAAGGAGGCATCTTCAACCCCATAAGTATATATATTCTTGATCAGGATCAACAGCCAAATCGATCTAGCCATGGCCGTATGTCTGTCCGTCCGCTCATCCGTTCGTCTGTATGATCGCGTCTGTAAATTTCGGAAATCATAAGACATAGAGAGACTTTAACTTTTCGAATAAAGACTTGTCCATGGGCCGCGCAGATCAAGTTAATTTCAAGTGATGAATAAGTCTTACTTTTACTACAACAACCTCGAATTTTGTTACTCGATTGCGAAGTGAAAAGAGTATATTGAGTTAGTGCAGTGTTCGTCAAGCTGTTCCCCCGTCTGTTCGTCTGTCCGGATGAACTCAACTTTTTCGGCGCAATTAAAGCTAAAGACTTCAAACTTGGAATATATACTTTTAGTTAACTGCTTCAGACAAAGAGTTAAGATTTTTGTGCCACGCCCACTAAGAGGCTGGAAAATCGATAACCTGTCGATACACATTAAATCGCAGATCGATAAAAAGTGAGTATTTCCCACAATTTTAAAGCAGCAGTCACCAAATTTGGTATGTACGTTGCCTCAGCCGACTGCAACGTTCTTACTTGTTCAAGTTTATTTCCTATATTATGAGAGCTAGAGACAAAATGAATCTATTAGAAAACCGAATTCATCAATTCGGGTAAGAAACTTAGAAGTTATTAAAAAAAAACGTGATATAAAATTTTTTAAATTTAACAAACAATCTGCGTGTTCTATTTATAGATCGTGCTGTAGACTTTTTCTACGAATTTTTTGTGCTTTTTGTAGTTGAGTAGTACGCAAATAGTTTAAAAGTTATTCAACTATTAATTTTCCATAGTGGTGGCCAGGCGCAGCGGCTAATTAAAGAGCGCAGCTTGCGGGCACTCCCGACTAGAAAAATGTAAAATGTAAACCTTAAACGCATTGTAAATGGGTAAAAAGGGTATAATGGTTTTGTGAAAATGTTTGTAACAGACAGAAGGAGGCATCTCCGAACATATAAAGTATATATATTCTTGATCAGCATCACTAGTCCGAGTTGATTTAGCCATGTCCGTCTGTCCGTATGAACGCGTCGATCTCAGAAACAACAAGAGCTTGAGAGATGAACTTTTACTTTTTAGATGAAGGTGAAGAGTATCGGCTTTAAATACTTCCCCTCTCATTCGCCCCACATATCAAAAAAACGCAAATCAAGTACTTCAACTTGCGCTTTGTTTGTACATAGATCTTATTGCTCTTGTTAAGTCCTCATGACGATCATACTCTTAGTCTATAAATTAATCATGAATTCATTTACCATAGCGGGGGCCAAGCGCAGTTGTTGCATAAATTGTGTGTATGTGTGATTTTGTGTATGCATGTATGTACGAATGCAAAGATGGGTTCAGGGTATCTCCTAGTCGGGCATGCCTGACTAGAGCTAGATCGAGATCCCGGATTAACTCCAACGAAAGACGAAGACGGAATGTCTGGGGCTAGTGGAATGTTTTGAAAAGGTTGACTTAAGCATACTATTTCACCTTGTGGAGGCAGCGAGAAAAGACCGAAGTTCAAGATCAACCATTAAATTTAAAGGAGTTTTCTTGTCAGGGGCGTACGATGAAAAAACCTATGAAATCAAATTAAATAAAAAATACGGCTGCCCCGATTAACTCCCACTTCCACTTTTCTGCCCAAAGCTCAGAAATCTTACCCTCGCAGACTCGTTCTGTCGGTTTTCCAGGGCTCAGATATATGATATATGACAGTTGTGGCTAATTTTGAATACTCGTTCACGAAGTGAACATAATGCTAGGGTACAAATTTGACTTATTATTACTCTGTGAACGATTATTGCGCTTATAACTAAATTTCGGCTTCTGAGTCTTTTCATTAAATTGAACCTTTTATTTTTCAAATCCCGTCTTAGTTCTCACGTTTATAACTAAATTTCAGCTTTCGAGTCCTTGCATCTTAGGATGTGCGTTAGTCACCCATCACCAAACTAGCCGAACGGAACGGTGTTGCACCCCTGGGGGATACGAGAGTAGCATGGGGTAATATACAGCCACACCCTATTTCATTCCTCCGGTGGATAGAGGAAGGGACAGCATCGAAAGGGAGTCTGTAATTATATTATAAGTAAATTGCTGATATTGTGGATTTACATACATACATCTGTTTAAATATATATGCAATATAAATATTAAATATTAAAATGAATGCATTTTCGTTCAAGTGTGTTCATACATATACATCTAAACAATGGATTAATTCAAAATTTCCACTTACCGATTTTCCTTTTTATTCAAGTATTCAAGAAACTTTGCCGCAGTAACGCGTTTGCTAAGCAGTGAGTCTGCACATCACAGTACTATTTTGCTCATTAGGCTCTGAGCTTAGCTCGCGCTTTCAGCTATCAATCAATCAAAACAATCTATATCTCCCACAATTTTAGGTATAGAGTCAGCAAATTTAGTAAGCAGTTTTCTGATGACCTCCTCTAATTTGTGTATTGCGCAGTCGGTTACGCCCGACTGCAACATTCTTACTTGTTTATACCCTAAACCCATTGAAAATATGTAAAAAGGGTATAATGCTTTTGTGTCAATGTATGTAACAGGCAGAAGGAGGCATAACTTTCATACTCTTAGTTTAAGAGTTACATAAGAATTAATTTTACATAGTGGGAACTAAGCACAGCCGTAAAATGTGCAGCATCCGGAGTTTGTTTGTCTGTGTGCGTATGTGTGCTTTTCTGTATGTGTGTATGAGTGTAAGGGAATTGAAATGTATGTAACGGGTATCTCCTAGTCGGGCACTCCCGACTAGAGCAATCGTATTTGTTTGTTTTGTACTGTCCGTAGGCACAGCTACTACTCTATAAGTCCCCTTGGTTGAACTGCACTCCGCGACATTACTTTTTTTCTTTCTAAAAGTGAGATGCTCGTTACCATTTAGTTTGTAAGCCTTGCATGACTACACTTCTTGATTGGGTACAGGTTGAGACACCTCTACTAGAATTCCTTTGACTGTTTTTTTAAACGCGCAGCTTGCTATACTGCGAATTTGGTGTTCAATTCATTATCAGACAAGATTTTTTTCTTATCACCCAAGTCGATTAAGTATGCAAATAAACGACGTTCATACATTTTACAACATTCTAAAACTCACCGGAACTATTTTTTTTATAATTACATTCAAATCACTGTGCGACGCCTAATAATATCACGAACAGAAAACATGCGGACTATTTCAAAGAGTCCCACTACAAACAGTGTGTGGTGTTTGTTAAGCGAACGGCCTTGTAATTTAAAAGAAGCCCGTTAACGTTTTCCCCGCGAACTCTTGTTTCACAGTTAGCCAGCGGCAATTACACTTAAGCTATAACAACTTTGGTCCACATATAAACGACGTTGTTACAGCAAGGGAACAGAGTGAGATTGCTAACAACAATAGGCAAAATGCGCCGACCGTCAATCCAAATTTATGCACCACATACCCCGAATTCTACTGCTGTTACCTTAACTTGCGTTGAAGCGCCTCTAAAAATGCTTTCACTAATTAGATAAATCCTTCTTTCTATTCGTGAGGCTACTACTCTTTTTTATGCCTTCTTCCGCTCTTTTCACTTGTCCCTCTTAACCTCTAGCCCTACCATCAGGGAGTGCTTTACACATTCTGTACACATTATTTATTGGTAACGAAAAAGGAACATTTGTACTCGTGGTGCCGAAGACACTTGGAAAACTTATGCTGCCTTTTTGTTTTTTTAAACTACAGTGTGTGTTTAGAAAACTTAACCCTCAAATGCGTTATTTTCATATCGGGCTTAAAAAATCACTTTAGACTAATTTTTGACCAAAATTTACGAATATGAAGTTGGTTTTCTGCTTAAACGCTTAGTTAACCTGGAAGAGGTGAAAATATACATCCCGCCTTTTGGTTGGGTTATTTGTTTGCAATGGATTATTATTTAATAATTATTTTTTAATTTTGGTTGTTTGCAACGGATTATTATTTAATAATTATTTTTTAATTTTGGTTGTGAAACTCAAAAAAAAAAAGTTAAATAAATGAATGTTACATTTTGTACAAAACGCCCGAGTTTTACACTTGCAACCACCCATTTTGCTTATTTTTTTTACCAGAGCGGTCCAACATTTTACACCAAAGACCAATCTGTTCATATCGAACCTCATTTGTTGGGAAATAGCGTTACTTTGGTAGTGATCGTGTTGAAGAAGGTGAAGCAGAATGTGATAATGGACGACTTCGACAACGGGATTGGACTAAACCAAACAAACACGTGGATTCATCCACTTCACTGCGAAAGTTAAGCAGCTGATAACCTGATATGATGAAAAATGCGATTTGTCCAGTTTCTGTGGCAAGGCCGCACCGACCTTATGCCGATTATATTATTTTATTATTATTTGGCATTCTATATCGATATCATTTTTATTTTTTCGATCCCATCTAGTCACTTTTTTGTAATTGAGTATATATATTTCGAGACAAGAATGGCCGAGTGTCAACGTAAGAAGATACCAAATGCACTGGTTTTGTATCACACCATAGAACATTAGAGATGTCCACGCCGAAAGCTGAACCAACAAACTCTTCGGAATAACCGCGAACATAATTTTTTTGGCACACGATTAACTCGCATAGTACCCAAACCGTAAATGCCTCAGCTCCGAAGGTAGACAACGTTAATTTGATTGGGGCTTAGCTCGCATAAACTGGCGGGTCGGAATGGCTTGCTCGTTAATGTGCGGACAATGCAAGATCGAGTCGGCTATTGATCCTGACCAAGAATATTTATGGGGTCGGAGTTGCCGCCTTTTGTCTTTTGTCTGTTACATACATTTGTACAAAACCATTATACCCTTTTTACGCAGTTTCAATGGGAGCAGGGTACAAAAATGTTAGACTTGTTCTGCGTATGGTTAAGGAAAATATATAGTCCAAAAGCTTAGGTCTCTAGCTTTTACAGTTTCCGTGTCGCTGAGTTCGTAAAGCATGGCTAAATCGACTTACTTCGTCGGTCTGATCAAGAATCTTCTGCCTCTTACATACATTTGAACAAACAATTATACCCTTTTTAATGTTTCTTAACGGGTTCAAGGTAGAGTTGTTAAATAGGAATTAAAATATTGTTATTGATATTATAGTGATAGTGTAAATGATGATATCAAGAACAAAAATATCGATATTTTGATATTTAAATTTTTTTAAATTTCTATTCATAATTAACTAATATTATGTATGACTGAATTCAATAAAAAACAAACTAAGAACGTTGCAGTCGGGTGTAACCGACTTCAAAATAATCGTGCGCCGTATAATAACAGCTTAAAACATACGCAAACGGTCCTAATTATTATTTTTGATATTTTGGATAAATATAGATTTTTGTATTTTGTGGGGGCGGGATCGGGCATGGCCGAAATTTTGTGGCAAAATTTGTTGTTTTTATACCCTGAACGCATTGAAAATGGGTAAAAAGGGTATAATGGTTTTGTGCAAATGTATGTAACAGACAGAAGGAAGCATCTCCGACCCTATAAAGTACATATATTCTTGATCAGGACGTCGAGCTGAAACGATTTTTCCATCTCCGTCTGTCCGCCCGTCTGTCTGTATGAATGCAGCGATATCAAATCCTAAAAAAGCTAGAGACCTAAATTTTTCGACTATAGCTTCTGCTAATCCATACGCAGAACAAATTTTATCATTTTTCTTCGATATCTTGCTCCGTTTTATTATTATCGATAAAAATCGATTTTAAACCCTGGTTTTCTTGGCATACTTCGGAGACTATAAGAGCTAGCGTCAACAAATTTGGTTTAAAATGGGCTCGTAAGGATACGCAAATAATAAATATTTCGGATTTTGGATACCTTTATCCCATTATATCAAAAAAATTAAGTACTACAGACTTACGCTTAGGTTTTTACATAGATTTGGATGCTCTTGCTAAGCACTGTAAATTTTATAGCGATCATACTCTTAAATTAGAAGTTATTTAAGAATTAATTTTCCATAGTGGGGGCCGATGTGGAAAGACCAGACAATTGCTAGTTTTACTTCGTGAACGAGAAAAAAACGCGCTGGTTTTATGTCATCGTCCGTTATTTTACATCTGCTTTGAAACACCTTCAAACTATTTTTAACCAATCCTTTCAGACTAACTATTGAAATGGCGTTTCCATTTCTTACGAAGTAGATGCATAAAAGCATGTTTGTGTTGCTATTGTGTTTTATATACACTGAACCCATTGAAAATGGGTAAAAAGGGTAGAATGGTTTAGTCCAGAATGAGGCATCTCCGACCACATAAAGTACATATATCCTTGGTTACCACCACTAGCCAAGTCGATTTAGCCGTGTCCGTCCGTCCGTTCGTCTGTATAAACGCGTCCATCTCGGAAACTATAAGAGCTAGAGAATACAATTTTCGAATATAGACTTGTCCATGGCACGCGCAGAACAAGTTTATTTCAAATGATCGAAAGCTCTTACGGTTTTCCTAGAAATTATGTAAATCTGCAACCAAAAAATGTTCTTTCGTAGATTATGAGCGCTTAATGAACAACATTTTAGTTGAAAACAATTTTAATATGCTATGGAACTGAAAGAATCTATTGCAACAAAATATCATCAAAATCGGTTAAGAAACAAAGAAGTTGTTAAAGAAAACAGATGGTAAAATTTGATTAATTTGAAAAACTAATAGGCAACAAGCACAGCAAAAAGAGTTAGGAAGTTGAAGTTTGGTTTTTAAGTTCGTTTAACTTAATGCTGGGAGATCGGCGATTTGAAATATTCTGGAGCAACAAAATGGGGAAAATTTTGTATTTGGCATGCACACTTTCAAAACGTTTTCGCAGATCAACTGCTATCAACATTTCAAAGTTATAGTTTCTTATTTTGGCACGGCATACTAAAATTTAGCTGCAAATATTAAATGTATTTTATTTTACTAAGTGCGGCTGTGACGTCGTGTGTATGAATGCAGAGGGCTTTAATTAAATGCATGTAACGACAGCTCGCCGCTGGGTTCAGGGTATCTCCTAGTCGGGCACTCCCGACTAGATCCATCTTACTTGTTTTACCAGGTTTTTTCAGAAACTATAAGCGCTAGAGCCAGCAAATTTAGTTTAAAATGTTCTCGTAAATCATAAGCTATAGATAGAGAAACTTTCTGTTTATTATACGACCCCTAGTGTATAACCGCGTTAGATAAAATATAAAAATTTTCGGGCTACGCCTGTCGTTTTAAAACTGGATACATACATTTCTTTCAGACAGATTCCTTATGGGGGTTTGAAATGTATGTAACGACGACAGCTTGCAGCTGGAATCAACGTATCTTCTAGTCGGGCGCGCCCTTCTAGATCACTCTTGCACTTGTTTTATTATGGATTTTAAACCAAGGTAAAACAATCACGAAGCAACTTCGCTTACGGGTTAAGCGCTATATATATGTAAATAAATATATTTGTATAAGCGTTATATAAAATATATGGCTGGTGTTATACATAAGCACATGGATGCATGTTTTATCATAAGTAGTAATAAGTAATATTGGTTCAGTCTATGGTATCCAAAGAGGAGTTCTCTTGTACCCATCGCCTCAGAACCAATTCGATATTACAATTGCGCTCATTATTCTTTCTGAGCCCTACATAAGTTTACTGTGCGATCAGTATCAAATTTAAAGAGATTGGTGCCTTTCGAATGTTTTTAAAAACTGCAAGTCTTAAATTGTGAAGTTTTTATTTACTTATCAAGAACATTTTCACTCTTTTGGTTACATGCATTATTTTTTGTTTTATATGTAGCCTACTTTGTACTAAGAATGTGCGCATGTCATAGCTTTTATCGATTTATGTACCTAAATTTAGTTGGTAGACATTTTATACATGTCAAGGTAAAGCGTGTAACGCGCCTTTTTACGTTTGTGTATGTCACTAGGGACTTTTCGCCACCTCTAAATCTCCCACGCTAAACGGTTAATAAATATTGCATTGTTATGCTCAAAATGCATAATGGTACCTCCAACTTCAACACATAATGAAATTAATGAAAGTTTAGTATTATTATTTTTATTGGGCTGGTGCAATGTCCGCCTTGCTGTCCGTCCGTTCGTCTGTCCGTATGAACGCAATTTTTTTGCCAATAGAGACTTGAAATTTGGAAAATATACTCGTGTAGACCCGCGTTTAAGGGGTGCCCGCTAAGAACGTGACAATTCTATAAAATCGATGCATCTCCCTTAATTTTAAAACTAGATGAATACCATTTATACCGACAGATTGCTGATGACCTGCTCTAAAGATCGCTAAAACTATTTTTTGCTTACGCCCACTCCCGCCTCCAAAATACACAAAATTAGATATTTATATTACTGCTTAGAATCTCCAAGAATTATTATGCTCGTTAACGAAGTGAAAGTGGTATATTGGGTTTCTACAATGTCCGTCATGCTATCCGGATGACCGCAACTTGTAGTTATCTGCTTCAAACAAAGTGTTAAGATTTTTGGACCACGCCCACTAGGAGGCTGGCCAATCGATAACATGTCGATACACCTCAAATCGCACATCGATAAAAGGTGAATACTTCTCACAATTTTAAGGCTAAAGTCACCAGATTTGGTATGTAGATTTCTGGTAACCTCCCCAAAGAATGATATCTCAGCTACGACCACTACCCCCAAAATTTGGAAGGTACATTACTGGTCACCCTCATTAAAGATCAGTAATTTCCCGACACGCCCACTCCCACCTCTGCAATTCAAGAAAATCTATATCTCCCACAGTTTTAAAGCTAGAGTCCCCAAATTTATAATTTTGATTACTGGTCCTTAAAATCTAGATATGTATCTCCCTCAGCTTTAAAGTCAGACACATAATTTTTTCAGACAGATTACTAATGGCCTCCTCTAAATATCGCATAAAAAACCGTCCGGATACGCCCAGTGAGGGCGTGGCAAATCGATAAAATCCTTATATCTTGGGGCGGGTAAGCCGTGAAGATCCATATCTCCCACAATTTTAGAGCTTGAGTCACCAAATTTGGCAAGTAGTTTTCTCATGACCTTCTCGATCTAGCCATGTCCGTCGGTCCGTCTGTCCGTCCGTCCGTCTGTCCATATGAGCGCTTCGATCTCAACCACTACAAGAACTAGAAAGCTGAACTTGGAATTTTTAAGTTCGTGTATACCATACGCAGATCAAGTTTTTTTCAAATGATTGATACTTCGCAAAAAAACGCAATTCAAATGTTACAGCCTTGCGCTTTGGTTTGTACATAGATTTGAATGCTCTTGATGAGTCCTGCAAATCATAATGATCAGACTCTTAGTTTAGACGTTATTAAAGAATTCATTTTAAATTATAAAGTCCAAACGCAACTGCTGAGATAAGTGCGCTGCTTGCTGCGTGCGTTTGTGTGTATATGTGATTTAAAGAATGTGTGTTGAATGCAAAGGGGTTTAAATGTATGTAACAATATCTCGCCGCTGGGTTCAGGGTATCCCATAGTCGCGCGGTCCCGACTAGAGCACTATTACTTATTTATGCATTAAGTTGAAAAGAATGCTGTGAATGTGAATGCACACACACAATTAACATATGGCTTGAACAAATTACTTCTTAGCAGCATTTTTTTCAATTCCCTCAAGCAGCTTATATATACTATATATGTACTTATATGTACTAAGCTTTTGGCTAAATAAGTATGTATGCATTGTGGATCTAGTTGTGAATTGCTTTGGTATTATCAAGATAAGTTTTAATGGTTGGAAAGCGGCTTTGTCCTTGTTTTGTATGTCTTATTGTGAGCATATCTCAGAAACTATAAGAGCAGATTATGAATATTTCTGATTTTGGATACCTCCCCCCATAAGCAAAAAAAAATTGCTAACCAAGTACTACTGACATGCGCTTTGGTTTGTACACAGATTTCGATGTTTGTTACATCCTAAAAATTTCATAATGATCCTAACTTAGTTTAGAAGTTATTTAAGAATTAACTTTCCATGATGCCTGACGAAGTTTTTGTGCTGTTTATTTAAATTGTTATTTTATTATTATTATTTTTTTTTTAACTTATCACACTTAGTGGCCTAAGAGCAACTTAATGCTGGGACATCAGCGATTTAAAATATTCTGGAGCAACAAAATGTGGAACATTTGGTATTTGGCATGCACACTCTCAAAAAGCCTTCGCAGATCAACTGCAAGCAACATTTGAAAGATATAGTTTCATATTTTGTGAAAATTTTGCGAGAAATTTCACATCTACGGCATACTAAAATTTGCCTGCAAATATTCAAATCGAGCGCGCAGCGCAAGCATAAAATTTTATTATTATTTATTTTTGTTTTATTTTACTAAGTGCGGCTGTTGTGTCGTGTGTATGAATGCAGAGTGGTTTAATTAAATGTATGTAACGACAGCTCGCCGCTGGGTTCAGGGTATCTCCAAGTCGGGCACTCCCGACTAGAGCCATCTTACCCGTCATACCCTGAACCCGTTGAAAATGGTTAGAAACTGTATAGTGGTTTTGTGCAAATATGTATGTATATGTAACAGGCAGAAGGCTTTATCTCCGACCCCATAAAGTATATATATTCTTGGTCAGGATCAATAGCCGAGTTGATCTAGCCATGCCCGTCTGTCCGTCCGTCAGTATGAATGCGTCGATCTGGGGAACTATGAGAGCAAATTTTTTATTTGCCGTTTGATTTTTACTCTAAGTTCGCTTTGTTTGGATTGCTGATGTTTGCGCTTTAATAACTCAAGAAAAATAGGCGCCAAAACGCAAAAACAAAACCGAAAAACACTTGCACACCAACAACAACAAACTGGAACATTCTCTGTTAACTCACCGTTAGCTCTTTTTTGGTCATTGCATTTATACATGAGCATGCAGAAAACAACAAAAATGCGACACACTTCAGGCACACTTTTCGTTTTGTGTCTTTGGGTTTACTTTGCATATATATAGAGAGAGAGAAAGAGAGAAAAAAAACCCAAAGAACGGTAACCATTCGATTTTTTCACTCTCCCATTTGTTTGACCCATGAGACGTTGCCCTACCAATCATGCCTGAATTCGTGCATTCATGATGAATGGGTGCATTCTTGCATGAATTAAGTGCAATTCATACTTTACAATTCAGCCACGAATTGGATCAATCGCATCTGCTGGTACTGACATGTTATTATTCAAAGAGTCTAGTGCACTGTGACCTCCTGGATCTATTGTGCCTCTCTCTAGTGAGTTATAACTCCTTATCCAGTCCTAACTCTTGCAAAAATGCAATGAATTTTCATAGCTTAAGAGTTTTAATTTCACTTGTGCTAAGAGTCTCGCCCCCCAGTTGAGACAGTCTTGACCTGAATGTTGCTGGACAGTCCTCTCGGATATGTTCCGGTGTTTCGTCCGCCTCCAGACACAGTCTGCAAGTGCCGTCCTCCACAAATTTTAGCTTGTTTAGGTGCTTGCGAAGCCTGCAGTGTTCTGTCAGAAAGACCCACAAAAAGGTTCTGGGCACCATAACGGGGAATTCGCCCCCTTTCTAGCTAGTTCATCTGCTACTTCGTTCCCTGGAATCCCAGCGTGGACCGAAACCCCTAGCTTGTTTAGGGACCCTAGGCACTGGTAGACAAGCAGCTTGGCTGTCCGCGAAAATTGCTATGACGAATATCTCAGCCTGGAAAATGCATGCGTATTTCCCTAGCGATTCGTGGTCGCGGACTCTGGATCCACAGACCCCAGCTCCTGCATCATCCTCTGTGAGCGATCCGTCCTTATTGTAAGTGTTTTCACATGGTAGGTTGTAGACAGTGTGGTCCCCTCTTTCTTGCTACTAATCTCTACTCTGAAGAGCTTGTCGAAACTATATTTGGGCTCTGATCCGTCTAACGGGTATAGCGCCTGCAGTTCCAGTCCGGTGGCCTTTGTCTTAGACCCCTTACGGCTCTAATATGCGATATTTCCGCAACCTGTTTGATGTAGATATGTAGGGGCGGTAGCCCAAGTAGAACGTACAACGCTGTTGAAGGTGGCCTTTTGGATAACTTGCTCGGTGTGAGGCTTCCATTTCAGATCTAGGATGGCTCTCAGATACTTGACTTCCGTGGAGATCGTTATTGTCACATTCCCAATTCTGATTGGTCTAAGTGAGTTAGCTTGTACCGATTTGTGAAAGCTACAATTATCGTTTTAGCTGGATTTATGTTCAGTCCCACAGACCTGCATCACTCTAGACATACGCGCAGTCCTAACGCAATCCTGGCACATAAGGTGTGCTTAAATTTCCCTTTGCAGATTATGGTTATGTTATCTCTGACATTCTATGCCATTGTCTGTGAGCTTATGAAGGAGCTCATCCACTACCAGACTCCACAGTAGGGGTGATAGTACCCCCCCTTGCGGATATCCCCTGGTACTGAGAGCCCTCTCTGTTGTGGAGCTAACTGTAACATCCGCTATTCTGGTCTCTAAAAGTTGTCCCAGCAATCTGGTTAGGTCTAGGTCGACATTCATTTTTTGGATTGCCCTGACTACTACATCATGCGCTGAGTTGTCAAAGGCACCCTCAATTTCCATGAGGGCACAGAGGGCCACTTCTTTGCATTCCACTGATTTTTTGAGAGTGCTTGTGATTTCTTCTAGCGCAGTGTCTGTTGATCTGCCAGCTCAATATGCGTGTTGTTTAAAGTGCAGTGGATGGTTACTTAAGTAGATAAGCCTTATGTAGTTGTCCACTATCTTTTCTAAGGTTTTGAGCAGGAAGGAGGTCAGGCTTATTGGCGGAAAGGATTTTGGTTGGAAGGTGTCCTTCTTCCCTACCTTAGGGATAAAAATAGCCCTGGCTACCCTCCACGCTTTAGGTATGTACCCTTAAAGATTCTAATTAGGTATGGCAGTAACAAATCTAGGCCCTTTTGTAGATGTATCGGTAGGATGCCATCTACTCCTGGAGATTTGTATGACGAGAAATTGCCAACTGCTCACCTAATTTTGTGTTCGGAGATAATCTTTGAAGCCAGCTATGGTTCTACACATGGGAAAATGAGTTGGTAGTAGAAGTGTCACCTTCTCCTCCTCATTTTCCGTAAAGGACCCATCTGTTTTCTTAAAACAGAGTTCTGAGATGCCCATGTCTCTATAAATAGCTTTAAAGATTCTGGTTGCAGGTGGTGCCTGCTCTATGTTGCTAAAAAAATTACGGAAGTTGCTGTTGCAGTCCGCACCAGAGATTGAACTTCGGCGCTGCTGCTTTATCTCCCGGAATACACTCTGATGCGATATCAGATCTTTACTAAGAAATTTGGAGGGACATAGAAAATTTATATTTTTCTTTATCAATATACAAGCTCTCGGTTTGTTCTCTCAGACATCTGCAATTACCTTCACGCTCTTGGATGAGCACCAGTCCCACGCCTAGCCTGGTAACCAACCTGCCGATGACAGCCGAAGCTGCCCTCGCGTTGTGGAGGTTGATTTGTGCCACGCTGGTGCACATCTTAAATTTCCGGCTCACCTTCCGAGAGCGTCACATCTGCCTCTGACACTTCATTGGTTAGCGTCTGCTCGTCGTCCAGCTCTTCGTCGAAAGCGCACTCGCCGTCACTGTACACTTTAAGAGCGATTTTGTCAACATAAATTGAATATCCTTCGTCATTATATATCGGAAATTTTGGGGCTTGAATGTGCTCTCGCCCCTAGATTGTTACCTCGTCTAGGCAAGCTTTTGTTCGATATCAACGATTTTTTGGATTTTAATTTAATTTTGACAGTTTTACTTTGTCAAAAGGTGTTTAGCTTTGATATTTATTTATATACCACATTTTCATGATCCAGAGTCGATCCCATTGACTAATAAAAAACCAGAGCACATAGTTTAGACCCCTAATCTTGGCTGAACGCCGCCCGATACCATTTTTTCCACATATTTTTCCGAAAACTATCGTTCAAATATTTTGAAGGACTTGGCCCGTCTGCTATCAGAAAGTTATATGGGAACACAGATTGTCAAAGTGAAATCAGATCCGAAGCTGATTTAATATATATAAAGTCAATATTGTAATATTGTAACAGCAAAGAAAATTTAACTATTGAGGCATTTTTCGTATGAATCTTCAATTTTATTAGTAAAATAAACCATTGGAATATTTGTTTGCGTTTTGCGGCACAGCCTGTAAGCAAAGTCTGCTGACCGGTCCAAAATTTCAAACAAAACAGATGTTTGACGAAACTAAAATCCATTCCATAAATGATTTGAATGTTCTTAAAGTAAATTAAAATCAGTTGACGCAATCTATAAATACATTTATGCACAAAGAAACAGTTTAATTCATTAATTAAACTAATTATTGCCTGCATTGTCAAAAAATAAAATGTACAATAACGTTGCAGTCGGGCGTAGCCGACTACGCACAAGACCCCCATTTTTTGGGGAGGTCACCGGCAAACAATCTACCAAATTTGGTGGCTCGAGCTTTACAATTTTTTCTGTGATGTTTGGGGGAGCTTTCCAGTAATATATATTACAACTATGGTGACTCTAGCTCAAAAACTGCGGGAGATAAGGGCATTTAAATTGTTGTTGTGAGATAAGGTAGCTCTTTGTCTAAAGCAGATACCTACAAGTAGATTTCAAAGTTCTTAAGTGTCTAGCTTCAATAGAGCCGAAAAAGTTGCGTTCATCCAGACAGACGGATGGACACCATGACGGACATTGCACAAACCCAATATACTAGTTTCACTTTGTTAACGAGAATAAAATTTATTTAAAACAAGTAAGATGACACTAGTCGGGAACTCCCGACTGTATGTATGTATATATGTAGCTGTCGTTACATATATTTAATCAAGCCACTATACACACGCCACCACAGTCACACTTTGTAAAATTCGGCCACTTTGTAATATATGTATACTCACATAATAATAATGGCTTGCCGTTCGTGGTCGCATTTTATATTTGCATACAAATTTTAGTATGCTGTAGCTAAAAAATTTCTCGCAAAATTTTCACAAAATAGTAAACTATATATATCAAATGATGATTGCAGTTGATCTGCGCAAGCTTTTTGAGAGCGGCATCCCAAATACCAATTTTGTTGCGCCAGAAATAAAATCGTTGATGTCCCTGCATTAAGTTCCACTTGGATCAATAAGTGTGTTAAGTTTAAAAAAATATAAATTAATTACAAGCACGAAACTAACGAAATTAACAGCACGAAAGCTCCGTTGACACATCGCCGATTCAAACCCGCCAGGCAACACCTCTACCACAGAGCTAAAGCAGCAACTTAACCGTCTCTGTCAAAATCTGAGCTAAGAAAATAGCACACATGCACAAACAATTGCATTAGAATTTGAAAAAGTTAACACGCAATAAATGCGTATATACATGTATGTATGTATGTATGCACACGTATGCAGAAAACGTGTGCGATTGGCGCTAGCAACCACGTGGCTTGCCAATATACAAATACATTTTATTTAATTTGTGTTTCTTAACCGTGTTTCTTAACCGATCTTGATGAAATTTGTTTCAGTGCATTCTTATCGCCCCACAGTACATTTATATATTGACGAGCAGCCTAAGTATTCAGAAATGTGGCTGTACTTACAATCACAAAAGTTGTTTGTTTATGGGGGAAGATGAGATTCATAATCTGCGTATCCTATACATATTAAACAAAATTTGGTGGCTCTAGCAATTATAGTTTCTGAGAGATGCTCAACAAACCGGATCAAATAAACCGATAAATATATATATGTATTTATATACACGAACTTCAAAACCCAAACTTTAATCCCTTATTGCAGCATTTTCTGCCAATTGGCTTGTAAAATTTGTCAAATTTTGCCACACGTTTTCGTTAACAACTTCTGTGTTTCTTAACCGATTTTAATGATTCTTAATGCAATAGATTCTTCAAGTTCTATAGTATATAAAAAAATTAGAGGTTGTTGTAGATTTGATCGATTTTATGAAAATTGTGTGGGTTATCGGTCATTTGAAATAATAGATCGACTCGGCTGTTGATCCTGATCAAGAATATATATACTTTATGGGGTCGGAGATGCCGCCTTCTGCCCGTTACATACTTTTGCACAAAACCATTATACCTATTTTTAATGGGTTCAGGGTATAGCAAGTGAAAACGTTGCTTGTTCACTGTATAAAAACAACTAAAATATGTACCTTAGCACTATGTGTGTTAATTTTAATACACTAGTATAAAATACCAAAAAAAAAATTTTGACTTTGCGCGGTTAAAATTGTTACCTAAGCAGTGTTGTACATATTTGATACCATTTCGTTTTGACGAAATTCAAGTTCAGTTATCTAATAACCAATAAGAATCAACATACAATTCCAATTAAAACTAAATTCTAAATTCGGCCGCTATAGCGCTAGCCGAAAAGTGCACACAGAGTGTAGGGTACTAATTTTTAGTTTTATATACATATATATATTCCGCTACCGGTTACACCCGACTATAATGCTCTCACTTGTTTTCCTCAATTCAAATCTATGTACAGACCAAAACGCAAGTGAAAAACTAAATTTGCTGGCTCCAGCTCTTATAGTTTCTAAGGTTTCTAGGTATACTCAAAAAAACGGATTAACAAAACCGAAAAATATCGATAAGAAAACGGGGAGGGTTATCGATAATTCGAAATTGGTTTATATGAACTTTATAAAAAAAAACTTCAACTCTCTAGCTCTTATTTCACTGCATACTGCCAATTTGCGTGTCAAATTTGTCAAAATTTTCCACACGTTTTCTTTAAAAACTTTTGTGTTTCTTTCAGATTCATTTAATGCTATAGTATATTAAAATGTTCATGTAAAATTTATCGGGACGACCCGATGAGGGGATATCCTGAACACAGCGGCGATCTGTCGTTACATACACTTAAACCCCTTTGCATTCTTACACACATTTTCAAAATTAAACATACACACACACACAAACGCACGCGGCCAACAGCGCACTTAATGCAGAAGCTGCGCTGGAACCCCACTATGGAAAATGAATTCTTGAATAACTTCTAAACTAAGAGAATGATCATTATAAATTTTTTCAGAACGTAACATGAGTATATCTATGAAATCTATGTACAAACCAAAGCGTAAGTCGATAGTTTTTGAATTGCGTTTTTTTCGAAATTAGGGGGGCGAATGGAGGGAGGTTTCCAAAATTCAAAATATTTTTACCTGTGTATCTTTTACTAACATATTAAACCAAATTTGGTGGCTCCAGCTCCAGTTTATGCTCGAAAAAACAGGTCAGGAAGGGGGACAGACAGTAAGGCAGACATTGTACAAACAAATATTCTTTCTCACTTTTTAAAGTGGTTAATAATAGTTTTAAGAGGGCTTAAAAACTTTTTTTTTTTTAGGGACACGGAAGACATAATTTGTAAGCTAAGTAATGTAATAGATGAAACAATGCAAAACGTATGTACAATTTGAAATATATTGGAATGTATTTCACTTTACTTTTAGTTATCATACTATGGGCTGCGTCTTTAAATCAGCCAGAGAACAGCCCAAGAGGAGTACCAAACTACAAAAGCAAAATCAATGTTGTAACATAACAACACAATCAGTAGAGAATATACAAATGAAGGAAAACTATCAAAAAAGTTATAAAACTCGAACAACAACAGGAAAACCCAAACATCAAAAGACGGCAGCTCAAGTGCTTTTGGCGCCACAACGAGAACAAAAACTTTTTTTTCAAGTGGGGCACGAAGCAATTGTAACATCAATCGATATTCAGGCATCGTCGCAACCAAATTCTCTACACATAAATTGCTCCAACTGCTATGGCCGCAGTCTAGAGATTAATAGAAATACGCAACGCCGTCGCCGAATTTGGTGTCAGTGTCATGCAACCAGAAATTGTAGTAGCTGCTCTGGAAAATGTAATGACATTGCTGCAGGAGCAACACTGTCTGACATATCCTGCTTACGCCTGGACAATGTGCTACTGCATGCGAAGACCGCCCTAGCGGTGCCACTGGACGAGACGAGCAAAGACAGGCAGAAAGAGGGAGAGCAGAATGGTATTATAATTGTAAAGCCACCATTAGCCTATCTACCGTGGCGTCTGAGCAATGCCGCCAGGGCTGTCGTACCCGCTACCATGTCAGCCGCAATCTTATCCACTTTGAGCACCACCTTAGCAGCCGGATATCAGTATCTGGCACAGCATTATAAGCAATATAGCCAATCGCTTAGTTTCTATGCTGCCTCCAGTGTTATACTGGTACTATGCTATCTGACGACCACATCCACGGCCGCTGCCACACAATCCGAAACAGGTGCTGTCGACAAGCATCCCATGTAAGTGCAGTAAAATGAGCTCAACCTAAATATTTGATATTTCAAACCTCCACTCATTGTACACTGGTATATCTTTGACACAAATTTTAAACCTTAACTTCATCTAAATATGTAACACCTGTAACCCTTTTACTCGAAAATTTTCTATTTATACTCTTTTAAAATTTTTTCAGTCACAGCATCGATTGGTCGAAGTAAGTTTTTGCACCCACACCCACAACATACAAAAAGATTTTAGGGAAATACAAAAATGTAAACTAGAATAAAATGTTACATAATTTTGATCTTATCTTCTATTATACCCTTACAGAGTCTATCATAATTGGTACGAAATGTGTAACGCACAAAAATAGACGTTTAGCTTTGCCCGTCTGTCTGTCTGTTTTTATGCAATCTAAACTGTCAATAGCACCATCTATATAATAAAGCTTTCAAATAATAATGTTTTTGTGCGAAAGCACTGTTAGCTATTGAAATATTGAAATATAGCGCATATCTAAATATGCCTGCAAGGGTATTCATTCTTCGGCACATCGAAGATAACTGTTCTTTCTTGTTCTTCTAACTATGTACATATATGATTTTTTACATTATGTTTTGTACCCATTGAAATTATAAGAAAAGGGTTTGTGTATTGGTGTTTTGCAAATGTATAAAACAGGCAGAAGGAGGCATCTCCAGTTCCATAAAGTATATACGTCTGTCCATAAGAACGTTATTTTCTTCTGCACTATTAAAAACTTAGCTTGGAACAGTACGTTTTTATTTTTTTTTATTTTAGCTACTTCCACTGGTGTGTTAAATTGGGAAAATCTATTGCTCCCAGTTTCCGAGCTAAAGTGGCTTACTTAAAGATATAGCCAAAAGTTTTTTGGCCACGGCTACTTGGGGCGATAAACCACGAATATGTACATCTCGCACTGCTTGGAAGGCGGATGACATTCTCATGCCCGGACCCACAAATAGCAAATATCGATTTCTAAAGGACACATTCTGAAAGTCAATACTTGTGCGATTTAAATAAACTTTATCAACTGTTTGAAGCTGTTTATACACTGCCTACAGAGTATTTCACATTTTCCTTATTGCAATTGGGCAACTTTAGTTGGCGTCTTTTTGATTAATCACATATGTTTTATGGAGATGGAGATTTCTCGTTTTGTCTGTTTTCCCAACTTATTTTATCCTTTTAACCATTTTTAAATTAGTATAGCCAGTAAATGGAAAATGAATGTAACTCAGTTCAACAGTAATTGTAGCAATTCAAATGTTTAATACCTTCCAGTTTTACTATTGTTGTTTCAACTCAAACCGTACTTACAAAGTAACAAATTGCAACAATGTATGTAACTCAATCCAACAGAAACTGTTGATTTTGGGTTCTTTTTGTTACTTTCCAGTTTTACTTTTGTTGTTTTAGCCAAAACTTTACTACTAAAGTAACAAACTGCAACTTATAACCTTGTTTTTGACCTTCTTGTTATTATTAACTACACTGATACATATGTAGAGATATGATATTTTGAAATATATTTGTATTGTGCTGAAATATACTTACTTCAGTACTTGAATAATAGCAAAATATAACTTTCAATATAATATTACCTCTTTACACGCAGATTCGACGAGTCAAGTTCAGATAAAGAGATATTAGATTTATTACTCGAGAAGAAACGCTATGATAAACGATTACTGCCGCCCGTAAATGGTAAGCAACTTTCAGTTTTCTAGTTTAGATTAGTTTTCCTAAAATTATTACAAATTTAAAATTCTCAATTTACCTAACCGCACATAAATATCATAACAATGCATTGAAGCAAAAAAAAATTGTTTATGTACGTATACCTAAAATTATTGTTTTGTTACAAATTAATTTGGAGGGTTATTTGAGAACGTAAATGAGAGCATCAAATGTCAAATTTAATATTATTTTACAACTACGACAACAGCGACGCAAAGCCAAAAATAAAATTCACCTAAAATTCTGACGAAAATACAAAGAATATTTTCAATTCCACTATGCCCAATATATTTTACATTTTGCGATTGCATTCATATACTTTATATACATTTTATCCAAATTTGTTTTTATTTATATTAATAGTATTACTTGCATACTTGAATTTCGTTTTTTCGATATTTGGGGCGAGTGGAGGGTGGTATCCAAAATCCGAAATATTCTTGATTCTTGTCTGCATCACGACAGCATAATAAACAAAATTGGGTGGCTCTAGATCATATAGTTTTTTTAAGAGTGAACATGCTTGTAAATGAAGGCTTTAAATCCAACTTTTTCACCTGGTCCGGATGGTATCCCAAGCTGCATTCTCAAGTATTGTTGTGACTCATTGTATGTTCCGCTCAATTTTCTCTTTAATAATTCAATAGTCACTTTTTCTTTTCCTAAAGCATTGAAATCATCTTTCATAATTTCACTTCACAAGAAAGGTAGTAAATCTTGTATTGAAAACTATTGAGGTATTTCAAAATAATCTGCAATCCCAAAACTGTTTGAACAAATGTTTGTTTTTCACGTGCAGCATGTGTGCTTCTCCGTAATAAGCCCAACACAACATGATTTTACGAAACGTCGATCAACTACCACTAATCTTTTGAAATTTACCAGTCACATTAGCAATGGTTTCCTTAATAAAATGCAGACTGATGTTGTGTTCACAGACTTCAGTAAGGCATTTGATTAGGTTAACCATAACTTCTTATAAATTAACTAAATATACTTGGTTTTCAGTCAAATTTACTATTGTGGATTGCTGACTACTTTGTTAACAGAACGCAGAGAGTACTAATCCATCAATCACTGTCAAAGGTGATTTACGATTTCTCTGGTGTGCCACAAGGAAGCCAGCTTGGTCCTGTTCTTTTTAACCTCTTTATAAATGACGACGAAAAACTTTGTATTTTATACAATACAGTGCTGTGCGACTGCGGACGAATTGCTCGTCTTGATTGAGAGGCAGTCGCGCTCTGAGGTGGAGACGAGCGCGGGGGCGTGCTTGCGCTCTATATGTGAGTGGAGCGAAAGTGTCGGCGTTAACCTGGCAATGGAAAACACGGTGTCAACGTTGCTCAAGGGCAGATTGTCACCTAGTCGATGTCCTATTGTTAGGCCTAATGGCGTGAGTGAGAGGTATGCGACTGAGGTGAAATATCTCGGCACTTCTTGTTCAGGTAGATTGATGTTACTTGACTTAGCCTCGCTTAAAGACCATAGGACTTGCCATGGCGCCATGTTTCTATTTTATTTAATTAACGGTATCGTTGACCCCACAGAGTTCCTATAGCATTTAAAGTACGCAGTTCCATCAAGAAATTCGCGTAATTTTAAGCCATTGATTGAAGTCCGTCCGTGCGTCTGTCCATCTGTATGAACGCAGTGATCTCGGAAACTTCAAAAGCTAGAGACCTAAACTTTTCGACTATAGATTCTCCTAAGCCATTCGCAGAACAACTTGACCATTTTTTTTTCGATATCTTGGTCCGTATCATTATTATCGATAAAAATCGATTCGAAAACTTGGTTTTCTTGGCATATCTCGAAGACTATAAGAGCTAGCGTCACCAAATTTAGTTTAATATGTGCTTGTAAAGTATATGCGCAATGAATTTTTGGATTTTGGATACCTCACCCCATTCGCCCACGACATCAAAAAAACAAAAATGTGGGGTGGGTGCGAATGGGGGAAGGTATCCAAAACCCTAAAATTCATAATCTGCGTATCCTTTACGAACCTGTTACATATATTTGCACAAAACTATTATACGCTTTTTACCCATTTTTAATGGGTTCAGGGTAAAAATAAGCAAGATGAACACAGCGGCGAGCTGGCGTTACATACATTTGAACCTCTTTGCATTACATTTACTTCAATTAAAATATAATAAATTTACATGACACCAGGTTTGACTGTCAAGATCAGATTGCAAACTTTGATCAGATAGAAAATTAGAAGACGTCAGCCAAAGTTTTACGTCATCGGCATACATCAGCAGCCGTGAGTGACTTATCACAGAGGAGAGGTAATTTATGAACAATGTGAATAACAACGGACCAAGGTGACTTCCTCGTAGTATTCCGGAAGTGACATTAACAGACTTAGAGACGAAACCTTTCAAATAAACTTTTTGAGTTCTAAGAGTTAAATAATTGGAGATCCAAAGAATTAAGTTATTTGGAAATCCCAAAAGATGTAGCTTATGCAGTAAAAGCGAATGATTAACGGAATGATTCGTCACTTCTGTCTTGGATGTGGGCAGAAGGGGAAGAAAGACTGCTTATATCAACATTAGGAGCGGATGTTGTGGGCAAGTGTGTTGGGATTGAAAGTTCATTAGGGCCAATAGACAGCCTAAGATTGGCCTTTTTACACCTGGGAGGTTCGTCAAAAAGCTGCTTTAAACGCGTTGTTGAAAACGCAGAAACCATCGAACAGTTTTTTAAACCGTTCTAATAGATCTCTAAACCCTTTCTTAGTATGCCTCATGAATCCTATCAGGTCCCTTTTAACATACCTACATGATTCACAAGTCTACTTCAGACTAGATTTGGATTCAATCAGGTCGATAATGCGGCCCTTTAGGCCAGCACATGTATCGTGCGACACATTGTCCCACAGCCAGCAACAAGCGAAACCCATCCTAACGTATATATATTCTTGATGAGCATCACTAGCCGAGTGGATAGCCCTGTCCGTCTGTCTGTCCGTCCGTCTGTATGAACGCGTCGATTTCAGAGACCACAAGGGCTAGAGCGCTAAACTCGGACTTTTTAGATTCGTATATACCATACGCAGATAAAGTTTATTTCATATGATCGATAACCGTATTCTTATAATCAGTGTTTATCGGTTTTTTGACCCAGTTTTTCAAGCATATCTCATAAACTCTAAAAGCTAAAGCCACCAAATTTGGGTTCCCTGAACCCAGCGCCTAGCTGTCCTTACATGTATTTAATTAAAACCCTCTGCAGTCATACACACGACTCCACAGCCGCACTAAGTGAAGTAAAATAAAAATAAATAATAAACAAGTAAGATGGCTCTAGTCGGGGGTGCACGACTAGGCGATACCCTGAACCCAGCGGCGAGCTTTTCGTTACATACATTTAAATCTCTTTGCATTCATACACACATTCACAAGTCGCACATACACACACACACAAACGCACGCAGCAAGCTGTGTACTTTACACATCGGCTGAGCTTGGCTCCACTATGGAAAACTATTTCTCAATAACTTCTAAACTAAGAGTATGATCGCTATGAATTTTCAGTGCTTAATAAGAGCATCCAAATGATACACACCAAAGCGCCAGTCTGTAGTATTTGATTTTTTGATATGGGGGCGAATGGGAGGACGTATCCAAAATCCGAAATATGATGGCTCTAGCACTCCTAGTCTCCGAGAAATGCCAAGAAAACCAAGTCTAAAAATCGATTTTTATCGATAATAATGAAACGGAGCAAGATATCAAAAAAAAAACTTGTACTGCGTATATATTGGGAGAAGCTATAGTCGAAAAGATTAGGTCTCTACCTTTTGTAGTTTCCGAAATCGCTGCGTTCATACAGACGGACGGGCGGACAAACGGACATGACTAAATCCAGTCAGCTCGCCAACCGATGTATCACACAGTCACAACTCTATATATGGAAAAAAATGCATAGGTTAAACTTTGATTAAAATGATGATAAATTAATTATTTCGAGGCGCGAGAAAAAAACACGTCCGTTGCGAATGCGATGCGAAGCGAACTGAATTTAACAATTCATCTTTAATGGGAAGTGGTGCTATTTTGTGAATCGGGAGGCGCTATGCCCTTGCTTGTTTTGAGATCTATCACTCTGAACCGACCATCCCTTCCAGCGATGGTTGATGATACTGCAGCGAGATTCGAGTGTTTAAGGGGTGTGTTATCCTCATGAATAACTATTAACTGTCCTGCACGGATGTTTGGCTGTGTTCATATCCGCTTTGAGCGTCCTTCTAGAGTGCGACTATAGTCACGAGGCCACATATCCCAGAACTGCTGATTTAAAAAATTGACCCTTTGCCACTGATCGAGGTACCGCAGTTGAGAGGTAGAAAGTGGCTTGTACAAACATTCACGTGGAGCGGCGAGGATCCGATGGGCTAGTGTGCAGGAGATAACGCACTGCCGTCGTTAGGATCATCGGACTGTGGAGCAATCGGCCTTGAAATTAAGTATCGCTTCAACTTCAGTTTTTCAGGCGTAGACTTAACTGCGTCTTCCCATGACCCTCCAAAATGTGGTGCTCTAGGCGGAATAAAGGAAAACTCGAATCCTAATGACCCATAATTTGTCTCTTAGCAATAAAATTAGAACTTTGTGATTAGCGTGCAAAGTTGACGATGTAGGGATTATATATAGAGACGAGTGCACAATAAGTGGAACACTGGCGGAAAACTTAGCATCAAAGGATATCTCTGATCTAGCAGTCCTCCATCCAGATTCATTTCATGTAGAAAGAGTGCGAGACTTTTCATCCTCTGTTTCAGCTGCTTTCATTTTGTGAGTAAACTTATTTCTTTACCTAATACTGACTGCTGTATATGCCCTATTATTCGCCAGAACGTCACATTTAGTTTTTTTGCTGGTACGTGTACAATATCTTGAACCTTGATTAGATAATTGGGCACCGCTTTGTTGTGAACATGACAGATATATATTAAAATTCGTAAAATCTGTAGGTGCGATGATGACCTTTCGATGACTTCTTCGATGATTGAACTTGGATTTTGAATAGATGTCTTCCTTTGATCCGCAACAAGAGGAGTTGGACAACAAAGATTCTTAATCCAGTTGCCAGAGACTCGCTGCACAATGTGACTGCTCTTTTTCGGACTTTGATTGGGGATCGAAGTGACTTGTTTAGCTGTGATTACTCTTTGGAGTTCCGTTTCATTTCTTTGAAGTTCCGCTGTGCTGCAAGCTTTTGATACTATATCCCTAGACTCCTCTTGTAGTTCAGATACACGATTCGCAATAAAACAGTTCAATTCGGAAGCTTGCATCCCTATCCACTGAAGTAAAAGTTTGCAATCGGTCAAAATGATATATACTGTTAAGTAATACTGCTGCGCATAACATCAACTTGGGAAGTGTTTGCTAACTGCAAACTTTTGTGAATTTGTTTATCAATTCGCATACGGATATATATGTAGCAGCCATAAGCTCGCTCAGAAGCATTAAATAATCCATGTATATCCCATTTGAGTGTCAGCAGCGTATGTAGGAAACACGGAATTTTTAAACATGGGGTGTTTTATAGATCATTTCTAAGATTATACCAAATTTGGGCTAACTTATCTGACAAATTCTCGTCCCAGACAACTTTAAAAATTTTTACATCTTGCAACACGATTTCGCCTCGAATGATGATTGGACTCATTAGCCTTCTTTAATAGATACTTCGTTCGCCGAAGACTCAATGAGATCCTGAGAGTTACTATTGAATTTGGTTATTCTTAATTGTGTCTTCTTCAAAGGCACAGTGATCTGCTCCCTTTTTGCTTTTACATCAACTAGAGTATCTACACCTATGAGGAGATAAATAAAGACAACAAAATGGTAAGATTGGTGAGTGGTGTGGAATAAAGAAATGGGGTAGATTATAATCAAGTGAATGATGGAGAGTCATTTGCCCAAAGGATAGATATTCAGGAAATCTATGTTCTTTGCGCCTTTCATTTCGAATTAATCTGCGCTCCAACATGGTGAAACGGTTATATGAAAAGTATATGATTTTCTAAAATTTAAAGGTGAATTTCTTGTATGAGTCCATTTCTGGTGACAAAAACGTTACTAATAACATGTTCTTCGCACATTTGTTCTTTTGTGCTAAATATGTATGGTAAAGACGAACAATTCTCAATTTCCTAGAAATGTTCTAGCTTTTTCTGAAACAATGGCGATTCTTGCATTAAATGACATTGTTACTTTTGACATATTGATGGAGCAGCAGCTGCATTCCCACCAACTATCCAACCTAATGAGTGCTGTGTTTCTAAGAAGATGAACTTTGTTTTATTCATAAAATAGTGGGTAAGCCAGAACTATTTTCTTTGGAAACTTCGATTGAGTGATGTCAACCTTATTACCTGGGTAATTAGTGCAAATTAATTTGATGACAGCGAATGTAGATGACCATTCAAAATCAGAAATTCGAGATTTTAATGTACTTGAAACATTATACTAGAAGTTTACTGGTTGAGCAACATCTAATATGTTGCTTACAGCTTGAAAGACTCGCCTTTTCTTTAACAGCAAGCGCTTTGCAGTTTCTTCTGTGAATAAATTTATTTCCAAACCAGAATCCAACGTAGCACGAAATAGATGATATTCACCGAACCTGTCCCGGACTTGAACGATGGCAGTAGGTAGTACCCCTTGTTTGGCAGTTCGTACTACTAACGATACATTGATGGAATTTTGATAAGGTAATTGAGTTGAGTTTCAGTATTTGTCGCAATCAAAACTATATGGCAATGAATGATGTGCTGCAATATTGTTTCTGGCTGTGATTCTTTCTTAAACAATTAAAGCAAAGATTATGCTTCTTAACCCAAACTTTGCGTTGGCCAAGAAGCAAGCTTATAAATGGAGCGCAAGTTGATATATAATAATGCCCCGAATTATAGTATTAACATTTTATGGCTGATCTCACATACTACCTTTTGAACGACTTTCTAAAAATTGGCATCGAAGCCTCAGAACCTTTCAGAAAATATCCCAAGCAGGATGGGAATCGAACAGTTGCCTCTCATCATCTACCTTAGACATCAAAATATAATTTATGATCGAATTCGTGATATCTTGCTCAAAGCCTAGTGATAAAAGCGAACCTCTTATAGCAGCATTAATGGGTCGGATTCTGCTTTGAAGGCAAACCAAATAAGCTTGAGACTGATCCAGAGCCATCGAACAGTTGAATAGTGAAATGCTTGCACATCTTCCAAGACTGGACCTGATAGAGAATTGAGCAAGTAGTGTATTTGTCGATTACTGATATTGAAGGATCAGGTTCAATTTAGTTTGTAAATGCGCTTATAATTTGAATATTTGCCAACAAAGTAGGCAGCCTATAATGATTGTTAGGAAAACCACTAGAGTTTAAAAAACTAACATCGCTTGTACACGGCTGTCGTTTCTTATTCATGAAGGTCATAATTTTTGACTAGGCTTTAATGAATATTTTCGCGATTCTCATTCTTCCCACATCTGCATAATAACTATCCTCGATTTGCGTTTATAATTAACAAAGAGTGCGAAAATTTTTTTTTTAAATTTTGTAAATCCATTCCAATCCTATCTGTTCAACTTTGTCACCTAATGTGCCAATTCTTGATATAACCCTGAACCCATTGAAAATGGGTAAAAAGGTATAATGGTTTTGTGAAAATGTATGTAACAGACTGAAGGAAGCATCTCCGACCCGTTAAAGTATATATATTCTTGATAACGATAACGAGCTGAGTCGATTTAGCCATGTCCATCTGCCTATTACATACATTTGCACAAAACCATTATTACCCTTTTTACCAATTTTTAATGGGTTCCGGGTAAAATTAACTAGAGGCTAGAGAGCTGAACTTGGACTTTTTAGATTCGTATATACCATACGCAGATCAAGTTTATTTCAATATAATCAGTGTTTATCGATTTTTTGACACGGTTTTTTAAGCATATCTCAAAAACTATAAGAGCTAGAGCCACCAAATTTTAATATGTTCCCGTAAACGGAACGCAGATTATGAATATTTCGGACTTTCGATACCTCCCCATTCGCCCCCCATATCAATAAAAAAAAAACCACCAAATCCGCAAATCAGACTTCAGACATGTGCTTTGGTTTGTACACAGATTTCAACGCTCTTGTTTCGTCCTGAAAATTTCATAATATTCCTATTATTCGTTCAGAAGCTATTTAAGAATGAACTTTCCTAAGGGGGGGCCATGCGCAGCTGCATGAGCATATCTCAGAAACTATAAGAGCCAGAGCCAGCAAATTTGGTTGAGGCTGCTATAGTGCTATAGCACAATAAGAATGCATTAAATCAAATTTCATCCAAATCGGTTCAAAAACACAGAAGTTATTGAAAAAAATGTATGTATTAGTAAATTGGCAAACCATGCGTGTGCACCCATACATACAAACATGTGTATATGCACATCCTTTTTGGAATTCCCAAGCGATTGGTTGTGCATATGTGTTAATAATTTGATCAGATTTTGACAAAGGCAAATAAAATGCAACTGTAGCTCGGTGGTAGAGGTGTTGCCTGGCGCGCTATCAGACGCGGATTCGAAACTGGCTTGGGTTGGGTCAACGGGTTTTTTTTTACTGTTTATTTAAATTTTTATTTTATTTTATTTTAAGCTTAACACACTTATTGGTCCAAGTGTAACTTAATGCTGGGACATCGACGATTTGATATATTCTGGAACAACAGAATGGGGAAAATTTGGTATTTGGCATGCACACTCTCAAAAAGCTTTCGCAGATCAACTGCAACCAACATTTTAAAGATATATATTCATATTTTGTGAAAATTTTGCGAGAAATTTCACAATTACGGCATACTAAACTGTGCCTGCAAATATTAAAAGCCAGCGCGAAGCGCCAACATTAATTTTTATTATTTATTTTGTATACCCTGAACCCATTGAAAATGGGTAAAAAGGGTATAATGGTTTTGTGCAAATGTATATAACAGACAGAAGGCCGCATCTCCGACCCCATAAAGTATATATATTCTTGATCAGCATCACTAGCCGAGTTGATCCATGTCCGTCTGTCCGTCTGTATGTACGCGTCGATCTCGGAAACTTTAAGTGCTAGGTGCTAGCAATTTTTCGGCTATAGACTCGTCTATGGCCCGCGCAGATTATTTTAGTTTATTAAATTTATTTCAAATGATCGATAACCTACACCCTTTTTCTAAATTTTTTTTTCAATAAAAATCTACAACAACCTTTAATTTTTTAAGCTTATTTTGTAGATTATGAGACCTAGAGACACAAAATTTGGTTCGAATGAATATTTGTATATACTATAGCACTATTGCATTAATATTCATCAAAAATCGGTTAAAAATCACCGAAGTTATTAAAGAAAACGTGTGGTAAAATTTGATCAATTTGATAATCCAATTGGCAGCAAGTGCTGCCATAAGATCTAGGGATTAAAGTTTAGTTTTATAAGTTTGTGTATACCATAGGCAGATTATGGTAACTTAAAATTATCGATAACCCGCCCCGTTTTCTTATTATCGATATTTATCGGTTTCTTTAATCCGATTTTTTGAGCATATCTCAACAACATTAAATGAATGTTTGTATGAATGCAAAGAGCTTTAAATGTATGTAACGACAGCTCGCAGCTGGGTTCAGGGGATCTCCTAGTCGGGGACCCCCTACTAGAGCCATCTTACTTGTTTTATTTAATTCTACTAAGTGCGGGAGTATGAATACAAAAAGGTTCAGGGTATCTCCTAATCGGGCACTCCCGACTAGAGTCATCTTACTTGTTTTGGGATCACAAAATTAGATATCAGAATTTTTGGAGATTGAATATGCTTTCCCCTCTAGATTGTTGTCTCTTGGAGAGCTGTTGATGTTTGATATACACAGAAAATAAAAATGACGTACTAAAGTAAGTTTAAAATACTTATCGTTACCGTTTTCACATTTTGCCGACAAAGTCGTCTGCAGCTATAGTACACTTTACACTAAAAACAACCTTTAACTATTTTCGTTCCCACATCTTGATACCATTTAAAATTTGTGACAATGTGGCATCTCGTGTGAATTGTGCATTTGAATCGAGCAAATAAAATAATGTCTCGGAAAAATTGGAAGGGATGCAAAAACAAAAGTATAACTACGATGTCACATACAGAGCTTAAGCGAGTGGACAACACTGAAAACTGATCCAGGTTGCCATATTTGTCAAATCGGTGTTAAGCACTTATGGGTTGGATGATGTACCCTGTAAGTGATTATTTTTGGTATGAAAAACAAATGTCTCTTATCAGAAAATTTATACACCCAGTCGACAACCTTCGACAAGATTTGAAAACAGGCCCTAAATTTCGACAATTCGTACTAATATTCAAGAATCGAGTATGAGTCGGGATTGATTCGTCAATTCAATCCTGGAAATTCTAAGATTATGTCCAAAAATCTAGTTGAGGTCTAAAATACTTGATTTTTGTGAGAAAATACAATTTTAATCTCTAGGCTGCTCTCAAGCAAAACGAGACAGCAGTCGCAGTGCAATGTTGGGTTAATCGGTAATTTGACAGTTGCGAAGCATAACTTTGATGAATTCTGTCATTCTGCAAGTGTTGAAAACAGTGCAAGAACAGGAACAAATAAATAACTGCAGTGCAAGAAGTTCTGCCCTATGACAAACTTTTAAGTGTGTTGAAACAATTAAATGTTCAGGCGGATTTTAAATATTTACAAAGTAAGTCAAAATATTAAATTAGTGGAACAATAAATTAAATGTACGTATGCTGATACATATAGAATATTCAATACATTATATATTATTATATACATTATTACAATGTATATTATTGGCTAATTGTTCAGCTGCGAATGGTAAAATTGAAAGGCTGCAATATATGCGAAAAGAGGGCATTAAAGAACCAATTTCCTCCACTTGGACTTCGTATTGAGTCTTTTATGTGGAAAAATGAAGAGGTAAACACACACATATTAAGAGATGCATTATATTTATTTTTGTTTAATATTTACTATAAAAAATATAATTTCTCATCCTTGTAGTGTGGAATCGATGATGAAACTCTATCGACAAATTCGAGAATCGATAATTGGTTAAAGGAGAAGAGTATACTGGCAAACATTTACTTAACGTTTCAAAGAACACGCTATAAAGCAAATTATTATTTAGCCATTTATTTCATATATTTACAATTATATTGAATAATACATTTCATTATTCACAATGAACAAATGTATATAGCTTGTAAGAAAATATATGTTAAGATATTTGATAAATTTTTAATTGGCACTATATTAGATGACATATGTTTTAAGGTATTAAAAGAATTTAATATACCCCCTTTTCTGCTTTTCTACTCATTAAAATAAATACCTTAGACTTAAATTAGTATAATAATAAATATGTCAAATATTTGATGACAGGTAAAAATTTTAAAAAATAATAGTAATTATATACAAAATTATTCACAAGTAAAAAATTAAACAAGTAAGAACGTTGTCGTGGACATATCCGATTGCGCAATACTCGTTCACAGTATTATTGTTATTTGGAAAAAATTTACATTTTGGTAATTTGTGGGGGAGGTAGTGGGCGTTGCCGGAATTTTTCGGCCCTATATTAAGAGGAGGTCATTAGAAAACTGCTTACCTAGTTTTAAACCGAGGGAGATATATATATTTTATCGATTTGCCACGCCCCCAATGGACCAAACAAAAAAATGTTGTATGATATTTAGAGGTTATTAATGATCTGCCTGAAAAATGTATTGTCTATAGCTTTAAAACTGAGGAAGACATATTGATTTTATTGAAATGCCACGCCCCCAGTGGGCGTGGGCGGAACATTATAAGGATCTATATAAGGGGTGACAGTATTCTACCATTCAAATTTGGGGAGTCTAGCTCTAAAACTGTGGAAGATATACGCTTTTGCGATTCATCGGCGCGGGGTGGCGGGAGGACGTTCTAGTAGGCGTGGCCTGAATATTAAGGTCTCAACTTTTAAGGGAGGTCACCAGCAATTTATATACCAAATTTTGTGGCTTTAGCTTTACAATTGTAGGAAGCAAACACGTGTTACCGATTTGTGCATTCAGGTATATGGATATTTGCGATTATGGGGGCGAGAGAAGGCGTGATCGGATAAATTTTTCTTCGATATTTGGGAGCTTTCCAGTAATATATATTCTAGCTCAAAACTGTGGGAGTTATAGGCAATTCCAACGTTTTTGGGCGGGGGCGTTCTAGTGGACGTGACCGGGATGTCAAGGTCGTAGTCTTTGAGGGAGGTCAGCAGCAATCTAGCTTTAAAAGTTTTCAGTCTCTAGCTACAATATTTCCGAAAAAAGTTGCGTTCATCCGGACAGACCTACGGATATTGCACACACCCAATATACTAGTTTCACTACGTGGATCCAGTTAGTCTTCGGATTGAATCAAGTACGGATAACAAACTTAAGTCAAAACAAAAGTTCTAAAATAAGTTCAAAACCGTTTCGCACTTGAAATTAAGCCGGTTCGCATATTAAATCAGTCCCATATTGTCTAAAGTTAAATGAGGTTTCGGCTTACATTAAGCAACTAGGGCTAAAAATATACTCAAATTGAGAATTGCGGGGTTGAGAAAAACGTACTTGATTTAAGTACTTTGCACAATGTTCAAGAAAATCCGAACTTTCCGTACTTCTGACACCTCGTTTACTTGATTTAAGTACGGATTATTCAAATTGTTAGACCCATAAAGTATATTTATTCTTGATCAGTGTCACTAGCCATGTCGATTAAGCCCTGTCCATTTGTCTGTCCGTCAGTCTTTTTGAACGCGTCGATTTCAGAGACTACAAGGGCTAGCGTCCAAGTGCAACTTAATGCTGGGACATCGGCGATTTAAAATATTCTGGAGCAAAAAAAATGGAAAAAAAATGGTATTTGGCATGCACACTCATGCACAACCAACATTATAGTTTCCTGTTTTGTGTACATTTTGCGAGAAATATCACAACTACGGCATACCAAAATTTGTCTACAAGTACTAAATACTACTACGAGCGCGAAGCCCGAGCATTAATTTATATTATATATTTTTATATAATTTTCCCTGGGTTCAGAGTATCTCCTAGTCGGGCACTCCCGACTAGAGTCATTTTACTTGTTTTTCTGTATACTTTACGTGAACTGACATATTAAATTTTGTGTTTTAGCTTTTACATTCTCTGAGATAAAAATTGGATTTAAAAAATATACTTAACCATATTAGAAAAACGGGATGGGCTATCGATAATTTATAATTCACATGATTTGATTATGGTATACAGCAACTTAAAAAACAAATCTTCAAGTTGTTAGCTCGTATTATCTTATACATACATACGGCTGTTGCGATTGTATAGTATAACTAACCAAACAACATATGACATCTATAGCAAAAACATGTCGCTAGCATTTTCCACGTGGTAGGTCCCACAACGACTTCGGTTTGGCTCAGCTTCTTATTTTGTTCACAAGCTCAGAAAGCATGACAGTAAGGGAGATCGGAGCAATTTGATCGCTGCCAATTCAGAGCATTGCCTGGGTTTGCACTCAGAAAGCGACGAAATTATCGGTCGCTTTTTTCTCCTTTCGATCTGAAGATCTGGTGCAAAACCGCAACAGTATTTTGTAAAGTGATTTTTTAGTAGCCCCTCGACTAGAACACTCTTGTTTTTATTTGGGCTAACTGCGATGTGACTGGCTATTTTGGCTATCGAAAGGTTTCTTACAAGGATACAGCGCCAATGCTGAGTTCCTGTTTTGTTGACCAAATGTGGCCAGAGCCCACCACTGCAGAGCTCCTTGAAAATATAACTATAGCTATATAATAACTATTCTTCCGTCGTTCTCCTGTCTGTTATATTCGATGTCCTGGGCCATTACCAATCTAATTTCAGGGTTTGGGACTTCTTGCCACTGTGGCCAGCTAGTCATCGATTGTGATTTAGTTTACATTAGTTCCAGGCCGTAAGGCATTTTAATTACTGCCGTATATATTTCCTTCACGAGAGCCAGTGAGTCCTTCATACCTTGGGTAACGCTAAGTTGACAATACTTTACAGCGTTTGAATCCGGTATTAAAAATTTCAATATTTAGAATTTGTATACCCTGAGCCCATTGAAAATGGGTAAATACCCTATATATGGTTTTGTACAAATGTATGTAACAGGCAGAAGGAAGTATCTCCGACCCCATAAAGTATCTATATTCTTGATCAGCACGGCGAACTGAGTTGAATTAGCCATGTTCGTCTGTTCGTCCGTTCGTCTGTCCGTCCGTCCGTTCGTCTGTCCGCCCGTCCGTCTGCCCGTCTGTATGAACGCAGCGATCTCGGAAACTACAAAAGCTAGAAACCTAAACTAAACGACTATAGATTCTCCTAATCCATACGCCATATTTTTTTCGATATCTTGCTCCGTTTCATTGTTATCGGTAAAAATCGATTTTAAGACTTGGTTTTCTTGGCATATCTCGGAGACTATAAGAGCCCACTAGAGCCATCAAATTTAGTTTATTATGTGCTCGTAAAGGATACGCAGATTATAAATTTCGGATTTTGGATACATTCCCCCCCATATTAAAAAAACGCAAATCAAATACTACAGACTTGCGCTATGGTTTGTACATAGATGCTCTTATTAAGCACTGAAAGTTGCTCAGCGATCATACTCTTAGTTTAGAAGTTATTCAAGAATTTATTTTCCATAGTGGGGCCATGCGCAACCGATGTGTAAAGTGCGCACATTAGTTCGTGCGCTAGTGTGTGTGTGACTTTGTGAATGTGTGTATGAATGCAAAGAGGCTTAAATGTATGTTACAGCTCGCCGCTGGCTTCAGGGTATCTCCTAGTCGGGGACGCCCGACTAAAATCATCTTACTTGTTTTTTATAAAGTGAGCGTTAAACCGGCCAATGTCATTCTTACAAACACTACAACAATAATTACAAAGATATATATCCGAATTTCTAACAAATTATAATACCATCTGTAAGGGCTTCACCAGAAAGAGTCGACTGAATATTTTATAGCCTTGCAGACTTATTTGTATACCCTTGGACTCCGACCAAAAATATCGTTAACAATGATCGTTGATATAAGACGAACAATCGGTTAAAATTTATATTTGACTTGTGACAACACAGTTTAAAATAGATGTAGAAATGTCAGTTTATAACTCTGACACACCTCTGTCGATCTGCCATTGATATAGGCGAATTGTGTATGGTGCAGGGGATTGGTATCTTGCAATCTGCACCGGATGTGCAAGTCCAACAGGCATTCTGCGGTCTTAAGCAGAAAGGATGTAAGGCTAATTGGTCAAGCTCGCCTTAAGTAGACCAATTATTGTACTAAGACTAAGACTAAGACTTCTAGGCTGTGTTGCAGCAGGGCCGGGAAAATCTGGTCGCCCCTCGGGGCTTTGAAGGGAGCGAATAATTTAATGGCCCACCTGACCAGGTCAGCGTCGAAGATAACACCAGACAGATTGTAACCACGTCATTACAGGGCTTTTCCGGCTTTATAACAGAGCCAGGGAAATGTACCTGAAGCAGTAGCTCTAGCGATTCCCGTCGATCCTGTGTGTAAGAACCATCTGTTCTTTTAAGGAGCCCCACCCCATTAGCCCTCTTGCCAATACCTTTTTCAATCTTGCTGCTTTTGGAAGTGGCTGCACATTTTGGCAGTAGGTGAGCCATGTATCACTCTTGGCGCGTCTAATGTTCTTCAGTGTGGGCGCATCTGTTAGTGTCCCACGAGTCTCTATTTGAAAGGGCCTATTGACGAGCCACCTCCTTCCTTTGATTTTCTAGGCCTTCGCTCCACCAGGGAACCTCACGATTCGCCTGATGGGGTCTTAGGGCCGCACTATCATGGTAGGAGGTTAAAAGCGCATCTTGGAGTTGTCTTGACGCTAATTCGATCTCCCTCGTGAAAATAAAGCTGGCGAGAAACTGGTTAACTTTCGAAGCCTTTTAGGCTTTGTATAGGTCCCACTTTATTTTCTTTTGGTTAAAAGAGTTTAAAATGAGTTCCGCTTGACCTGGAAGATCAAATCTGATGTGATCTGAAAAAGTGACCTTATCGGTAGCCCGCCAATTTTAAATGAAATCGGACAGAGAACTGCTTAGAAGAGTGAGGTTTAAAATCTTTTCCCTGATTGCGTTTATAAAAGTGGGTTTGCGCCCTCTATTTGATACAACTGATTGACTACACCAAAGACATTCGAAAAGACACTCACCCCTTTTGTTGACATCACTACTACACTACACACTACAGATAGTGTGGTGTAGTGGAAATATGTCGACGCCACTATAATTTCCTTCGCTCCTTCTGCCATAGTCACTTCAATGGTGACGAAACTAGGTCCCTGGAGAAAAAGTTTGTTAGAGGGAAATGCATTACGCTTTTAACTGCACGAGGCACTCCACCCAGTCCGTAATATTACAACTTACATGAGCTGCAACTTAATCCTCGGACATAACTACTTATTAACCATGGATCTTGGAGGAGAGCCAGGTTAATATTTTATTCGACGAAAATCCATGGTGGCCGGCGCTCCTCTAGCGTGCTGCAGATTCGCTTAATTGTGCTCATTTCTCCTTCGCGGAGCGTTGAACAAGGTAACCAGTTTTCCCTTGTCGGGGGTCGTGCCCACAAACAAACTTTTGGGGCTTGCTAGCTGACAGTCGTTGTGCTGCGGCCCCGAAGTGATTGCGGTCGTGGACCGCTCCCCTACCGAGACCAGCGCCAAATAAGGAGACAACAACTTGCCTCGATTACGAAGCTGCCGCATCAAGATTCAATAGCAGGTCCACCAGCCAAGCCAGTGGAGGGACCCGAGCCGGGTTCTGGGTTCGTGGTTGGAGCAGCAGCACCTTTAATACCTTCGAACTTCAGCTTCACACCTGGCGTAACACACCGTAGGGTTGATTTTAGGATCGTCGATTTTAGCGTTTTCATTTGCTTCGCTGTTAGAAGTGACAATCTATCAGTCTCAATTAAACCGAGCTTGACGCCGTTCGCCAATCCACTGTACGATGGCAATTTCGTCTCTGAATGAGTATTTCTCGGTTTCTTTGAGAAACCGAGCTCCGGAGACCTTACGTCTGAGCGACCCCTTATGACCTTGGCGTCAGCGGGGAGTACCTTTGCTGCTCTGGTGAGCCCTTTGGCTATAGCTACCTTCACAAATTCTTCTCGCGATTTGTCATCGTAATGAAGGCGAACTCAGGATATAAGTTTAGACGTGCTACCTGAGTGCCTGCATCCGTCAGACCGGATATCTGAGAGATCTCACTGGATGCGACGTCGAGATCGGTGAGTGTGACGTCAGAGTCCGATTCAGACACCAATGTCTCTATCAGACCCTGCCGGGACAAACTTTTTCTCGACGAGAAAGTGGCACTCTCCAACTCTGCATCCAAGGACGTTGGTCTCTGTCCGCGCCCTCCTCGTGGTGACCGACATCACCGCTTAAGAGAGTGGAGACCGGCAAAACTACAGCTGCAGGGCCAATAATAGGCTCAACAATGCAGGTTGAAGCCTGGGGTAATGCGCATGAACGGAATTGATCAAAACAGCTCGGTTCAAATATGCATGTACACACAAAATGTATTTTGGCACGCATGTATGTACGGACGGACAGACATACGGACATGGCTAGATCGACTCGGCTGTTGATCCTGATCAAGAATATATACATTTTATGGGGTCGGAGATGCTTCCTTCTGCCTGTTACATACATTTGCACAAAAGCATTATACCCTTTTTACCCATTTTCAATGGGTTCGGGGTATAAAAAATGGAACTAAAGTTTCAAAATTTCTTAGACTTAAAAAAAAAAACAAAGTATTAATGATTATATATTAAAATCTAAATCGAACTATCAACTGACCCTGGCCCAAGCCTATCCGGTTTGTCGGTTATTGTGTTGCCAGAAAACGATCTCTCTGCTGCTGCTGCACTGCTAGCTGGCGTAATGAGTGCAATTATCGACAAACGAGGATATTTATTACCATTAGTTTTCCATCACTCTATCAAACTAAAGGTTTCGGACTATACAATTATTATTATTATTATTATTTAAAGTGGAGGATATAGTTATAAACTATCAACCTAACTATTTTTTTTAATATCGCTATCTGCTGTGGCCTTCGGCTAAGACAAACACTACATCCATACACTAGCCTGGGATTCAAACCCGGATCCCCGTTGTTCAGTTGCCCAAATGCCTGAGCACTTAGACAACTCATCTACCGAGGACTGCACAATTATACAATATAATTGCAATATCTTCCACTTCCTCTTCAGGCTTTTCAATAGATTTTGATTAAGATAGTTCTATTAAATTTGTGAAAAAAAAGCATAATTTGTTTTATTGCAAGGTAAAATATGGCAATTTGATTCTAAATTACTTTGTCACTTGAAAAATCAAATGAAAAACTCGGGGTCGAAGTAGAAGGTATGGTTGGAGTTATAGATATATCATTTAGCATGCGAGAAATGCAGAAATTTGTTATAATATTTAGATTAGTGGTTGCATATTTAATTTATTTTACCGACTCGTTCACGGTCTTAATTATTATTGTTATAGTGGACAAAATTTAGATTTCTGTACTTTGTGGGGGAGAAAGTGGGCATTTTTCTATATTTACAGGTGGTCATCAGAAAACTGCTTACCAAATTTGGTGACCCTATCTCTAAAATTGTGTGAGATATGGATTTTCGCGGCTTACCCGCCCCAAGATATATGGATTTGATCGATTTGCCACTCGGCCAGTGAGCGTCCCCAAAACATTTTTTGTGCGATCTTTAAAAGATGTTATAAGAAATCCACGCCCCCAGAGGGCGTTTTAAGGATCTTTAAAGGGGGTTACTAGTAATCTACCTTTCAAATTTGGGGAGCCCCCCTCTAAAACTGTGAAAGATAGTGGACGTGGCACAAAAATCTTATCACTTTGTCTGAAGCAGATAACTTTAAGTATATATCCAAAGTTTAAAGTCTCTAGCTTCAATAGCACCAAAACCGTTGCGTTCATCCGGACAGACAGACGGACGGACAGCAAGACGGACATTGCACAAACCCAATATACTAATTTTACTTCGTGAACGTGTATAGAAAATGCAACTTTATCCCATAAATCTAAATTGGCCAGTCATATTACGTCAATGCATATATTTATGTGGCGTTTTAAAATTGAAATTGCAGCTATTTCTTCAGTTATCAGTTTACATAATGTAATCTAGCTCTCGTAATCTACAAAATAAGATTTTGATCGATTTTAAGAAAACGGTGTGGGTTATTGGTCATTTGAAATAAACTAGATTTGCGCGTGCCATGGACGAGGCTATATTTGAAAAGTTAAAGACTCTAGAGCTTTTAGTTTCCGAGATCGATACGGTCATACATACGGACGAATCGAGAGGCATAGGACATGGCTAGATCAACTCGGCTGTTGATCGTGATCAAGAATATAAATACTTTATGGGGTCGGTAACGATGATCTAGTTCACCAGTCCTTCGACTATTTGATGAAAAGAGCAGATCCGGAATTGTGATTGATCAGGTCTTGAAAAAATGAAGGGTTTACTTGCTAGGAAAATGTTTCACAATAGTGACAGGCTGCAACGCGTTCGCTATGACGGTTAAAAAGAAAAACTTTCCGATGAGAGTCGCAAGATTGACTTATTTCTTTAGGAATTTGAATATGAAATCGCGAACAAATATGAGACATGTAGACGCTTTAAGTATAATTCACTGTTTACTTCTCCAAGTCTCATTGAAGCTTCGCATTAAACAGTACGAGAGCTAATAATAATACTGACAGGGATTGAGAAAGAAGTTATTAGAATGGCCCACCGTCAAGGACATTTTGGCTCTAAGAAGACTATTGAGCTAGTGGAGAGACAATTTTACATACCAGAATTAGAAAGAAAAGTTAGTACAATCAGAAAATCATGTGTAGAATGTATTGTAAGTGACATAAAGGCTGGTAAAAAAGAAGGATTCCTCAATTCAATTGATAAGTCAGATAAGGCTTTAAAGACATTTCATGTTAACCACATTAGGTGGTGCATTAACAAATATTTGTTTGGTTATACCCCACAAAAGGTACTGGTGTAGAAGAGGTTGTTGGAAATCCAGCACGCACGATCACACACCGCGGGTCAGCTTTCACATCGAACATTTTCTAAGAATACTGCGATTCGGAAAGTATTCGACCTTTGCTAATAGCTACACGTGCCACGTGGAAATGGGCAAGTGGAGCGTATAAATAGAATTGTAATCATAATGCCAAGCAAACTATGCGCTGAAAATCCACCAGTCAAAAATCAAATACCAAGTTCAAAAATTTATAAATACGTCAGACCCAAGTAGCACGAAGGTAACTCCCTTAAAGATACTAACAGGAATGGACATGAGACTAAGAATTGTAGTGAATTGAATTCGTTTCTAGTTGCCGAACTACTTATTGAACTACAAAATTACAAGGACGAAGAAGCAAATAGAAAGTCATACAACAAGTAAAGGAAACCTGAAAACGAGTATGTAGTAGATGATCTGGTAGTGATACATAGTACACAGTTTGGTTCAGGACTAAAATTAAACAAATAAGAACGTTGCAGTTGGGCGTAACCGACTGCGCAATATTTGTTCACGTTCTTAATTATACCATGAACCCATTGGAAATGGTTAAAAAGGGTACAATGATTTTGTGCAAAAGTAAGCAACAGACAGAAGGAAGCATATCCGACCCCATAAAGTATATATATTCTTGATTAGGGTCAATAGTCGTCTCTCTGTCCGTCCGTATGGACGGACATATATATAAACGCGTCGCTCTCGGAAACTATAAGAGCTAGAGACTTCTTTTCGAATATAGACGCGTCCATGGCACGTGCAGATCAACTTTATTTTAAATGATCGATATCTTACACCGTTTTCATAAAATGGATAAAAATGTACAACAGCCTCAAATTTCATGAGCCGTTTTCTTAGATTATCGGAGCTAGAGCCACCAAATTTGAATTAATATGTGCTCGTAAAGCATACGCAGATCAAGACCACAAGTAAAGTGCGTTTGCGGCGTGTGTATGTGTGTGTGCTGGGCTTAGGGTATCTCCTAGTCGAGCGGTTTTTACACCGGACTTAACAGAGTCTGTTAAAGTCGCAATTTAAAAAGTTATTCACACCAGCCGCAACCGCAATTACAGTGATTGAACAGCTGAGCTTTAGAAATCATATTTTTCTTGAAGCTACCGAATGTGTTTTTCGATGTGTTTGCACGTCGACGGCGATTCCCCGCATGTTTAAATTTTCTCTCTTGGCTAAAATAATTAATTTTCTAATTGTTTTGCTTAGTTATTCACTTACACTTACATAAGAATATTGCCTTATGAAAGTGTCGATTTTCGCTTTCACCTCACTTGGCACCACCTTCCAGTGTCTCCAATCTGGTGGCCATCTCTTGACGGACATGCGCGTTTTTAGGCGGTCCTCGCAGACCTGCCAAATTGTCCAAATCCTATTGAAGTTGCGACTGCGGCCCCAGTGTAAACTCCCTATTAATTGTTATTATTGTTATTTTGAAAAAATTTAGATTTTTTTTAATTAGTGGGAGAGGAAGTGTTCGTAGCTGTTTATTTATAGAAGGTCATCAGAAAGCTGATTACCAAATTTGGTGACTCTAGCTCGAAAATTGTGGGAGATACATCAATACACAATCCAAACTTTGTGAATCTAGCTTACAAATTGTGGGAAAGTTCACCTTTTATCGATTTGCTATTTGAGGTGTATCGACATGTTATCGATTTGCCAGTTTACTAGTTTACTACTAGCTGAAGCAGATAACTACAAGAATATGTTCCAAGTTTCAAGTCTCTAGCTTCAATAGCGCCAAAAAATTGAGGTTTATCCAAACAGACGGTCGGACAGCATGACGGACCTTGGACAAACACAAAATACTAGTTTCACTTCGTGAACGAGTATAAAAATAATTTCTTACGTCCTTATAAGGTAACCTGTCGATATGTATATAGTTAGACACTAGTTGTAGCCCTGTTAACTAAGAACAGCAAAAGCAAAAGCAACGGAGTGGGAACAGAGAGAGAGAGAGAGCGAGAGAGGGAGAGAGAAAAAAACCGAAATAGCCTGAGTAGAAATCCCACAACGAGTAGAGTGGGACTAGTGGAAGTGAATTTTAAGCATATTTAAATAATTACAAAAGAGCTTGTGAAATACGAAAATGATTCAAATTAAATTTAATCGTATTTCAATAAACATTATATATTTAATATACATCAGTAAGTTTCAATCAAAGAGTACTGCTATCCTGCACACCTGCTACATAGATATATTACGCACATTTCCGAATGCTTGCAAAGGAATTTAATGCTCTTTCTAAATTAAAAAAAAAAAAAAAAACATATTTCAAATGTGCTTGACTCAAGAACGGAATAGTTAAAATTTAAAATTGTGCTTAAGTAAAGAGTATATTAGCTTTTAGACTCTTTTTCCGTTAACACAACTTTACACATTACCTTCGTCAAGTTAGTATTTAAAACGACGCTGTTTTCAGAGTAAGTTTAATTATCATAGCCTGTTTGTAAAAACAATATCCATTCATTTTACAGATGAAGACTTTTGTTGTGGCTTACAATCGCCAGATATGGCCACAAATCAAAATGCGCGGAGACCACACAATCGCGGTTTGTGAAATGTTCTAAACAAATCACAAGAACTAGTAAAAGTTTAATTGAAACTTTATTTTTATTTACTTTACTTATGTTAGCACCATCTTTATTTAAACAAATTTATTTTCTAATTGTTTCCATTATAAATATATTTATCTTAAAGTTTTCTGTGATATCTTTGGTATTGGCACCCTATTTTTCATTTTTGTTTTTGCATTAAAAAGTTGTATACTTTGATTGAAATTATACCTAACTTTACTCCTTTTACAGGCACCCTGACGGTCAACGTTAATGTGTTGCTATTAAGCTTAGCATCACCCGATGAGAGCAGCTTGGTAAGAAATATTTCAGAGCTACATACTGTTCCTTTACTAGTCAAGCTGTAATTTATTACAGAAATATGAAGTGGAATTTCTATTAAATCAGCAATGGACCGATCCACGCCTTCAATATGGCAATAAGTCCCACTACGATTTCCTAAACGCTTTGCATCATCATGACAGTATCTGGACGCCCGACACATATTTCATTATGCATGGCGATTTCAAGGATCCCATAATACCAATGCATTTTGCTCTAAGAATATTTCGAAATGGGACCATTACGTACGCAATGAGGTGTGTCCTACTAATTTGAATTAGAATAAATATTATATTACACAAATTTATGCAGCGTTGCCCGTCCTAAATTAATGATTTTAACGTGCAAGTGACACCGCAGTAATTTTTTAACTCGTATCCTGCATTAAAGCATGTAAGTAGTAGAGGTGGACACGGGCCGTGCCGGGCTTCGTGGCTCATAGCCCTTTTTGAAAATTGTTGGGCTCACAAAATCACAAAATTTAAATGCAGAATAAAAAAAAATTAATAAGTATGAGTCCTCTATTCGGGACGGCCCGACTAGTGGCTACCCTGAACATACGCCGCATGCTGCGCAACTTTACTCTTCAATTCATGAATAACTTCTGAACTAATAGTTTAATCGATATGAGCTTTGCAGGACCTAAAAAGTGGACCAAAGCGCAAGACTAAAGTACTTTAATTGCATATTAAACCAAATTTGGTGGCTCTTATACTTCTGAGATATGTTAAAAAACTGATTAATATCGATCATAAGAAAACGTGGAGGGTTATCGATTATTCGAATTAAAATTGCCATCCTTACGAACAAAAAACCCAACTTTAACTCTCTAGCTCTTATTGCTGTGCTTGTTGCCAATTGGCTTGTTAAATTTGTCAAATTTTACCACATGTTTTCTTTATTAACTTTTCTGTTTCTTAAACGGCCTTGATGAAACTTTTTGCAATAGATTTTCTCAGTGCTATAGTATATTAAAATATTCATGTCAACCAAATTTGGTGTCTCTAGCTCTCATAATCTAAGAAAAAGGACTAAGAAATTGGAGGTAGTTAAAGATTTTTATCGATTTTAGGAAAACGGTTAGAGTTATCGATTTGAAACAAACTTGAGCTGTGCGCCCCATGGACGAGTCTAGATTCGAAAAGTCTCTAGCTCTTATAGTTTCTGAGAACAATCCTGATCAAGAATATATATACTTTATAGGGTCGGAGATGCTTCCTTCTGCCTGTTACCTACTTTTGCACAAAACCATTATACCCTTTTTACCCATTTACCCATTTTCAATGGGTTCAGCGTATAACAAGTAAGATGGTTCTAGTCGGGATTGCCCGACCAGCAGATACCCTGAACCTAGCGGCAATCGGTCGTTACGTACATTTAAACATCTTGGCTTTCATACATACAAACTCAAAATCACACATACACAAACACAAACACACCGCTTGCAGCTCATATGCGCTAGTAATCTAGATTACAAAATCAATATTTGTTGGATACCGATTTTTTTATATTTAGGGGCGCGTAAACCGTAAAGATCCGTATTCATATACTTTTGCTTTTGTTTATACATACATTTAGATACTCTTTTTATGTTCTGATAAATTTCATAAAGATCTTACGCTTAGTTAAGAAGTTATTCGAGTACATAGTTTCTAAAGTGGGAGCCAAGCGCAGCTATTGAGTGAAGTGCGCAACTGGCTTTAGATTGAGCCGGTTAACTGCTATAGCGGTCACACATACTCTCAATTTGATCCGTAGTGTTGCCGGATCCTTAGGTAATTAGGAGTCTTTGCATATGTGTTTGGCAACTCCCAATGGCGCACTTGGAGTGGGTCTGGCCATTTCTTCCAGCGATGCGACTCCATGTACATTGAAGTATTTGGCTCTGTGCAGAGTTAATGCCGGGCAACCACAAATGAGATGTTCCAGTGTTTCAGCAACTCGTGGTTCTTTACATTTACGACAGCCTTTATCTGTTGTAATACCCAGTTTCTCAGCGTGAACTGCTACCAGGAATGACCAGTCAGTATCCCTACCATTCGACTGCAATCTTGTCTTAATAGCTGTAGTAGAAAGTGAGTGAGTTTTTGATCCCGCGTTTTCCACATGATTTCGGAGATTTTGCAGCTAGCTATGCTTTTCCAATTTGTATTAGCTGCTACACAGGCAGATTTCCAGATTGCTATGTATAGCGACTTTAGGGAGATTTTAATATTTCCTGAGTTCCGTGTTCTAGCAGTGTTAAGATTATGTATTGCCTTCCTGCTTGTCAATACATTTTTGGAGATAATGGCAGATTCTTGCAAGAATTTTATTGTGGCTTGGCTATCAACGAAAATGTTAAGCTTGTTGTGTCTTCGGTGTAGCGCTTGGGTTACTTCTGCTGCCTTCCGTTTCGCGAAAACTTCCGCCTGGATTATACTGCAGTGATCGGGCAGTCTATGCTACTCTGCATTTTCCTACCAACTGAGCTGTGTCTAAAGCTTTAGAGCGTCATGTATCAAACTGCGCAGAGACGCTGAAATGTCTGCTGTGCAAAGGGTCGTGCTTGAATGTCCAGGGGGTTGACATATATAAGTGTTTCTAGGGCCTTATGTGGATTGAACCTCAACGCTCCCTTGATGTAGACGAGTGCCTGCCATAAGCTTAAGGTATGTGGATTTCTCTGTGGCCTGCTACCATACTAGGACGCCGTAAAATAGGATCAGTCGAACTACTAAGATGTATATGCATAAGTCGTGGTAAGAGCCCCATGCATCTTTTGCGATGCGATGAGATAGAGCGCTACAGGTGTAGCCTTCCTCAACGTATCTTCTACATTGGGTTTCCATGTTAGTTTGCTATCCAGAACAACTCCAAGAAATTAAATACTTTTCTTTCGTGTGAGCGGTACACCGTTCACCTTTGGCGGGTACCACCGCTGTGCCTTGTATCTGTGCCAACGCATCTATACCCCACTGGATTTTCTAACAGCTGATTATATTTACGGGTATCACAGAATGAGTTATTGTGCGGAATATGTTTGGTTCAGTTTTCGTCCAGATGGACAGAAGATTCCGCCATCAGTTGTTAGCTGACTCTGCATGGTTGGCTGGTTCTTAAGTAGCTTCCAAAGTCTTGCCGTTTCTGTGACCTCAATACCGGAGCAGAAGGCTTCCCACGAGTTCCTTATATGCGTTCCATATGATCTCTTTGTCTGCTTGTTTGGCGAGCTTAAAGAGTTCTTGTGAATCCTTCCGTTGTTTGTTAAGCTCTGAATTACACCTCCTTTTGCTTTTTGAAGGCCTGTATGATGCGTGATATACATAGGTTATGTGTTGACGAGCGTCTCTCAGGACTACGCTATAGCCTCCCGTCATGTGATTGTTGGTGCTGTGTGTACTCTGTGTGTACAATTTGGGGGAGTGAAATCGAGTTTTACATTGAATTGGAAGAAGGGTCTTCCAAAAACCCGTCATTACGCCATTTGCTGCTATGAGTGTTAAGTCTAAAATGTTTGATGAAGTGGATCCCATGAAGGTAGGCCCTTCACCAACATATGCAATAATTAAGGCTTTAGATTTTATTATAAAAGTTGATGTCCGGACTGCCCCACACTGCGTCCGACCCGGCAATGTCTCTTCGACAAGTCTCTTAAGTTGTCTAGCGCTACGACAGTAAGGTCATCTGAGCTGTAATTAGACATTAAATAAGCACAGATGCCTCTCCTCACAAATCTGGCGGTTCTAGTCCTACTTACTGTCATTAGTGACTTTAATCCGGAACCCTGGTTGCCCGCTGCAATCCACGTTCCTGAACTAGCGCCACATCGGTGCGACCTTGCTCCAGATCTAGAAGGATTTTATGCAAGTTTAGCGCATACTGCTCCTCAAATTCGAGAGCGTGGGATGCCTCTATCATGGTCTTCTAGCTAAGATCTTGCTCAACCTCATGGGCATTCAGCGTATTTTCATTATTGTCTTCGGGGTGGAGCTTTATGAGGCGCACGTATAAGGTACCGACGCCCCAAGCCATCTTCTCGAATCTGGGGTACAGCATATCCTCGGCCTCCTTGCTGATTTGCATAACCATGTGCTGTCTCTTACAGTCGGGCTTAGCAACATGAATTACCTGCCAGTCAGCGGTAGTTACGTCCAGATTCTGCCAACTGAGGAGCCGTAGCGCTTGGTCCTTTGGGACGACCCGCTTGAAATGCACTTTAGCCCTGCGGACGGAATCAATATTTTGTCCACTACCTCCAGCTTGGCATTCTCCCAACGGGCGACCATGGCAGCCACTGTCTCTGTGACCCACTTCAGGGACGCTGACTGAATCGCACGCCTAGTCGCAAAATGGTATCGACCCTCCTTGATCTTTTGGTCGGCCCACAGCCACTTGCTCCTCTCTTCTCTCCGCCATTGTTGTTTAACAGAGCCCTGATCTTCAGAGCACCTTGTATTGGGCCTTCGCTTTCATGTCCTCTTTCGTTCGCTTAGTCCCAATCTTACTAGAGGTTCTGGCACCCTCCTGAACGGGAGACAGCAGAAGCTAGGATTGCTCCTCTCCGAGCCCGCAGGTTGTAGTAGTCACGCTTTTCACCGACGTTTTGGCTGACATTCCTGCCCCGGTCTCAACCGTTCCATTCCGACCATGTTGATTTTATATTCGGGGAATCGATCGTAGCGTTTTTTCTGACTTGCTGAAGCTTTCGGAGTACACTGTATCTTTGCCATAGCTAGACACTGGGCCGCCTGGGTTGTAGACGTGCAAGTGACACTAGGTATTACTCGTTTACTCCGAGGTAAGTACAGTGCCCACTGCCCGACCGCCACCCTTGGAAAGTAGAGTTCGAGGTGTTTCGCTGGCCTATAATTTAATACTATATTAATATTAACTATAAAGAAATTATTTTAAAAATTTTGATTAACATCTGTTTTTATAAGGCCTTTGCGTTGGTCGCAGATTATTTTGATATTCATTATTATGCACGTGATTTATTAAGTGATCTATCTTAGAAGGTCAATTTATGTTTTTAGATATAGATTTTAAGTCTAAATCTATAATGAATTTTAGCTATTAAACATTATTACTAAATTACTGCCTTCATGTTTTAAAATATTGCAGACGGCACTTAATATTATCCTGTCAGGGAAGTCTACATATATTTCCATTTGATGATCCAAAGTGCTCGTTCTCAATGGAAAGCAGTAAGTAAAGAAAACTCTACAAATAAATAAATAGTTGGTAATTATTTCTTAGGATTCTAACCAATGAAATAAAAATTAAAAGATTATAATTAATAGTCCCTGAACACAGCGGCGATCTGTCGTTGCATACCTTTATACACCTTTGTATACATACACACGTATACAAAATCACACTTACGCACACACAAACGCACGCGGCAAACAGTCGCTGCGCTTTACCCCCACTATGGAAATTGAATTCTTGAATTACTTCTAAACTAAAAGATTGATCGTTAATAGATTTTCAGGACCTACAAAGAGCATTCAAATCTATGTATAAAGCGCAAATCTGATGTACTTGAATTGCGCTTCTTTGATATGTACGAGGGGGTGTGGTATCCAAAAACCGAAAAATTCCTAATCTGCGTATATATATACGAGAACATATTAAATCAAATTCGGTGGCTCCAGCTCCTAATTTCTCAGCTATGCTCAAAAAAACGGTAGAACGGGTAGTTCTTATTACAGTGCTTGCTGCCAATTTGCTTATCCAGTTTGTCAAGTTGAAATACAAGTATTTTATTATATTCTGTTTCCTAATCGAAATTTGCAATTAATTATGCTAAAGTATATTAAAATATACATGTCAACCAAATGTGATGTTTTTAGCTATCATAATCTAAGATACAAGTAAGAGCGCTCTAGTCGGGAACACCCGAGTACGATATACCCTGAACCCAGCTGCGAACTTTCGTTACAAACCCCTTGTATACAAAAATGAAACATACACACGCCGCATGCTGCACACTTTATTTAGCGGCTGCACTTGGCAAATTTAACTATCTCAATACTACTCGCAAACAAGATTGTTACCTCGTGTAGAGGTGTTTTTGTTTGATTAACATTATCATGATGAAGAGTCGATCCCATATTACTTGGCAATTAAAAACCAGAGCACATAGTTCCGACCTCTAATCTTAGCTGAACCCTGCTTGACATCCGCTTCTTCCATACATTTATCCGAAAACTATCGTTCAAATATTTTGAGGATGGAACTTTGAACCAGTATTAGAGAATTAAGAAAATAATCGACATTCACATTTTATATCGATAAGCATTTTATTTTAGAAGACACCATTCACAATTGCAGATTAATATGGTAAGGCGCATACGATAACATGTATTTTTCACAATTTTTTACTAAGAATTTATAAATTATAATTCCATCAACTGATTTTGATTAAATTTTTATTTGATTTCAACTTTTGGTAAGCAAACAGAATCAGCTGTTCCATACAAAATCAAAACAAAGCGGCAGAGTGGCCAGTCCACTATTAGAAAAATATCTGGGAACACAGATATTCAAAGTGAAATCAGATCCAAGGCTGATTTATTATATGTATACATAAATATACAACTGTAAAGTTTATAGTTTTATATTCAATTCATTTTCTTTATCAATTTCGCAATGCAACCGACGCGCTCAAGTTCAATCCAAAAAGTGTCCAAGAATCGAAGTTGGTTGTATCGATATTGTTATTCCATTCAATATTGATACAACCACTTACATTTTTATATCGATACATACTTTGCTTATAATTATTTACAGTGTTACTTATTCTATTAATTAAGTGTATATTTCAATCTGTACACAACAAAGAAACTTTTTAACTTTATTATGACATTTTTCATACAAAACTTTGATTTTGATTAATAAAACAAACTATTATAATGTTTGTTTTCGTTTTGCGGCACTAACTAAATCAAAATCCATTACATCAACTGATGAAACTTTTTTTAAAGTGAATCAGAAAATCAGTTGACACCATCCGAAAAACCTAGTTATCCACAAAGAAACAGCTCAATTTATTTAAAAAAATTATTGCATTGTCAAAAAACAAATACAAAAAAAATGGTTTGGCAACACTGGGTATTTTTCCAACGTAAACGTCTGAACGTCAAATTTAAAAATTGTAGGATAAGTTCATTAATCAAGGAATATCGTGTAAAACGAATTATCCTAGATATGTGGCATATACCAAAAGTTGCGGAAAATCAATGCCTACATCATATTAAACATTTATCAAAATAGTAGGCGCCTCTTCTTTTAAATTATTTAAATCTGAAATTGAAAACTTTTTTCATCTGTAACTTTTTACCTGCGTACTTAAAAAGAGAAAATCCAAGCTTCGCATAAAAGGTCTTAAAAATACCTTTCAAACATATAGAGCATATCTATATCCTCTATAGTCTATGTGGTGGTGAGAATTTTAGCGGATTTAAGGGCTTTCCCGCAAAACCAGCGGACTTTTGCAAAAGTCGAAGAACAAAAGTTTCTTGGTTCATGATAAGGAACAAACCCACAAAGTTCCACAAAGCCATCTCAACGCTATCATTCGCAAAAATTTATACCGAAATTAACAGCAACTTTTCGGAAACACACAAAAAATTTTATTTTCTTTATATTCTCGGATTTGAATTAGTGAGGTATCATTCGACGCGTTACGCGTAACGTAACGTGGTGCGAAACACAAATTTGTAGATGCCTGAACGAATTTCTGAAAGCCCCCAACGGCCCTATAAGTTCAAAAAATGCGAATTATTTCCGAATCGTTTACAGCTAGAAGAAAAACACAGCACAACACATGATAGCTCATCTGGTTCATGAGATATATAGCTGTAAACGATTCGGAAATAATTATATATATATATATATATGTGGGATTTTATTAAAGTTAATATGTGTAACAAATAATTATTGTAATGTTGCAAGTTACAAGTGATTTTATCTTAAGATCTCGTTTGGGAAACAGCTTTCACAACTTCTTTCGTCAAAGGCCGAACTGCAACTCCCTGTTCGTCGTCTTCTGCCCGCTTCCCGTCTTTTTTCTTCTGTTTGTCGTCGTCTCTCACTTTGGCGGATTTGCAGACATGCGAATTCGCCTTCGCCTCAAATGTTGCTACTATCTTTGCTGGTTGTTGTCTAGGGATCTTGTTGCTGCTGATATTGACTCGAAAATGGGAAATGGCATGTTCCTTGAAATACCAACGCACATTCGGCCATCCTGCTTATGTATTCGCCTCGAATACATCGTCGTCGTCAAGGGTCGACCATGGCTTAAGATACTCTGCACATGTCGAAGAGTTCTTTGGGCCTTCGAAGCTACCAACTTTTTTGTCATCATAGGCATTATTTTGTTTAACTTTAACAATCTGGTACGATCCCAAAAACTTTGGCTTTAGTTTGAGCCCACCGCCAAATTGTGTTCGCTTTATGGCAACTAAATCGTCAACGTTGTATTTTCTTGCTGGTTTGTACTCGTTCTACATGCTTATACCACTTCGTTGGGTCTTGAATGCTAAGTTTCGACAGTACAGATATAATCACTGCATTAAGTCGTTCTACTTGTCCGTTAACTCGCGGTAGTCCAGTTGTCGTCTTGATCGGTTTTATGTTTTCGTCGTCGCAGTATTTCAAAAAATCTTGTGCCGTAAATGCTGAACCTCTGTCAGAAATTATATAAGCTGGATTTCCAAATATAGCACTCTGGCAGCGCAACTTCGCAATTACTTCATTGGCTGTAGTTGATTTTGTCGGGTATAGCCAACAAAACTTTGTAAAGGCATCAACAACAGCTAGTAGGTATTTGTAATCTTCGTGTGTTGACTCGAGTGGCCCTAAAAAGTCTATGTGATACGTCTGCAATGGTACATCTTCCTTTTGCAACGGATGCAATAAACCCTCTTGTTTACCTCGCTTGCGATTTATAAGAATACAGGGTATACAGCAGTCAATGTACTTCTTAATTTTTTCGTCAATGTTTGGTATAAAATACTCTTTGCAAATCAAGTCTTTTGTCTTTTTAATGGCGAAATGGCCTCTATCGTGAGCTTTGCTGATAATTTATTTTTCATGTCCCTTGCTATAAGTTCAGTGTCGTCCACTAATTTATAAAGAATACCTGCTTTCATGAAATAGTTTTCATAGTTATTCATTTATTCGTCGATGATTTTTATTATTACTTTCAGGTGGTCATCTTGTTTTTGTGCATGCCCTATGCTCGTCAAAATGCTTTCATCATTAATCAACATGATGGGATATCGCGAAAGAGCATCTACATGTTTCATACGTGAACCTGAACGGTGTTCCACTTCGTAATTGAATTCTTGTAGGAATAATACCCACCTAGCAACCCTTGTGCACAGATTCTGCTTTTCTAGTGTCTTTGTAAATGCGTTGCAGTCTGTGATCAACTTAAACGGGATGCCTAAAAGGTAAACTCTGAATTTGTTTAACGCTTCTATGACGGCTAGTATTTCGAGTTCATAGCTTGTATATTTACGCTGAGCCTCTGTCGTCTTTTTACTCATAAAATATACCGGGTGCAATTGTCCGTCATCTGGAGATCTTTGCATAAGTACAGCTCCAAAACCGTATATCGATGCATCGGTGTGGACTTCTGTTTCGTACTTCTGGTTGTATATAGCTAACACGGGATTTGAGGTCAAACATTTCTTTAGAATTTCAATCGAGCTTTCTTCGTTTGGACCTATTATAAATTTCGTGTTACTCTTTGTCAAGTCTGTTAATGGCTTTTAAATAATGGCATAGTTGTAAATAAATTTTCTGAAATATCCTGTAAGACCTAGAAAACTTTCAAGCTGTTTAAGTGTCTGCGGCGTCATAAATTTTGAAACAGCTTCTTTTTTTGGGGTGTCGGGTACAACTTTTTATATTCTATTATATGGCCTAAAAATTGTATTCGGGTTTGCAGAAAATGATATTTCTTTAAATTCAGCTCAAGTCCGTACTCTTTACACGTGCTCATAACTTCTAACAGATTTTCGAGTGCTTCTTTTTCATCTTTCGCCGGTATGATGACGTCGTCTACGTACGGCAACGCAATACACCTACGAGAAAGTGGCCTGAAAATAGCATTGATGTGTCTTTGGAACACTCCAGGTGAATTTGACAAGCCAAATGGCACCTTTCGAAACTGATACTGCCCGCTCTGCGTAACAAATGAGGTGTACTTCTTACTGCATTCCGCTACTGGTACATGGAAAAAACCATTCTTCAAGTCGATCGTGCTAAATATCAAAGCGTCTTGCAAGCGATCGAGTTGGTCATCTATTAGGGGCAGCGGAAAATGGTCTTTTATGATTACCTTGTTAATCCGCCTATAATCGATACAAAGTCGAGGTGTGCCATCAGCCTTTTTGACAAGCACCACTGGACTCGTAAATTCCGACTCTGACTCTTCAATTACATCATTTTGTAGCCATTCGTCAACCTGTGCTTCAATAATTTGAGCCTCTGCAACTGCAACTCGTATTGGCCGCGAAAAAATTGGAATGTCATCTTTTAAAATTATTTTCATTTCAATGTTTGTTGTTTTACATTTTTCCGGCTTATAGGTTTGAACTATTTCATCACCTTGTTTTTAGTAGAATCACTACCCACACTGTTTATATCAATTTGATCATTCTCGCGAATTTCCTCGATTTTTAATAAGTTTGTTTCGTCACTACTGTTTTCTTCACTCGTCTTACGTACGCTAACACCGTTGCGATTAAACGATATTTCCGCATATAAACAAAGTTGTTCTCCAATTATTAGCTTTACGTCCATACAGCTTCGCGAAACCACGTAGAAAGTCAACACATAATCATTTTCATCAATACACACAATATGATCAAACTGCCCAATCGGTTTAATTTTATTCGCGTCACGATTGTTACCAAAACCAATTAAACATACGTTACAGTCTTTTAACTTTGGTAAGAATAATTCTCTATACACATCATCGCGTAATATGTTAAATTTGCTGCCTGTATCAAACAATGCTAAGCACTTCTTATTTTTGAAAAAAATTTCTTTGGGTGTTAACTCATTTTTGTTTTTCATAACACGCACGTTTGATTTTTCCGCTTTTTGACTTTCAAATTTTTCTTTACAAAATTTAGATATATGTCCATATTGGTTACATTTAAAACATTTTCTTCCTTTGTCCTTGTTTGTGCAGTTGTTTGCTAAATGCCCCTTTTCTCCACAGTTGAAACAATTGATCTCTTTTTTGCCACTTTGCATACCACTGTGCGTTATTTGCATTCTTTTCTCTTTCCCAATTTTCTCATTCTTTTTAATTTTTCCACTCAATTTTTCATAGTCTTGTAATTTGTTTTTAAAATCTTTCATGTTTTTTGCACCATACAAAATTGATTTGCTTATGGATAGTTCGTCAATACCATCGATCACATATTGCATCAGTGCGTCGTCTTCCACTTTTCCGCGGGATGCAATGTCTCTCATGCGATAAAAATATTCGTAAATACTTTCACTATTACGACGCTTGCTCTCACTTAACTGCGTGTGTATTTGCTTACTGTTCACTACTGACTTAAATTCGCTCAACAATGCACTCTTCAACGCAGCCCATGAATTTAGATGCTTTTCACTCAACACAAATAATTTCGCAATGCCTTTCAGTGATTTCTTTGCAAAAATGAGTGTTTGTAAATCACTCCAGCCCATAAGCATAGCTTGTTCTTCAAATTCGGTCACCCATACTTCTACAGCAATTTCGTCACGGCCGTCAAAAACTCTAATCTAGTCTTCTATGTCGCGAAAACTCATAGCAAAGCGTTGTGTGTGTAATTCGTTAAAGTTTCGTCGGCAATCGTCGTCTCGCTTTGTGTTTCGTTCTGCTTGTGCACGTACGTTTTCGATCGCTGCTACTTCTTGAGCATTGTCTTCTTCATCTCTGTATTGCACATCATCGACAACCTCATGCGCGCTATTCTCAAAGTCTTCACTCTCTTCGTCACTGCTTTCCTCGTCCTCTTCGTCTTCATTAATGCTGTGCCGCAGCAGTTGGCCGGCGAGCAAATTTCGAAAAATATGTAACGGTATATTCTGAACATTGTGACTAATTCCTAACACTGCGCAAATCGATACAATCGATCGGTCAGATAACTTTTCCTGTATGTACACGTTTTTTGCAAAGTATTTTGCGTCGTTTTCATCATATTTAAAGCCATTGAATTCACGCAGACGGCTTCTATTCTTTCTATCTCCTTCAGCCTCAAATATGTACTTGTGTAAAGCACAAATATTCGCCTTTGTCGCTGCTCGTAAGTTTTTTGGAATTAAATCGTTTAAATTTGCCATTTTGCTTGAAAGATGAAAAAAAATTTCTTCTGTATATCTCACTTTTTCATCATTTCACACTTCTTTACGTCGTTTTATTTCACTTTAAGTTTTTTCTTCTTCTTCAGCTTTAGAAACATTTTGCAGCTTGACACTTTGTTGTTTGCCTACAAAATTAATTTGTTAAACTTTTCGTCGTTCTCCCGGATGAGCCTCCAAAATATGTGGGATTTTATTAAAGTTAATATGTGTAACAAATAATTATTGTAATGTTTCAAGTTACAAGTGATTTTATCTTAAGATCTCGTTTGGAAAACAGCTTTCACAACTTCTTTCGTCAAAGGCCGAACTGCAACTCCCTGTTCGTCGTCTTCTGCCCGCTTCCCGTCTTTTTTTTTCTGTTTGTCGTCGTCTCTCACTTTGGCGGATTTGCAGACGTGCGAATTCGCCTTCGCCTCAAATGTTGCTACTATCTTTGCTGGTTGTTATCTAGGGATCTTGTTGCTGCTGATATTGACTCGAAAATGGGAAATGGCATGTTCCTTGAAATACCAACGCACATATATACATATATATATATATAAACATAAATATATAAACATAAATATTATATAAACATAAATATCGCAGACTATAAGATATAAGATATGTACTCGCAAAGGATACGCAGATTATGAACTCGGATTTTGGACACATCTCCCCATTCGCCCCCCATATCAAATGGTGTAAAGTGCTCAGTTTGCTGCGTGCGTCTGTGTGAGTGTGTAGGTGTGACTTTGTGAGTGTGTGTATGAATGTAAAGAGGTTTATATATATGTAACGACAGCTCGCCGCTGGGTTCAGGGTATCTCCTAGTCGGGGGCACCCGAATAGAGCCATCTTACTTGTTTTGTTAGTTTGTGTGTCGTATGCTGGAGTTCCTGCATATATGCAAATATCTGCTGGTGTTCTAATTCAGAATTTAACCATAGCTGTAATGCTGCGCACTTGAATGCTGAATCTTTATCTGCTTTGATTTTGGATTACCCATAACCGGTTTACCAATTTCATTGAAAATCTTAAGTATTGCTCTTTTGGTTTCGAGCCAGTTTCTACTGTTTATTTCGATTAGAAAAGCATATTTGGAATATACGTTTATACACGACAGAACTTGTTTATTATCGACAATATACAAATCTATGAGGTATTTTTCTCTTGGTTTAAAAACCTCTGGAGTTCTTTTTCTCTTCTTACAAATTTCGCAATCATTGATTATGTTATGTATTAAATTTTGGTAGTCAGGATAATAGTACTTTTCTCTGAAAAGTGAAGTTAGCTTTTCTATTCCTGGATGTAATAAATCTTTGTAAGTTTTAATGATCTGCATAAGTTTGGTTATCGATTAATTGTTTATTGGATCTCATTGTTTTTGTTAAATTACTTGGGTTAATTATTTCAATACAAGCATTTTTGAATACTACGAAGTCTGCTTCGTTATGAAAAAGTATTACGCTTTTCTTTGTGCATAAGTATTCTCTTATTAGTTCTTTGGAACAAGCGTTTGTCATCTCTTGTTAAAAACTTTTTAATTTAGATTTGTGAAAATATTAGATTGTTTTAACTTTATTTGAATTATCTTTTATGAATTCTATCTGTTTATTATAGTAATTAATGGGTCTTTCTGTAATTGAAATGTCATTTTGGTTGTCTTCTTATGTACTGTGTACTTTTTCTCGTGTGCTGATTAAGGTGTCTCCTAGTAAGTTTTTATTTAACTTCATTTAATAACGTGGTTTGCTTTCCCGGGTAGGTATTTAATATGGTAATCAAGCTCATTTGATTTTCGATTTCTGCAACTTCATGTTAGGTTCCTTGATATAATTCAACCAAAGAAGTGGTTTATGGTCACTGAGAATTTTAAATTGCCTACCGAAGAGGTAAGACCTGAAATATTTGGTAGCCCAAACAATAGTTAATAAATCTTTTTCTATTGCTGTTTAGTTTTTTTCATGTTCATTAAGAGTTCTACTAGAATAGCAAATGGGTTTGTGTTCTTGTAAAAGAACGGCGCCTTTTGCGATGTTGCTTGCGTCTGTAGTTAGTGAGAATTGCTTGTCAAAGCTCGGATATGTTAATGTTGGCTCACACATAATAAGTCATTTTATTTTTTAAATGATAATTTATGCTCTTCGTCTTTGGTGTTAATTGTTGCACCTTTCTTCAGCTGTAGGGTCATAGGCCAATTTAACGAAGTTTGGGATAAGCTTTTGGTCGAAACCGCAAAGTCCTAAGAAGGATTTAATATCCTTTGGGGTCTTTGGTATTGGAAATTTTCTTATAGCTTCAATTTTCATTGGGTTGAGTTTTATACCTTCGGTTGTTATAATATGGCCTAGGAGTTCAGTTTCCTTCCTAAGGTATTCGCATTTATCTAATTGTAGCTATAAGTTACCTTCTCTTAGTTTTTCGAATACCCATTTTAATGTTCCTCCAATGAAGTGGAGTATACAATTATGTGGTCCATATAAACCAAACAATAATTGTGGTCCATATAAACCAAACAATCTTTATAGTTGAAATCTTCTAAAAGATTATTCATGCAACGTTAGAAGGTTGCGGACGCATTTTTCAAACCAAAAGGCATTCGAGTGTACTCGTAATGGCCGTGTTCATGGGTCCATTTGAATTTGATGGAAGCCTTTAGTAAGATAGATGGTAGTGAAATATTGACATTTTCCTCACATGAGGGTGGATTAAGGCACTCTGGTGCGGCCTTGTCCTCTTTCATTTCTTCGTCATTGTATCTAAAGGCGAATTTATATTCACCTAGAGCTACTGTTTCTTCCGCATAATGTACAATAAATTTGCATGCCGCTAAATAATTACTTCCTAACAAAACATCATAATTGTCTGAGAAATTGTGTAGGTAAAATTGTTGAGTTATCGGAAAAATTTTGCTTTGTACTAATGATATTCTTTCTTTTAATATTATTTTTAAGTTAATAAATTTGCGTTTAAAATTTCTGTACATGCTTCGAAATTCCTAAATTTTCCCTTCATTAAACTAATTGAAGAATCTGTATCTACTTTTAAATCTTTATCGTTCATGACAAGCCTAAAACTTCAGAATTGTTATTTTCACCAAGAATTAATTTTCGAGTTACATAATTTGCCTAGTATGTTTATATGTTAAGCCTATGTAAGTAATATTGATTTATGTGTATTTGTTAACAAAGGTTTATATATATATATATACATTAATTCTTGGTGAAAATAACAATTCTGACGTTTTAAACGAACCAAACTCTACATAAACATCCGCCACAATCGTTATTTATTTATATATATTTTATATATATATAAATAAATTTGTTTGTCCTGGCCTTTGGGCCCTGCAGACTATACACACTGAAATTTATTTGCGTGCAAATAAATAAAAATCTAATCAAATTAATCAAGAAGACTTAAGATCGCAACAACAAAGCTGAAAAACAATTCAACAGTGCAAATAAAAAAAATACAAATAAATTAATCGACAACGCTCAAGAACACAACATCAAGGCTAAAACAATTCAACAGTGATAAATATAATTATTAAGACGCCTATATAAGACCCAGTTCAACGGAAGCATCCGTCAGTTCCGTATAGATCCTTCATCATATCCAATAATCTAACATTAGAATATAATCAGATAAACACAATATTATATACAAATGATATGAAAAACACGATAAAAGACGTTATTATAAGAAAATTACCGGATACGGTATGCATGACCATTGTGACAATAATACAACAATTGTGATCATTAGCTAGGCATGACATAATAACTATTTCCAAGTTAAAACAGGTAGCTCAAAGAGAAGGAGCTTATGAAAATAGTTACTCCGATCGTTTACCAATTCCACTCCGTCAAATTCACACAACAATACCAACAATTGTAAAAATAACGATGGTCATGAATAGGGAATATCAATACCAGACTTTCAACCAAGTACCAATCCCAAATAGTGATATTTCAGAATCCCAAAATCAGGTCGAAAAAAATCAACAAGTTCAACATGAATTTAAACAAAAATTAAATCAAGGAAGAAATCGAAGCACAATGAACTACTCGCATAATCGTGCATCTACTAGTGCCCCAATTCAACCCATAAAAAGGCAAAGAGAAAATAATAGTGGCCAGATGAGAATGGATAAGTCCGAAAATGTTCATCAAGATGCCTCGGATCAGGACCAGAAAGGACAAAAGAATAAAACATTTTGTTAGGCTTGTCATGAACGATAAAAATTTAAAAGTTGATACAGATTCTTCAATTAATTTAATGAAGGAAAATTTAGGAATTTCGAAGCATGTACAGAAATTTTAAACGCACATACTATTAACTTAAATATAATATTAAAAGAAAGAATATCATTAGTACAAAGCAAAATTTTTCCGATAACTCAACAATTTTACCTACACAATTTCTCAGACAATTATGATGTTTTGTTAGGAAGTAATTATTTAGCGGCATGCAAATTTATTGTACATTATGCGGAAGAAACAGTAGCTCTAGGTGAATATAAATTCGCCTTTAGATACAATGACGAAGAAATGAAAGAGGACAAGGCCGCACCAAGTGCCTTAATCCACCTCATGTGAGGAAAATGTCAATATCACAATTTCTCAGACAATTATGATGTTTTGTTAGGAAGTAATTATTTAGCGGCATGCAAATTTATTGTACATTATGCGGAAGAAACAGTAGCTCTAGGTGAATATAAATTCGCCTTTAGATACAATGACGAAGAAATGAAAGAGGACAAGGCCGCACCAGAGTGCCTTAATCCACCCTCATGTGAGGAAAATGTCAATATTTCACTACCATCTATCTTACTAAAGGCTTCCATCAAATTCAAATGGACCCATGAACACGGCCATTACGAGTACACTCGAATGCCTTTTGGTTTGAAAAATGCGTCCGCAACCTTCTAACGTTGCATGAATAATCTTTTAGAAGATTTCAACTATAAAGATTGTTTGTTTATATGGACCACAATTATTGTTTGGTTTATATGGACCACATAATTGTATACTCCACTTCATTGGAGGAACATTAAAATGGGTATTCGAAAAACTAAGAGAAGGTAACTTATAGCTACAATTAGATAAATGCGAATACCTTAGGAAGGAAACTGAACTCCTAGGCCATATTATAACAACCGAAGGTATAAAACTCAACCCAATGAAAATTGAAGCTATAAGAAAATTTCCAATACCAAAGACCCCAAAGGATATTAAATCCTTCTTAGGACTTTGCGGTTTCGACCAAAAGCTTATCCCAAACTTCGTTAAATTGGCCTATGACCCTACAGCTGAAGAAAGGTGCAACAATTAACACCAAAGACGAAGAGCATAAATTATCATTTAAAAATAAAATGACTTATTATGTGTGAGCCAACATTAACATATCCGAGCTTTGACAAGCAATTCTCACTAACTACAGACGCAAGCAACATCGCAAAAGGCGCCGTTCTTTTACAAGAACACAAACCCATTTGCTATTCTAGTAGAACTCTTAATGAACATGAAAAAACTAAACAGCAATAGAAAAAGATTTATTAACTATTGTTTGGGCTACCAAATATTTCAGGTCTTACCTCTTCGGTAGGCAATTTAAAATTCTCAGTGACCATAAACCACTTCTTTGGTTGAATTATATCAAGGAACCTAACATGAAGTTGCAGAAATCGAAAATCAAATGAGCTTGATTACCATATTAAATACCTACCCGGGAAAGCAAACCACGTTATTAAATGAAGTTAAATAAAAACTTACTAGGAGACACCTTAATCAGCACACGAGAAAAAGTACACAGTACATAAGAAGACAACCAAAATGACATTTCAATTACAGAAAGACCCATTAATTACTATAATAAACAGATAGAATTCATAAAAGATAATTCAAATAAAGTTAAAACAATCTAATATTTTCACAAATCTAAATTAAAAAGTTTTTAACAAGAGATGACAAACGCTTGTTCCAAAGAACTAATAAGAGAATACTTATGCACAAAGAAAAGCGTAATACTTTTTCATAACGAAGCAGACTTCGTAGTATTCAAAAATGCTTGTATTGAAATAATTAACCCAAGTAATTTAACAAAAACAATGAGATCCAATAAACAATTAATCGATAACCAAACTTATGCAGATCATTAAAACTTACAAAGATTTATTACATCCAGGAATAGAAAAGCTAACTTCACTTTTCAGAGAAAAGTACTATTATCCTGACTACCAAAATTTAATACATAACATAATCAATGATTGCGAAATTTGTAAGAAGAGAAAAAGAACTCCAGAGGTTTTTAAACCAAGAGAAAAATACCTCATAGATTTGTATATTGTCGATAATAAACAAGTTCTGTCGTGTATAAACGTATATTCCAAATATGCTTTTCTAATCGAAATAAACAGTAGAGACTGGCTCGAAACCAAAAGAGCAATACTTAAGATTTTCAATGAAATTGGTAAACCGGTTATGGGTAATCCAAAATCAAAGCAGATAAAGATTCAGCATTCAAGTGCGCAGCATTACAGCTATGGTTAAATTCTGAATTAGAACACCAGCAGATATTTGCATATATGCAGGAACTCCAGCATACGACACACAAACTAACAAAACAAGTAAGATGGCTCTATTCGGGTGCCCCCGACTAGGAGATACCCTGAACCCAGCGGCGAGCTGTCGTTACATATATATAAACCTCTTTACATTCATACACACACTCACAAAGTCACACCTACACACTCACACAGACGCACGCAGCAAACTGAGCACTTTACACCATTTGATATGGGGGGCGAATGGGGAGATGTGTCCAAAATCCGAGTTCATAATCTGCGTATCCTTTGCGAGCGATAAATAACTAAATTTGATGGCTCTAGCTCTTATAGTCTCCGAGACATCCCAAAAAACCAAGTCTTAAAATCGATTTTTACGATGATGAAAAACAATGAAACGGAGCAAGATATCGAAAAAAATGATAAACTTGTACTGCGTATGGATTAGGAGAATCTATAGTCGTTTAGTTTAGGTTTCTAGATTTTGTAGTTTCCGAGATCGCTGCGTTCATACAGACGGACAGACGGTCGGACGGACGGACAAACATGGGTAAATCGACTCAGCTCGTCGCCCTGATCAAGAATATATAAACTTTATGGGGTCGGAGATGCTTCCTTCTGCCTGTTACATACATTTGCACAAACCATTATACCCTTTTTACCCATTTCCAATGGGTTCAGGGTATAATCAATCAAATCTAAAAATTTAATGAAAAACGTAATGACTATGAAATATATACTAAGTATAGAATCACCTTTAGTCAGAGCTAAAAGAACAAACCCGTTCAAGAAAACTGGCAATCTAAAACAAATAGACCTCAAACACTTTGAAGAAACTAACAGGGCGAAAAATAACACATTATAAATCTAAATTCAAAAAGAAAATTAAATTTAATAAAAGTAAACACGACAATTCCATATCATCATCCCATGACCAACCGAGCCAAAAAGACTTAGCTCAATTCAACAGCATTCATAATATAGTTCTTTATAAAATGTTCTATCCGAGAGGCAAAAAGCCATAGTTTAGAAACTGACCAAACATTAAATAATTTAATTGAGCAAAGTGAAGAGTTCGAAAGACTCGCACAAATGCAATATCTATGAGAAAAACTCGAAAGAGAAGTCAATGGCATAAGAAAAGTAAAGCTCAACAAACGCCGTGTTGCTAATTTTATGGGAACAATGTATAAATATCTATTCGGCACCTTAGATCAGGGAGACAAAGAAGAATTAGAACTTCAAATAAATAATCTAGTAGAAAATAGTGTCCAGTACAACGAACCAAATCAGTTCATAGATGCAATTAATAAAGGTATAGACGTAACGAACCATCTAAGCCGAATAAGTGAAGGTGATCAAAAGCAAGCACTTCTCATATTCAACTTACAACAATTTACTGAGTATATTGAAGACACAGAGCTAGGTATGCAATTAACAAGACTTGGTATGTCAAATCCAAATTTATTAAAGCACAATTCTTTAGCACATGTAAATTCAGAAAAACTGCTAAGTATTAAAACTTCCACATGGTTAAAAACTACAACAAATGCAATTTTGATAATTTCCCATATTCCACGATAGATCATTAAAACACAGATTTTTGATTTAATTCCGTACCCCGATAACAAAAATAATGTCTAAACAGATGTAATTTACGACAAATATTTCGTCCAACATAATCGGGCTAACACAGCAAAATCTAAAGATTTAGTTATTAATAAATGTATAACTGGAATTTTGAATCAAAACACAACAGAACTACATTCTGTACACTAAACGGCATACAAATTTCGAAATTTACTATATTGAGCCAAATATAATAACTTGGAATTTGCCCAAAATCGTTTTAAACCATAACTGTATTGACAGAGAAATAATATAATTATATATATATAATTATTATAATTGCCATAATATTAAGTTTCATTTATAAATATAAGTCCATACCACAAAAATAAATACAAAAAATAAAAATACCAATTAAAAACTACAAACAAACCAAATACAATAGAAAACGAAAATGTTATAGTTGAAAATAAACTAACTTTGTACCCTAGAATTTCCGTTTGAGGATAGGCCAATTTCTGAAGGATGGGAAAGTGACAATCTATATACCTAAGAACATAACTTACATAAACCTTTGTAAACAAAAACAGATAGGTCAACATTTCTTACATAGGCTTAAAATATAGCCAAACTAAGCAAATTTCGTAACTAGAAACCCGAAAATAAATTCTTGGTAAAAATAACAATTGAGGCGTTTCCTACGAATCAAAAATTACATAAACATGCGCCACAATCGTTATTCCCACCAAATACTTAAATCGCTAACGCAGCTCAAATACAGGCTGATCAAAAGCGATAGTTTGATAAGCGGTAGATACAGTTTTAGAAGTGAGTTTTATTGTAACACCTAAACCATCAACATATAATTCTTTGTAAGTTGAAATAATAAAACTTTTTGTTAAAGTAAGGGATCGCGGCTTTTCTTATTATATTCCAAAGTCTGTTATAACTACATTACATTATTTAAATAGAGAACTTGTTAGATAAAATTTCAGAAATTATGATGTCAGGCCTTAACCATGTGTCAGAGAAGGCAATGACAAGAAAAGGAAAAGATAGATTATTAAGGTATAGATTACTTTACACTTTACGACTGCACGATACTCGTTCACGGTCTTAACTATTATTGTTATATTGGAAAAAAGTAGATTTTTGTAATTTGAATTATCAAAAAACTGCTTATCAAATTTGGTTACTCAAACTCTAAAATTGTGGGATATATGGATTTTCTCGGCTCAGATATAAGGATTTTATCGATTTACCATGCCCTCATTGGGCGTATCCAAAACATTTTATGCGATCTTTAGAGATGGCGTATTAGCGGGCGTGACCGGGATAGCAAGTTCACAATCGTTGGGGGAGGTCACCAGCAATCTACCAAATTTGGAGACTCTAGCTTTTAATATTTTGGGAAATATTCACCTCTTATCGATTTGCCATTTAAGGAATATCGACATGTTAACGAGCCTCCTAGCCTCGTAATGGGCGTGGCACAAATATCTTAACACTCTGTCTGAAACCGATAACTATAAGTATATATTCCAAATTTCACTTCGTGAACGCGTATTACTAGTTTCAGTTCGTGAACGAATATAAAAAATTAAATCGGTCACCGATATTATAGTTAAGTACAAATTAAAAATATATGACTTATAAAACTGCGGATAACAAAACATTATTTCACTTTTTCTTTTATTATTCTTCTTCGGCTCTCGTTCCTTTTTGTGTTGACGCCCAGTTTCCTACGAGGAAGCACAAATCAAATATGTTTGGAAAAATGATGAAGATACATTACGCAAAAGTCCCTCGCTAACCACATTGAATGCATATTTGATTAAAAATCAAACTACGGCTTGCGATCAAAATAGTTGGAGAGGTAAGTTCAGCAAATCAACCAATAACTAAGCCCCATGATCTCGTGTGTTTGTATCTATATGATTTTATGTGTTTGTCTTAAGGCCCATCTTTTATTTATACCCAATATACTCGTATTTGTCTATATTTTATTTCTTAGTTATAATAGCTAAATTTAAATTTGCAGAAATAATTTAAGTTGATTTTTTATTAGTTTAGAGTGCTATTTATGAGCGCTTACAATTATTTTGACTTAAAGTCTGGAGCATAGTTATTGTCTTCTTTATTTAAGAAATTATATATATTTACATATAACCAACAAATACAATAAATCTTTTTTCATTTCTAATGGTCTAATCTTTGTCTACCCCTAACTAAAATAAAAAATAAATGTTACAACAAAAACTTGGTCAACTCCTACTATCTACAAAAACAACAAATGAAAATCCCATAAACAAAATAAAATCCATAGGGAACTACAGCTGCCTTAGGGTCGATTTAATCTTTACGAGAGATCGTGCATTCTATTTTACCACCGTTTTTATACCTGGCATTATATTGGTGACGTCATCTTTTATAACATTCTGGTTAGAATGGAATGCCGTGCCTGCTAGATCAATGATAGGTAAAAAAAACCAAGTAAAAATACCACCAGTATAAGAAAAAATACCAAAAACTAAACTACCAACAATATATCTAATAATAATTTAATTTAATTTAATATTTTATCCTCGCAATTTTTACTAAAAACTAAAAAGTAAAAAATTTTTAAATCAATTTATTATACGCCATAGAGATCTGATTCATTTCGCCTTTATAGCAATTGGCTAACATAAATTTGTATTGCCCCTTTCATACGTAATTTCAATTGGGTAATAAATTGTTTTTACACCTTCAGCTATATTAAGTAGTTTGCATTCAAAAATACATCCAAACATAACAAAAATGTTTTATAAACCATAAACAAATTTAATTTGCAGACTTTTATTTTAATGCGTTAACACTGCCCTGCTATTCAACAAATTTTCTTGAAGTTTTTATTGTTTTATAAGAGCATTGGTGCATGGGTTCCGTTTCCCATTTTGTATGGTTACTCTTCCTAGCAAATTGTCCCACCACAAATCCAAAACCGAAGTTATCTGAAACATAACACACACATTTAAATATTCTCCTAAAGATTTCATTCTAATATTTAAAGTACTGCTCAGAAGAAAAAAAATAAACAAAATTGGTTAATTTAAGATAGGATAGGTTAGATATAATTTTTTGTATAAACATATGTGTGTTATTGTCTATACGTCTGTCTCTGTTTTTGTCTAAGAATTGTGGTGCGTCCACTGCTGTTTTCAGTTGTGTATTAAGATTTTTAATTTGTGGCTCGAATTCAACGATTTTGGCATTGTACTTTAAGGTAATTACAGTTGCCTACAAGTCGAGTTGACATTTACCCGTGATCGTGCGTATTATTTTACAACCGTTTTCATACCTGGCATTATATTGGTCACCTCGTCGTTTATCACATTTTGGCTAGAATGGAATGCAGTACCAGCCCGGGTTATGATCGGTACGTAAACCAAAATACAAATTTTACTGCAAAAAAAACACAAAAGAATTGAAAAAAATAAAAAAATAAATGAAAAACAGCATTTCAAATCATATTATTTAAAATTAAGTACATGCAATGAATTATGTACCGGCAACTTAGACGCTGTTTTGCTAGTGATATTTTACCAAGTCCGAGTTAACACTCAACTTGTTCCTTTCCCAAGAGTAAACAAACAATTTGCAATTAGTCAGTGTAGAGTTTCTTTCAGACAAAATCCATTTATTTTTTATTTTTGTTAATTTGTATACATTTAATAAATTTAGCTGCCGCTTACACTTTAATTTTTTTTACAATATGTGCAATCTTCTTACTTGCTATTACTACTTACCCTTTTTGCTTAACATCTATTTTCACAAAGTTTTTCACAACTATTTTTAAAATTTAATAGAATCTAAACTTTTCACTGCATGCCACTGTTTAATAGAATTACCTCAACATAAGTTTTGACCTGTTTTCATAAACAATAGTAAGATCAGAAATTATCTATAACAGTTATAACCAAATATATATTTTAAAAAATAAATAAAAAGGGAACTTTTTTTTTGTTATTTAAAGTATATATGTTAATTAGCACTGGCTGTTATGGTCCATACATTAGATCGGGATTCGAACCCAGATCCCGACGTTAAGTAAACGATTGAAATTATCTTCGGAGTTTGGAAGATTAAGTACCCTATTAGTTATACCGTAAACGCTTGAACTAACAGCTATATTTATGCCTATCATTCAAATTTACACATTATAGCGCGAAATGGGCAAGTCGGCTAGACATATATTCAAAAACAATGAATTGCTTATACCAAAATCATGTATAAAGTTTTTTTGCCTTCGCCCACTCGGCGTATGGCCATTCGATAAAATGTATTTATTTCCACAATTCTTAAAGCTAAATACCTAAATCAGGTTACTGATGAACTTCTTTAAAGATCGCATACAAATTTTTTAAGATACGCCTACTGGTGCGTAGCAAATCGATATTCTATATATGCAATTCTGTTTGTACTAAGTGAGTACTAAGACGGAATTATAGAAAATTCGGTCCCCTGGCCCGGAAAATGGTAAAAAGCCGTTGTATGCAATTTTTTTTCCTCCGATCAGGTTCAAACTCAATTTCAAATATATATATGGAAATTCAACTATGACTGCATACATTTTTTTTTTAAATGAGCCCCCCTGGGCGGAAAATATGTGGTAAAGGTGAAAGTTTTAATTTTCGTGCGATTAGCTAAAAACTCATTTTCAAAGCATTAAATAACACAAAGTTAATAACGTGCTGTTCAAAGTTTGATAAACTAGCTTGCAAAGCTGTAAAAATGGCCGAAGATCGGATTCAAAATAATTTTCAAAGATCTTAATAGAAATTATATAAAAACGGTACTTACTTTTTTTTGGAAAATCCACCTCTTTCTGCGGTAATCGGAGAATCAATTTTAAATTTTCGCCCGTTTAGAATCATTTTCAAAAGTCCACATACAACAAGTAAGATGGCTCTAACCCAGCAGCGAGCTGTTAAATACATTTAAACCTCTTTCCATTCATACACACATTCACAAAGTCACACATACACACACACAAACGCAGGCAGCAAGCTGCGCACTTTACACATCGTCTGCGATTGGCGCCACTATGGAAAATGAATTCTTGAATAACTTTCACCTTAAACTAAAAGTATGATCGTTATGAAAATTTCAGTGCTTAATAAGAGCATCCAAGTCTATGTACAAACCAAAACGCAAGTATGTAGTATTTAAAAATGGGTAAAATGGTTTTGTGCAAATGTATGTAACAGGCAGAAGGAGGCATCTCCAATCCCATAAAGTATATATATTCTTGATCATCATCACTAGCCGAGACGATCTAGCCATGTCCGTCCGTCTGTCCGTATGTCCGTCCGTCCGTCCGCCTGTATCAAAGCGTCGATCTCGGAAACTATACGAGCTAGAGACTTCAACTTTTCGGCCTTATACTCGTCCATGGCACGTGCAGATCAAGTTTATTTCAAATGATCGATAACCCACACCGTTTTCCTAAAATCGATAAAAATCTACAACAATCTCTAATTTGTTAAGCTTATTTCGTAGATTATGAGACCTAGAGACACAAAATTTGGTTTGAACGAATATTTATATATACTGTAGCACTAGAAGAATATATTGCATTAATATTCATCAAAATGGGTTAAGAATCACAGAAGTTATTAAAGAAAACGTGTGGTAAAATTGGATCAATTTGACAATCTAATTGGCAGCAAGTGCTGCAATAAGAGCTAGGGATTAAAGTTTAGTTTTATAGGTTCACGTATACCATAGTCAGATTAAGGTTACTTAAAATGATCGATAACCCGCCCCGTTTTCGTACTATCGATATTTATCGGTTTCTTTAATCCGGTTTTTTGAGCATATCACAAAAAATATAAGAACTAGAAACACAAAATTGGGTTAATTATGTGCTCGTTAAGAATACGCAGATAACAGATATTTCGAATTTTGGATACCTACCCCCATTCGCCCCCCATATAAAAAAACCAAATCAAGTACTACAGACTTGCGCTTTCGTTTGTACATAGATTTGGATGCGCACCTTGCTGCGTGCGTTTGTGTGTGTGTGACTTTGTGAATGTGTGTATGAATGGAAAGAGGTTTAAATGTATGTAACGACAGCTCGCCGCTGGGTTCAGGGTATCTCCTAGTCGGGGACACCCGACAAGAGCCATCTTACTTGTTATAATTTGGAATTGATCATATATTTAATAGAATATCCATTGACACAAAAGCCATCTTAATTTGTAGGGAGGAATTGCTAGAGTAGGTCATCGGTTAAATTGGAAAAAATTTAGATTTTTGTAATATGAAATTTTTGGGATTTATATTTAGGGGAGTTGATCAAAAAACTGCTGACTAAATTTGGTGACTCTAGCTCTAGGGAGATATGGTATGGATATTGTACCCAAAGGTATATGGATTTTATCGGTTTGCCACGCCCCCAGTGATTGTGAGATTTTCAGAGTTGGTCATTAGTAATCTGTCTGCAATGTATGTCTCTAGCTTTAAGTCTGAGGGAAATACAACGATTTTATCGGAATACCACGCACCCAGTATTGTGGGCTACATTTTTTAGAGAATCTTTGAAGGGTGTGACCAGTTATCTACCTTTCAAATTTAGGGACTTTAGCTCTGTGGAAGATGTAAGGCGTTCTAGTGGGCATGTGCTTTGTTGTCTCGTCATCCTCTCTGCAGAGTCTACACTCTATGTCAGGGGATGTGTGCATTTTGTGGAGGTGATACTTGACTGTGTGGAGATAGGACACCAAGATTCGTAGTTTCGCACTTGAAAGATTTTTGGTCTTTCTACCTACCTAGCTGACCAGCTCTTTAGTTTGCCGTCCGCAACTTCGTTACCGCAAATTCCGGAATGCTCTGGGACCCAACAAAGTGTGAACCGGTTTCTAAGTGAGAGTTGCTAGAGACAATTCCAGCAATCCGCAACCAGTCTAGAGGTAATCCTCCATGAGGATTGAGCTTGAATGGCTGCGACTATCTGAAAAGTTATTTAAAGTGGCTCCTCTTATCCCCTTGTTAAGGATATGTCTAGAGCAGGACTCAATTGGTCCTCACCGCCACTAACCCCTTGATTAGTTTTTGATCCGTCTTAAAATCCGTTCTGTCGCCGATCCCTAAGCCAGGAATAGTTTTTACTAGACTAGCTTGACCTATACCTGCTGCTAGCAACCCATTTGTGAGCTTAATCCTCAGAAGACATGACACCCGCGAGGGATAGGCATACGAGCCGCTGAAGTTAGCTGCAGTTTTTTATGGATATGCTGGACCTTTGGCCACCAGCCGAGGGCAGCTTACGTGACAACAGGCATAATCATCATACTGTACAGCCATCTGATGGCTTTGGAGTCTAAAATCCACGTTTTACCGTAGAGTCGATGACAGGCCCACATGGCATGAGCACCTTTGGACAATGTTTTGTCTGGGTGCGATTTTTAGTTATGTCCCTTACCCAGATTTAAACGCAGATATTTGACCTAACTGGAGAGCTCGGCGGGCATCCCACCGATGTAGAGCTGTCTGACATCGATGTTGTACCGTTTCGAGAAGGGAACGATAATGGCGTCCTGTGGGTTGATATTGAGACCCACATCTGTGCACCATCTTACGGCCGTATTGAGTGCCGTTTGCAGCGATTCGGTGATGGTTAAGCCGAACTTACCGGAGACTATTATTGCCAGGTCATCTACATACCCTATAGTACCGCCCTTTGACCGCTCGGGTGCAGACAGTGGTGGCGCCCAGTGAAAATCTAGTGGCCGGGATATCAATGTCTCAATTTTAGGGGCAGGTCACCAGCATTCTAAATCCAAAATTTTGTGAATCTAGCTTTAAAATTGTGGAAAAATTGCACCTTTTATCGATTTGAGATTTGAGGCTTATGACATGTTATCGATTTGCCAGCCTCCTAGTGGGCGTGGCACAAAAATCTCAAATTTGGTGACGCTTATAGTTTTCGAGATATGGCAAGAAAATCAAGTCGTAAAATCGATTTTTATCGATAATAATGAAACGGAGCAAGATATCGAATAGAAATGATAAACTTGTTCTGCGTATGGCTTGGCTCTAACTTTTGTAGTTTCCGATATCGCTGCGTTCATACTGACGAATAGACGGACGGACACGGCTAAATCGACTCAACTCATCGGCCTGATCAAGAATATATATATACTTTATAGGGTTGGAGATGCTTCGTTTTGCCTGTTACATAAATTTGCACAAAACCATTATAACATTTTTTCCCATTTTCAATGGGTTCAGAGTATAAAAAGAAGTTTGAGTGCCCTGGTCGGGAGTGGCCGACTAAGAGATACCCTGAACCCAACTGCGAACTGTCGCTTCAAACATTTTAAGTCCTTTACATTCACACATACATACACACACGTTGCAAGCTGCGCACTTTACTCAGCGGCTGCTCTATGGAAACCAATTCAAAAAACTTCTGAGCGAAGCGTATGATCTTAATAAGGTTTTCAGAACTTGAACTATGTACACACCAAAGAACAAGGTTGTAATGCTTGATGGCGTTTTGTGTGTATGGTCCAAATCAAAATATTCTTGATCTTCGAATACTTTACGAGAACATATTAAACCAAATTGCCGCCTTCTAGCTGTTACATCCATTCGCACAAAGCCAATTTACCCTCTTAACCCATTTTCAATTGGTTCAGGATATAATTACTTTAGTTGGGAGTGCGTGACCCTAATTTTTTGCGTGGCAGTTCCTACAGTTATTTCGGTTTTGCGCGGGTCCTCATTTCGCTCACAATCTTAGAGAGCATGAGTATAAGAAAACTGAAAACATAGAATTGGTAGAAGTGATTGTTGGTGAGGGTCCCTAAGAGCGGGTGCGCTTACAAGATAGGTTTTTCGGGATGGGAATGCACGTACACTTATTCATATGTGTACATTTATATGCATTTTTGTGGTTGTGTGGCCTTGGTTTGTTGGCTGCTTATTCGATACAAAAAATTTAGATTTCAGATTTTATGGATATTTAGAAACATACACACTCACGCGCTGACATACTGTAGGCTGCGCATTTTTGTTAGCGGCTGAACTTTTTCTTTTTTACTCAGCCCCCCCCATAAGATTGCAAGCCTCACTAACTCCGGTGTACATTGTCCAATATTTATAAAACATTCAGAGTTTAAATATGGCATCCAAATTGCAGAAAAAGGAGATGCAATCCACAACATAAAATTGTCTCTTAAAGTGAAACACGAAATTGGCTGTTCCTAACTCTTTTAGTCTCTGGGATGTGCTCAAAATGTCAGGTAAAATAAATGCCTTTTATTGATTTTCAAGGGTAGGTAGTCGACAATTTGAATGCTTTAAAAAACCAAACTTCAACTATCTAGCTTTTATAGAATCGAGATCGACGCATTTATGCAGACAGGCGAACGCCGCATAACTCCTCCAAAATGAAACACGTTTCGCATGTAACTCTCAACGTACAGCGGTTCACCGCATCGCTCAAAGCCATTTATTTGCTGCCGATAGCCCAATAAACCATGGAGGGGTGAATCTCTTTACGACTGTATGATAAATGCGCAGACAGCATTAGCATTTCGTAGCCCATGCGTACATACTGGTTGTCAAGCTGCTAAGTGCTAGGTGCATATAAAAAACTCGCTCCTCAACAAAGCACTTATGATGCCCACGCGTTTGCATACAAAAAGTTTCTGTTAAACCAGTGCTTCAAAGGTCCAGGAGCTCATCCAGCTCACATAACCGGGTCAGCCACTGGAGGACCTATAGGCCCATCTGTCTTTTCAGCAGACTTCAGGCAGCTATAAGCCGAGATAATTTGGCAGTTTGACTTCAGGAAGGCGGCGAGGACGCCATCGACAAAACAGTGAACATTGCCACAGATGTCATAGGAGGCAAGCGATAGAAAGGCCCAACGAAAGCTTATTGCCTTGTTGACACTCTCGACATAAGACAGTATCGTGAATGCTTTAATGCTCCATATATTTGCACCTGGTTGCCTCAGGGTAAAGTAAGCCCAGTCTGCAAAATCCGGTCGTATCAAAAAAAAATTATCTGCGATCTTTAGGGGAGCTCATCAGAAATCTGTCTGAAAAAGATGAATGTAGCTTCAAAACTGAGGGAGATGTATCGATTAAATTTAATTGAGTGTAGCCAACCAAGTATATCTTCCTAGTTTCAAGAATCTTAGACGGACGGCAAGACGGACATTGCAGAAACCCAACATGCACTTTAAGACATTTCATTTGAGCTGTAAGTGGATAGGCACAAAATTAAATTATTGGAGATGACGGTGGCATTGGGCCGATCTCACGAATTCTCTCTTAAATCGATTTTAGGACTTGATATTCTTATCATATCTTGGAGACTATAAGAGCTAGAGCCACCAAATTTAGTTTATTATGTTCTCATATGGTAGACGCAGATCATGAAAATTTCGGATTTTGGATACACACATACAAATACACGGCGCTTGCAGCGTATTTTACTCTCAGCAGCTGCGCTTGGCCCCCACTATTGAAAATGATTTCTTCAATAACTACTAAACTAAGAGTATGATCGTTATGAAATGTTCACGACTTAATAAGAGCATTCAAATCTACGTTAAAATCAAAGCGCAAGTCTCTAGTTTTTTGACATCCCGACCACTCCCATTAAAAAAATTAGAAATAGACAAATTTTTTTCAAATTAAGACCGTGAACGAGAAGTGCGCAGACGGTTACGACCGACTGCAACGTTCTTACTAGACACTAGTTTTGATCCGGTTTTGTGAGCATGTCTCAAAAACTATAAGAACTAGAGCCACAAAAATTTGGTTTACTATGTTCTCGTACACAGATTAAGAATTTTGCCGATTTTGTATATATCCCCTTCGATGCCCAAATCAAAAGAAGCAACTGCTTTGGTGTGTTTATAGATTTAAATGCAGTTTTAGTCTTATTACGATCATACGCCTAGTTTAAAAGTTTTTCCAGACTTTCGTTATCATAGTGGGGACCAAGTGCAGCCGCTGCGTAAAGTGCGCAGCTTGCGGTATGTGATTGTACATGTGCGTATGTGTGAACTGATGTATGTGCATATGAATTCAAAGGAGCTTAAACGTGTGTATCTCTTAGTCGCTCCCGACTAGAGCACTCTTACTTGTTACAAATAAGGGGCAAATCGATTTTTATCGATTACAATGAAACGGATCAAGATATCGATAACATGATAAACCTGTTCTGCGTATGACTTAGGAGAGTCTATAGTCAAAAAGCTAAAATCTCTAGCTTTGGTAGTTTCCGAAAACTCTGCGTTCATACAGACGGACAGACGAACATGGCTAAATCGATTCAATTTCAATTTCAATGGGTTCAGGGTATGGCGACTAGATTTTCTATTGACCCAACTTCAATAGGAAATATATCACAAATTGTGGGAGACATTGGTTTTTCGGGTTGCCCGCCTTTAGTTGGCGAATCCAAAGAAAATGTTGTGAGCTCTTAAAAGGAGGTCGTCAGTAATCTGTCTGAAAAAATGTATGTAGTTAGCTTAAAACTGAGGGAGATATTTCAGTTTTATCGAATTGCCATTACCTCAATGGCGTAGCAGAAAAATCAAGTTTATTTAAAATTATCGATAACCCTCCCCCTTTTCTTATTAACGATTATTATGGCTTCCAACTCGATAACTCGTTCGAGAGTTATTAAGAAATTAAATTTGTTGTGTTTCCGAAAATGAGATGCTCAAATTATTTTTTTGCATCCATTTTTTCGCGTATGATAGCGTTGGGGTAGCTTTCTAAAACTTTGAGTACTTAGTCCCCATCATGAACCAACAATTTGTTATTCTACGGGAAAAAACGATAATCCGACGGGAAAGTTCTAAAATCTGTTAAAATTTACACCCCAACAGATAAATCTAGCGACGATAGATAAATAGGAATGTTCTTAATTTTGTTTGAAAGGTATTTTATATAAGCTATTAGGCTTACCACTTTTTATACCCTAAACCCATTGAAAAAGGGTATATTGGTTTTGTGCAAATATACTTAACAGGCAGAAGGAGGTATCTCCGACCCCATAAAGTATATATATTCTTGGTCAGGATCAATAGCCGTGTCGATGTAGCCATGTCTGTCTGTCCGTCCGTCCGTCTGTCTGTATGAAGAGCTGGAAAGCTGAACTTTGACTTTTTAAGTTCGTGTATACCATACGCAGAGGATCAATAACCCGTCCAGTTTTCTTATTATCTTTTTATACCCTGAACCCATTGAAAATGGGTAAAAAGGGTATAATAGTTTTCTGCAAATGTATCTAACAGACCGAATGAAGCATCTCCGACCCCATAAAGTATATATTCTTGATCAGAACGACTAGCCAAGTCGAATTAGCCATGTCCGTCTGTCCGTCCGTCCGTCCGTCCATATACCCGTCTGTATGAACGCAGCGATCTCGAAAACTACAAAAGCTAGAAACCTAAACTAAACGACTTTAGATTCTCCTTATCCATACGCAGTACAACTTTATCAACTTTTTTCGATATCTTGCTCCATTTCCTTATTATCGATACAAATCGATTTTTGACTTGGTTTTCTTGGCATATCTCGGAGACTAGAATCATCAAATTTGGTTTAATATGTGCTCGTAAGTAATACGCAGGTTATGAATATTTATGATTTTGGATACCTCCCCTCGTTCGCCCCCCATATCAAGAAAACGCAAATCAAATACTACAGACTTGCGCTTTGGTTTGTAAACGTTTGGGCCAAGCGCAACCAATGTGTAAAGTGCGCACCTTGCTGCGTGCGTTTGTGTGTGTGTGTGTATGTGTGACTTTGTGAATGTGTGTATGAATGCAAAGAGCTTTAAATGTATATAACGACAGCTCGCCGTTGGGTTCAGGGTATCTCCTAGGCGGGGACACCCGACTAGAGCAATTCTTACTTGTTTTTTATCTATCCTTTTAATATCTGTATTTTATTTATTATTTGATTTTCAGTTACAGTAAGCTAGAAACTTTTATCAAAGTGGAGAGCTCAAAACTTAACGATAATTGTGGGTTACAATTAGTTTAATTTAGGATTATTATAATCGGTGATTTATCAAGTCCGTTGCGTGGGTTCTTTTAAGACGTCTGCTTTTTCGCCTCCTTAGCAGGTTCCTTGCCAGATTTGGGTGGTTGCGAAGTTTGCCCAGGTAACTTGCTGCCTGTGTGTTAAAAACGTCGCCTACCATTGGAACGTTAAGGTCTTTGATGTTGTCGCGCGTGCGAATGTACCATTCGGCCCCTGTCATTTTTCGCAAAAGCTTGGCCTGAATGATGCGGATTTTATGCAGGTGTATTTTCGCAGCTATTCCGTACACTTGTAGCAAGGATTACCTTGTAGATCCTTGTTGCGGATGGAGAGTTTGTTGTTGTCAGAGTCAGCTTTTTCGACCGATCTTGCTTCTAATACCTTTCGTTACCTCGTTGACGAGCTTTTTTAAAAGTGAGCCATCTGTCAAGGGTAACTCCCAGGTACCTGAACTCGCTCGCCGTGGAGAAATAGTTCAGGGCAGGAGTCCTTATTTTTTATTATCCATATTTACTGGTTTTTTGAGCCGGTATATCTCTCATATCACAGAAACAAGAAGAGGTGTAGCCACCAAATTTAATATGTTCTCGTAAAGGATACGCA